>CM064876.1:45139921-45724049 GCA_032719365.1 Prinsepia uniflora | reverse complement strand
CTAACCTAATCTAGGGGGAAAAGTGACTGGTTTCTAACTTTTGACGGTTAACCAAGAACTAGAAACGAATAGAGGGAGGCCGTTGAGTTGGTAGATATGAAGTAGTACGAGTTGACATGAGTTTGTAGGTAGATTCGAACATATGGGAAGTATCAAGTATTTTAGAAGAAGAATTTTTCGGGGATGGATTTGTTCCCAACCATCACCTTTGTTGTTTATCACAAAATTTCCTTTTTCTTCCAGTGTTGCACTAGCATAATCCGGTATGCATATATGCTTTCTGAAGTGCATTTCTTTTTTGGTGATAAACAGTGAAATCATATTTACGATAACTTCATATGCTTATATAAAATTCCAACTCTCAGTAGAATAGTCTTCTTATAAAAGTATTTGTAGGAAGGCTAAAGCACCATAAAATATTGGAGTATTTGCTTTTGATATATTATGTCATTGTAACTTGAAATAGATGGAAACAACCACCGTTGATAACTTTCGTTCCCTGTGTTAGTTGGGGTAACCCTGTACGAGAGTGGAAGATAAGTGAGCAGTGAGATGAGGAAACAGTAGAAGTATCAGTCGGATTTTTAAATTAAATGGGAATGCAAATTAAATTTACCAATTTGATAGAAGATTGGCATTATCCTCTTAAGAAATTATGGACCACGATAGGCACTTCCATGGAGTTTCCTCCAGCATTTTGTGTTTGATTTAGGTTTATTACTCAAATTGCTCCCCAAACCAAACATTGAATCTCACTATGCTCCCACAACCGGATTTCGTTTCAATGTACTGCCAGAACATGCTTTCTGTTACCTCCGTTGCTCCATTTCGTTAGCCATGTTAGTAACAGCGTTAATATTTTTTACGTGTCATTGTAACTTGAAATAGATAGAAACAACCACCGTCCATAACTTTTGTTCCCTGTGTTAGTTGGGGTAACCCTGTACGAGAGTGGAAGATAAGTGAGCAGTGAGATGAGGAAACAGTTAGTTGGTGTCATTGTCACTGCTTATATTATGTCATTGTAACTTGAAATAGACAGAAACAACCACTGTCAATAACTTTCGTTCCCTGTGTTAGTTGGGGTAACCCTGTACGAGAGTGGAAGATAAGTGAGCAGTGAGATGAGGAAACAGTAGAAGTATCAGCCAGATTTTTAAATTAAATGGGAATGCAAATTTAATTTATCAATTTGATATAAGATTGGCATTATCCTCTTAAGAGATTATGAACCACGATAAACACTTCAATGGAGTTTCCTCTTGCATTTTGTGTTTGATTTAGGCTTATTACTCAAAATGCTTCCTGAACCAGACATTGAATCTCACTTTGCTCCCATAACCAGATTTCGTTGCAAGGAACTGCCAGAACAGCTTTCTATTACCTTCGTTGCTCCATTTTGTTAGCCATGTTAGTAACAGAGTTAATATTACTTATGTGTCAGTACGTGATTGGTTACACAAAAATTAAGGAAAAAGATGATGAATAGTGAATCGGGGTTTCTCTACCATCATCTTCTTCCTTCTTTATCTAATAAAATCTAATCCCAAATCCTAATCCCAATCTAGGTTTGATGGCAATCTGGGTTTCTCAAATCCCCATTCTGCAAACCAATCCCAAATCCTAATCTCATACAACATCTCTTTCTTCTTACTCCGCCATTGGATGTTTTGGGCTTTCTGATTTTCTAGGGTTTTCAAGGACCAGGAGCTGGCTACATCCTCGAAAACGAAATGGGCACCCCTTTGGTCTCGAATTCTTCATCTATCTCCCTTTGAATGTTCTCGCCCAAGCCCTCGAATACATAGTTAGCAGAGCCAAAGCCCAAGGCAAAAAATTCACAGCCAACTTGTTCCTGGTGTCCCAAAGCCCAATTTCTTTATAAGTCAAGAGGGTAAAGTAGGTAGTGAAGAAACATGTACTGGGAGTGACTTGAAGGGCACCCATGCGAATCGCACATTTCGAGCAATGTGCAGGTCGCTGGCCGAGCTTGCTGGAACAAATCCTTGATGAGCTCGTTGATAATCCTTGATGAGCTCGTTGATGAACTGGGAGATTATGAGGCCAAAAGCGAAGAACATGCCTTGAAGCTCACATCAGAAGACGAAATGCGAGACGAAGCCGCCGAGGCTTATGAAGACTGGGACTAGAGAAATCCATGCTAGAAAGTGACCTAATGGGTTTCCCCTCTAGTACCGGGCATGGGTCAGCATCACAGCTTTATGTGACGGCAAAGTCATGGTTAAGAAGTCAACGAGGGCAGAGAATTCTGGGTTTTGGGATTGTATGAATTGAATCCAAGTTTCTGGGAGTGAGTGATTGAGAATTGTGATTGATCAGATCTGGGTTATGAAACCTTGAGAGAAAGCAAATGGATTTGAGATGGGTATTTGCCTTTTCGAGCTGGGATGTGGACAGTTGCGAAATGAGATGGGAATTGAGTTGGGAGTTTGGACGGTGATCAACTCTGATGTGGTCTTTGTTTATCCGAAAACTTAGAACATCCAATGGCAGAGGAAGAAGAAGAGGGTGTTGTATGAGATTAGGATTTGAGATTGGTTTGCAGATTGAGAATTTGAGAACCCAGATTGCCATCAAACCTAGATTGGGATTAGGATTTGGGTTTGGATTTATTAGATGAAGAAGGAAGAAGATGTTGGTGGTGAAACCCATATTCACTATTCATCAGCTTCTTCCTAATTTTTTCTGTGTTAATTTTAATCATTTTTTATAAATAATTAAACAACCAATCACGTACTGACACGTAAGCAATATTAACGTTGTTACTAACAAAATGGAGCAATGGAGGTAACAGAAGGCATGTTCTGGCAGTACATTGCAACGAAATATGGTTGTGGGAGTAAAGGAGATTCAATGTCTAGTTCGGGGAGCATTTTGAATAATAAGCCTTTGATTTATGGTAGTGTATAGTACTTTACCTTTTGTTCAGAAAAAAAAAAAACTTGATGCTCATCATGTGTGCACTCATTGAGAGAAAGGCCGGAGATGGACTCATGTCTTGGACTCCTGGTGTATGTGTGTTCAATGCTCATTCCAGCACATTACCACCCCAAATGAGTTGAATAAATTCTACATGTCGTGGTTCTTATATCATTTATACATTAATAACAACTATATTCTGCTTAGTCCTTTATATGCGATAAAAAGAATTTGTTTCCTGCTGATTCCAATTACTCCTTGGTTGTATGAAGGAGCATCATTTTTCAATGTTGCAACGTGAAACTGAAAAACTTCGTGGTGACATAGAGAAGATGCGCAGTGAATTGAGGTATGTCTATTGATTTTTGTGGTTTTTTTTTTTTAAATCAAAAGAGTTTCGAATCTTGAACTATTTTTTCAAGATTTTTACATTATGTTCTTAGTTCAACAGTTTTGTTTGCTGAAACAGGTACGAGATTGACAAGGTTACGGCAGGGCAGCGTTTGGATTTAAATCTTGAAAGAGGGTAAGCAAACTGTTTTTTTTGTTCCGTTTCTTTTTCTCTTCTCCGTTCTTTCATCTTCAGTTTTGTTTGTTATTTATGCTGTTACAATTCCTTCTGATTCCTGAGTGCAGGCGCATACGCGATGAGCTTGCCAATCAAAATGCAGAAACAACCAATCTCACAAACAAACTTGACCGAGTGAGCACCATTGCCGCACTGGAGTGTATTATTCTTTCTGAATTATGAATTATTTGAACCTTGTTTTACAGGAAATTCATGCGTTAAGAGCTCAGCTGGAAGCAGCAAAGTATGATGTGATCAAATATTGTATCGGAACCCTCGTCTCTATCTCTGCAGTTGGTCTGGCTGTGCTCCGTATTTTATTGTAGGCCGGAATATTGAATCTACCTTGATCATCAACGTGGCAGAGAAATTGTAGGGTCACTAGTATTCTTTCCGTGGCAGTGTGATGCTACGCAAGATTTGTTATAGCTACTTTGGTCATGGCAATTTGATGCTTGAACAACAATTAGTAAATGGAATAGAAATGTGAGACTCCCAGACTCGAGAAAAAGGACAATCAAACAAGTCGCATTGTTTTCCTTCTCTATGAAGCTATACTGATGCAATGACTTTGAGGTCTTTTTCTTTTTCTTGTCCAAAAACTACATTTGAAAAGACTGATGTGGATGCTAAGTTCTAATAAGGCTAGTATAAACAGTTATCATCCTTGAGTGTATGAGGTCGTAAATCCTAAGATGCAATCTATCCGATTAAAGCATAAGTTTGACATGCAGAACTCTTAAACACGAGAGAACAAGGCAATCATGCAACCTATATATAGATCATGTTACTACTAATTCGAGTTATATGCAGTTATGCCCGAAGTTCGCCTTCAAATTACAAGATGCAAAGTCCTGAGATGGCCAAAAACGTAGAACTTGATCAAAAAGTATTCCAATCATAAGTTGGGTTAGAATTCAATCAAAGAAACTAATTATCCATAGGATATCATTGTAAACCATAAAAGAAAATCATGCTAGGGAATCATTCTAGACCTAGAAAACGAAATTAGCTACTCATATTCATAGAAAAACCTAAAGATAAAATTTCCTCACCACCACCACACCAACTGCCCCCCCCCCCCCCCCCCCCCCCCCCCCCCCCCCCCCCCACCCCCCCCCCCCCCCCCCCACCCCCAAAAAAAAAGAAGACGCAGTTATGAATCTTAATTAGGAGTGAGCACGATTTAGATCAATACGAATATTACCAAAATTTAAATCCAAACTATTTAAAATCATAATAGTTCGATGCAGTTCGAATTTTAAAAAAAAAATTGAAACGGTTCCAATCCAATGATCTATTTGGATGGTTTAGACATAAATTTTTCATGTAATTTGTTCACTAAAAAAACTCTTCTAAAACATAATATTTATTTTCTTCAAAAATTCCACAATTCTCATTAAGATTTCATTTATTCACATAAGATTTCATTCATTCATATGAATTTCATTTATCAAAAAATTATAATTTTCAACATTTTAAACATTAAATATGGCCGGTTATATTTAACTATAATTTTAAAAGCAATAAATAATGGGTAAGGATTAAGTGAGGTACTTGTATGTGATGAACACATACATTAACATATTATAGAGTGAAAATTTTTATTAATAAAAAATATAAATAAATAAGAACCTTAACAGTTCAATTGGGATTCCAAATTCTTTGAAAATGAAAAACCAAAATCAAATCTTTTTTTAACAGAACGGTTTGGATTTTAAAACTGTTCGACTTTATCAAAGTCAAATCCAAACCATAGTCCTAATAACAGTTGAATCGAATCAATTTCCAATTTCAACAAGTTTTACTAACTCATGAAAGTCAAAAGTAAAAATGGTACGTTTTGGGAGGTTATGTTAAAGGTAATCTGTAAAAAACCAACAAGCGATTCACTGTGATAGTGGAAGTACAACACATACTTAACTATTTGATGATCATAAGGTTAAGCAACTACATGAGTTACCTCTATTTACTAACATACCTAAATAGTAGCAGCTAAAAACCCCCTCGATTAGTGTAAAGCACCACAAATACATAAGGGGTACAAAAACAAGGTGAGTGGACCTTACAAGGTGAGTGGACCTTACAATATACTTCAGATTAAAGTAGTATGTTGAAAACATATCTTAAACCTTCAATTTTAAAAATACACTCATAGGTACTCACAATGCACAATGACAAACATGCACATTTTAGAAGATATAATAATAAACTAATAAGTAGTCTTAATGCCATCCCGAATTACAAGTATAGAATGTGTAAGGCACTAATTATGCTCTTGAGTTGCTCGAGTCATGCACACATGATAAGTTGAGTGACAGGTCTCATCCCTAATCCCCTTAGATTATCGTGGGATGACCTGCTCCCGTCTGACACCACGTGTCTGATAAGGGATAACACCATGACCCAAACAGGGTTTCCAGAGTACGCAACTTCATGTGATGCCTCGGTCTCTACTATAGTCTGCATCCCCGATCAACCTGAAGGGTATCAAAAACCATTAAAACTGTGAGTGGACAAAAATAAGCATTCTCAAATACATTTCGGGAAAATACATTTATACTCTCCAATTAAAAGAATGAATGCATCAGAAAACATGTAATCTCAAATTCTTTCTTAAATAAGTTATATTTCTTCTCAAAACCAAAACACATGAAAACATCTGGACACAAAACAAGAATCGAAAACAAGACCAATCATCGTATTCATCATCAACCTCATCTCATATCATCATCAGTTACGTCATCCGTGCAATGCGTGCAAATAAGCTTCAGGAGAGCTCACGTCCGAGCAAGTCACCGTGAACAAATCTACGGCCGATGTTCATATCGTCGTGAACAAATAAACGGCCGATGTCCTACATAAGCATTCCTGAGCTGAGCCTCCCACGACTTCTCATCAACATGCAGTGCATCGTGACCTCTCCGGGGGGAGGGGGGACACAACGCATCCCGGAGGTGAGCAACACATCATAGGGACCTCTCTGGGGAAACACATTCTCAATTGGAGGCTTTCTCCGGGGAAACACATTCACAACCGGAGTCACATCAATATCATGGAGGATGGTCTAGGTGGAAACAGTTGAAATACATTTTCATAAATAGTTGTATTTTAAATCAAATGAATCGTTTCACGTAGGGTCTCAGCCCAAAACATAGTTTCCACCAAAATCACATAAATTCATTTCACATGCATTTATCTCAAAACCATCGTAAAACAATGTCCATAACTCATTTCACAATACCCAAAATCATTTCATTATTCAAATCAATGCTCAAATTCACATTTGACAATAATCTAAGTCAAAATCATTATCCAACTAGGTCTTAATCCCAAAATGTCATTTTCATGCAAATCCGTAAAATCTTTCAGAAACCGACCATTAAATACACAAATAATCATTCAAATCACTATGAAATCATTACATTTCAAACCATGATCATAAGAAATTTAAAATATTTATGCATGCATCACATTTATAAAATAAGGTCAACTCACACACGGTCTACGCTGCTCTCTCAAAACCTGAGCTATAATCCAATCTGAAGTCTTTGAAATGTTTAGGCTTGTCCAAATCACACCCAAGGATCACTATCAATCTATACGAGTCCATATCATAAATCCTTTAAAACCCCAGAACAGAATACGTGTCATGAACACACTTCCCGAGGAGAAACCCTCCAAAACACTAACTATAGGATCTCAGATCGGCCTGAAACCACCACCATTGGATTCAAAACGTTGAAACCTTTCGAATAAGACTAGTTTGACCGCATAATTAATGTGCGGTTAACGCTAGTCAACGCTAACATCAGCTGCTGACATCACCTGTTGACGTTAGCCTGACATCTAACACTGATATCTCTTGATAGCCTGCCACGTGGCACATGATGATGTCATGTTTACGTAAGTAGTGACGTCATCACTACCACGTCACTTGCCATGTCACTCTGACATCTTTGACATGTTGCCACGTGGCACCACCTGACTAGTCCACGTGGTATGACAGTGCTTACGTGGACTTGCCACGTCGATGCTGACAGGTCCTGAAACCTCTCCATGTGGCACCAATCGTCCCCTGACCTGTCCACGCTTCCATTCTCTCCCATTTTTGGCTCTGTGTGCTTGCAAGAACTCATAGAAGATGATGGTGATCAGAAAACCGAGGTTTGAAAGCCTAGAATCCAAAATCCTCAACTTAAGCTAGATGGTTCACAAGTTTACCTTTTTCTCACGGTTTTCCAGCCAACCATCGTGGCTCCTCGACTCCTCCACCGTCTCTTTCTTTCTCTCTCAACTCACCCTCTCACTCTCTCTGTTAAGCAGCACCAGCTACTAAAGCAATATGGGGAAGGGGTTTCAAGTTGTTCGAACAAAAGGAAGGGAGAGAGATAAGATGCATGAACTTAGGGCATGGGTCAATGGGATGGGTGACACTTGTTACTCATCCATTGATCCAATTGGGATATTTTGGGGCCCACTAACAAACAAACAACTATTCACTCATTTAGAAAATCGTGCACCGTAAAATCCAAATAAACCTTTCTAGACTCATAACTTTCCTATACGACGTCCAAATTCGACATGCCGTGCAATTGACATCCCGGGTCAAAAGTCAACATTTTTCCCTTCCAAGGGCAAAATCGTTATTTTACCTCAATCGTCCGATTAATCTCAATTTAATCCTTGATTAACCTCGATAATCACAAACTTTCAGGATGAGTCGTTATAATCTACCCTCCTTAAAGAATTTCGTCCTCGAAATTCACTATAGCAATTTCGTCATCGAAGTTCACACCGACCTCGGACTAAAATTGTGGAAATCCAATCCTATCTCCAAACCAAGAGTCTCACGTGGTCACGTGTACGTCTAAAGTCCATCCACAGTATGCATACGAATCAAACGTCACTCGACGTCAATTGCAATCCAACGGTCAATGCTAAAACTCGGCACATTCTCCATGACCGTATTCGAGAGTGATCAAACTCCCACGAAAATTCCATAACTCAATTCCCAAGCCAAGCTTGAGGTGTCGACACTCGTCGACCTTACCTGCCACCCACACAGGTGCACTCAGAACCTACTCTGACATCTATGCTCTGACTGAGTAATTACCAGTCCCCTGCCACTAGATGGTCTCCAACCATTAACCATAACCCGACAAATTGTCATGACTAGCTGGTAGCTCGTTGGCTCCACTGCCTTCGCCCGAGTCACTATCGGAAACTAGACTCGCTATAGAGTCCTTTCATGGTACCTCATCTCACCTAAAGTATAATTCTATAATCTTGACTCCTCTTGAGTCCTCATCCGGTGCCTCACTCATCCAGAGAGCATCCTGACCATGTCGAATACTTACTCTAGTCGAGATAATAAACTACAGTTTTACTAGGGTTCCTCTTGCCAACCATGGCCTTGAGGTCCCATCTCACACAATAGCTAAACCCTCTGAAGTCTCTAGCCTTTAAAGCACAATATTTGACACTTGGTCCAAATATACCAATGAAATTTCTACCTCGGATCCAATCCGATTACCATACTTTATCAATCTCGGATCCAATCCAACTATCGTATGGATACCATGCCAAACATGGCCCCTGTAACGACCCGTCCTAGGAATTAGGGTTAAGATAGTGATTAAGATGGGATTAGTAAGCTTAATCGGTGGTTAGTTGGTCTCGTTGGGGTCGTTAGTGTAGAATGACGATTTTGCCCCTAGTTCGGGTAAAAAGTGGACTTTTAGTTCGGGCGGTCAATTGGGTTTTGACCGATGACCAGGACGTAGTTTAGGACGTCACGAATCCGTAGACAGGTAGCACGCCCGATTCCGACATCCGAGGAGGAAATTATGATGTTCGGAAGGTTGAGGGCATGATCGTAATTTTGGTAAAATAGGGGGAAGAGTTGAATTTTCGTACAACCGGGTTTTGAGATGTTGACCTAGGACAGTTAGGTAGATCTCGTCTTCCTGAGTTCGATGACAGGTGGCACGTATTCATCGGACTTACGATGTGTGAGTTACGGGTCTAGAAAGGTAGTGGCAAAAGGGTACTTTGGTTTAAAAGGAAGGGTATTTTGGTCTTTGCACATGGGGATTTGTGCAACAGAGAGGGACAGATGGATGGCTGGGATTGAGCCATTTGTGAGAGAAAGGGAGAGGAATGGTGGATTGGTGACACGTGTAGGAGGGCTAGAGGCTTCCAGGGGTTGCACGGGTCCAATAATTTGGGGATTTTGGGCGGTGTACCGTGTGTGCTGTGTGTTCGTGATCGAAGAACAGAGGCTGAGGAATTGAGAGCAATTGAGGGGTAATCGTGGGTGTTGGTGAGTTATGAGTGTGTGAGAGTGACCAGAGAGTGAGAGGGAGACAGTGAGGGAGGTTGGAGGAGTGGTGATGGTTTGTGCGTGAGTTGAGAGCCACAGGACATCAGAGAAAAACAGGGTGGAAGTGAGTGTTCGTGGTGGTGGTGTGGTCGTGTACGGTGTAATTGGGCTCGTGGTGGTGTCATGAGGGGTGAGAGGAGTCGACCAACCCCAGCGGAGCTTGCGACGGCGACCAGAGGACAGGTAATTCCTCATCCCCGTTTCTTTGCTCTGTTTTGTCGTCTGGATTCAGGAGCTAAGTCGTAGCTGTAGGGGTAGAATCGAGGAGTCCCGTGAGGTCTAGGGAGTTCAGTGGAGTCCTAGGAGTCTTCTGGTGGAGCAGCCGTGACGGGGAGTGCACGGTGGAGGTTAGCACGACGGAGAGTACTGGTGTGCTCTGTTTTGCCGTCGATGCTCAGATCGAAAGTCGTGGACTTAGGGAGTGAGTCGACGGTTTTGGTGAGTTGGGTGAGACTCAGTGAGGTCCTAGGAAGGGTTTAAGATAGCCACCGTGACGGGGGGTGACCTGGGTGGCCGGAGAAGGAAACAGGGGACTGAACGGGTCTGGTTTCGAGTTAGGGACGATGACTTAGGGGCTATGTCGAGGTGTTTGAGTAAGGGGAATGGATAGCTTAGGTCTGGACGATGCTGTTGGTGAAGAGAGGAGTGGTTTTGGTGCAGGTACGGTGGAAAACCGTCCTCGCCGGTTCGATTTGCAGGCCCTGTGTCGAACCGGGTCGACGCGAGGAAGACGCTGCACTGTAGCAGGCGCGTGAGGGCCACTCGCAGCCACTTTTGGCGGCGCGTGGGGGCACATGCGGCGGTCTTTGGGGAAAGTGTCAACATAGGTTTTGGTCTAAGAGTTGCGACGAGTCTGTTGGAATTGGTTTCGAGTTGTTCGGATGTCGTTTGAGGTTAGTTCAACGAGGGTGAAGGTTTTGGGTTCCGGTTCGTTATGTCTAGGACCCGGGGGTTTTTGTGGAAATTAGGAGAGTCTTGGTGGACGTGTTAGTAACGTACTTTGGCGGTTGTTGACAGGATCAGGAGTTCCCGAGGAAGTTGAGGAACGTACGAGACGTACGGGACGCGATTGAGGGCTTGGTACTGTGAGTGGACCCCTTCTCTATAATTGAGCATGCATAAATGTTTTTCTATAATTGTTTTATGGTTTTAATCATGATTCTATGTTATCGAATATGCTTTGTTGATTTTACATAATTGCACGTTTTTCGAGGAAGTTTGGTTCAGCACGTTTTACGAGAAAAGTGTGATTCCTGAATATGATGTTATGGATTTGGGATTTCAATGGATAAATGGTTTAAATGTTCATAAAGGGATTTTGAAATCGGATTTCGGTAACGGGATTTGGTTTTAAAAGTGAAAAGTGGATTTCCGGATTTGGGTTCGGAATGACGGTTCGGAATGCCGGAAGGGCATCAGACTAGTGATTTCGGATTCGGATTTGGATGTGAATTTAGAAATGGGTTTTCAATGGTTTTGGATTGGATTTGTTGGATCTGGTTATTGGGTTTAAAGACCCGGATATTGATTTGACGGGGGACGGGCCCTGATTGGGTTTAAAGACCCGGATTGAGTTTAAAGACTCGGATATATTGATATTTCCCCCGTAGGCCTGTTGAGTTTAAAGACTCGAGAGTTTAAAGACTCAGATATAATTGAGGTCTGGATTGAGTTTAAAGACTCGGGAGTTTAAAGACTCGAATAGGTCCAGCAGGTTTGATCGAAAAATGATGATTTGATATTCACGGTTTATTATATGGTTTTATGATGTTTCTGCTATGATTTCTATAACTGTTTTATAGTATTTCTGTTCTTATGGTGAGGTTATGAGAAGTATACTGTTTTTAAAATGATTCTGTAAATGTTTTATGGTGATTGATTGATAACTGTTTTCATAACTGGGTTATGCATGTGGTTTCAAAACGGAAGGCTAAACCCGGTTTTCTTCTAAATTGGTTTTGAAAACTTTTCTTGTATTATGGTCCACTCACACCTTCTATTTTTAACTGCCCTCCAGGTCGTGGAGCTAGAGCGGGGTTTCGGCGTCAAGGCAGCGTCTGAGGCATAGAAGTCACGAGAGGGATCCCGGAGTGTTTTAAATTTTCCGTGTGCGTGTATTTGGTTTATCGGTTTTCTTTTCTTTTGTACTTAGAACTATGCTCTGTAAACTTTTAACTTCGGGATGTATTGTATAGTTCTCCTACGTCTGACTGAGTACTTTGGTGGTTGCGTGTGTGATTTACTTTTGTGTGTGCCGGGGTGTCAGACGGGAGCAGGATTTACCTCGGTGTTCGGGATGAAACCGGGGTGGGTCCTAACAGCCCCACACTGGACCCCGTCTATCTGATCCCAAATCAGAACAAATCACAATTTAATACTCAACATCCTCTTTGAGTTCTTGTGGTCTCCCGACCAACACTTGAGACGCGTCCAATGCATACTCATCGAGAACTCCAGAGATAATCCAACCATTTTACTAACCAAACTAGGCTCACAGTTAACCCCCAAGGTCAACCTACCTACGTCTACCAAGATGTACCATTCTCTGAGCATAAAATTTTGTCGGTCACCTAATTCAACACCAAGATGGGGTCAGATTCTGAAGAAATGCTGAAAACCTCTAATCCAACAATATGGGTCTCATGGGAACAACGCCTACCTCCAACAATCCTCTCAAACCAAATCAATTTGACTCCCTCCCGAGTCAATCTCGTCAACAGGCTACAATCCCAGAAGAAGACCTCTACCTGAAAGTCGATAACACTCATCCAATCTAAGTGAATCCAATCTCAATTATCATGGTTAATTGATGTCAATCCCAAACCATCTCGATCCTCCGAGGATCCACACTACTCTTGTAACAATAAAATCATGACTAGGAAACCAACACTGGTCCACATTTCTCGAATCATGGATCAGATTACACAATCTGGATCACATCACACAATAGTAGGATCGACAATTCTTATAGGGAATCAAACATCCAAGGTCCACGTTTCCCGAAATCCATTTTCATCTCAGCAAGTATGAATCCTTGGTATACCATAACAATATCACCTAAATACTTTGTTTCCAACTCATGTTGGCTAGGAATCACCACAACATTAATCGTAAGCCATCTCAGGGAATTTCACTTCTGAAGTCAATTCGGGAATCACACATCCGAGCATACGATACATGCATCAAAAACACGTCTTTCAACCGAATTCTTTACTTTGAGTCAAGTCAAAACCATTTTCAATAGGGCATCTGTTCTAAATCCTCAAGTCTATCGATGGGCTACAAAATGGGTTGAGTCCTAGAAGAAACTAAATCGTAACTCAACCTCCCTCTGAGGTAGCAGCCCCGGTAAATCATACGAGGAACACCACCAGAAATGTCGACACAACCGCCATCTTCCTCAAGCTTATTGAGCCATCTGGGGACTTCACAACACGTGTCCCATATCCCGAACAACCATTCTATAGTAACTTCCCAGCTTCCAAGCCGTAACTCACTCGAAACATCAACCACATTTCCAATGTGGAATAGATCGCAGGAAGTATCTTCTAGTCCCACCAAGAGCATAATCAACCACAGCCAGTCAGGACTACCAACGAAAATGGTTCCTCAAACACTCGGCAAAGGTGTAGTGGGTAATCAACCAATCCATCCCTAAGATCACATCCAAATCATAAATCTGTAGAGAAATCCAATCCATCCGTAAGATCACATCCAAATCATAAATCTGTAGGAAAATCCAATCTGTCCTTTGTCACACCTTTTATGCAAATCCAATAGGTGATTCCATCACCGCACCAATCAGAGTACTAGCTCGCATGTTCCAACCTGTTGATACCATATCGACCGACCACCCTAGCACAGGTCCCACCAGGACAGGAAGGCCGCCGACCGATCGCCTGATCGGTACCCTCACGGCCTACGGCCCGCCGATCGGCACAATACTGCAGACCCACCATTCGGCATCTAACAGTGAACAGACGACAGCTGGCTGCGACAGTCACCTAACCAACTCTGCCACACCAACTCCCTGACGGAGGCAGGTTGGGACTCCAGTTGGCGCCTCCTCCGGATATCCAGGGCTTGTCAGACGGCTCCCAGCCACCAGGCACCACCTGCTCCCGTAACAGTAGCCCACCTACCACAGTTATGGCTACTATAAATACCCCGAAACCCTTCACAAAGGTAAGAGACTCAGAACCGACCCAAAGCACTGTGTTCACTTGCCTCTCGGCATTCAGATACTAACTTTGGCATCGGAGCCCCTTTGGCCGACACCACACCGGTGTCTAGTTTTGCAGGACCCCTGACGAATCACGACGCCCCCGGCGGGCCCGAGACACCACACGGCTGGTCCTAGAACCCCCAGCGGGTCTCGTCGAGTTGGTCATTTCAGGATCAAACAATTGGCGCCGTCTGTGGGAAGAATACCAACACCCACTAACTCACATACCTCTGCTCGACCCTCCGCTGACGAACAATGTCTGCCGAATGGGACGACGGTGAGCTCAACAACACCCCTTAGGGAGATCGCGGCCGAACCCGAGCCAGCCTACCTTCCGATGACATGCTCGAGATGCTGAGGACCCTCCGGTCGGAGGTTGCCGAACTCAGGAAGAGCAACGCTGCCATCGAGAGCAGGAACCACGTGTGGGGGGAACAGCACGGAAGCACCCTGGCCATCTTGCAGTCTACGCGCGAGGAACTGGAGGAGCAGCGGGAGGCAACCAAACGGGCCTTGGCCGCTGCTTCTCGTCGGCTGGAGTTTGATGCCGGCAGAGCCGAGATCGGTGACGCCTGCCGACCGGAGGCGTCCGGTCGCCTACTCTTCCACCAGACCGACATGCCTGGCCCCTCGGGAACACAGATCTACCGCGACGCCCGCGAGCTGCTCGACAGGAGACAGACGCAGACCCCGGCCAACCGTCTGACTTACCCTACCCACGACCCCCGCATCCAGGCACAACCACCTCTGCCCGTCCTATCCCAGGGCGCCCGGTCAAGGTCCGGGTCTGCACGCCAACCCGCACAGCCTCCGCGGCTCTCCGTCTAGCCCCCAGGCAGTCCTTCCGCGCCGATCGGCAGGCACCAGCTGGAAGACAACGTCAGCTCAACCACGGCCTCGTCCGGGCGGCGACCGGTGCAACCCACGATGCCCAGAGGCAGCAGCGCAAACCATCCTATCGACGACCGCCCGAGTGGGGCAGATCGACCCGACCAATCAAACAAGGTGGTTCGGGAACTACTCCAGCGCGTGCGGGACCTGGAGGCCGCCAGACCCAAAGCTGGGACACTACCCCGACCCCGGGCCAACATTGGTCCCTTCACGGACCGCATCATGCGGTACCGCCATGAAACGGAGGTCAAACCCTTAAAGATTGCCTTGTATGACGGACAAGGCGACCCGGACACCCACATCAATAACTACAACTCGGCGCTCGCCTTCAGAAATATCTCCGACGAGGCGCAGTGCCTAATTTTCAGCTCCACCCTCACCGGGCCCGCGCTTAATTGGTTCTATCGCTTGGAACCACAGTCTATCGACTCATTCGACCGCCTACAAACGGTCTTCTTAAACCAGTTCATGATCCAGACGGATCGACTGCTCATAACCGAGGACCTGGGAACCCTCCGACAGGGAGACAGCGAGCCCCTACGCCAGTACGCCGCTCGTTTCAGCCTGGAATACTCCAAGTGCCACGAGACGGACGACAAGGCCGCCTACCGCGCTTTCCGCAACTGGCTGCGGGAGTCCACCTTCAAGTACCATGCCTTCACCCAGGGTTGGGACGATTACAATGAGCTCATGCGGCAAGCGGCAATACACGCCAAGGCGGAGCACTTCAACTCTCCCCAGGTCGCATCCCGACCTGACGTGAATAGCGCGTGCCCTCCGCATCCCAGCAACCGGCAGGCGCGATCACCTCCGCCGACCACTAACGCGCATACGGATCACCGATCTGACTCACACTCCGGTAAGCGGAAGGGGACGTATAACAATGACCATCGTGGGAGGGACAAATACCACAACAAGGGGCAGGGATCAGGCCCCCACCAAGCAGGCAAACCCCATACGGGGCCCACCTCAAAGTACGAAACCTATTCAATCCTGAACACCTCCCTCGAGAACGTCTTGATGAGCATCGAGGACACGATCCCCAAGCCACGGGCACGACCGCCCGGCCCTCGCCCGGGCATCCAATCCAACTTGTACTGCCAGTACCACAAGTTCAACGGCCATACCATCGACGAGTGCGTGGCTTTCCGCGACATTGTGGAAGCACTCGTAAGGGAGGGGAAGATCAACCAGTTCCTCCAACACGCACGCCCCGGACCGGGACTGCCACAGATCAACACGATCAGCGGGGGCCCCACCATCTCTTCCTCCTGCACCTCCAATCGGGCCAAGAAGAACTTCTTGCGCGCCACGACATCCAACCACCAAATATTCAACATCACGGATGGGCGTGCGGCCAAGGTCGCCCGGGCAGGATGGACGCCCATCACTTTCTCCGAGGAGGAAGAGTAGGGAGTTATCTTTCCCCACGATGACCCGTTGATCATCCGCGCTCAGATCGCCAATTTCGATGTTGGGTGAATCCTGGTAGACACTGGTAGCTCTGTGAACGTCCTCTTCATGGACACTTTCAACCAATTGGGCATCAACTCCGCAAGCCTCACCCATGCTGGTTCCCCACTGCTCGGCTTCTCAAGCGATTCTGTCATGCCCCTTGGCACCATCTCCCTGCCTATCTCCCTGGGGAGCGCACCCAAGATCGCAACAGCCATCACCACCTTCCTGGTAGTCGATTGCCCCACTGCTTATAACGTCATTTGGGTAGGGGACTCCTCAACCAGCTCGGCGCCGTCATCTCCACTCGGGCCCTTCTCATGAAGTTTCCGACCATCATGGGCACTGGCCAAGTCCGCGGTAATCAGCAATCCGCCCACTCCTGCTATCAGACCGCCCTGACAAAGCTCAACCCATGCGACAAGCGGGAGACCATCGCCGTCGCCGAGGCTGCTTACGAGGCCGACCCTGTCGACTCCGAGCTCCTTGAACAAATACGGGCGGGTCCCCCCGAGGACCCGCGCGACCTCTCCGCCGTCTCGCAACCGCAACCCGTGGAGGATACGGAGCTGATCACCCTTTGTCCGCGTAACCCCGAGCGGCAAGTGAAAATTGGAAGCACACTCGCTCCCGAAATCAGGACACAACTCATCCAATTCCTCCGAGACAACAGCGAAGTCTTTGCTTGGTCCTACGCCGACATGCCTGGCATCTCCACGGATGTCATCTGCCACAGGCTTAACATCAGCCCCTCCTTCAGACCGGTCACCCAGAAGCAGCGGACTTATGACGCAGAACGACAGCTGGCCATGCAAGAAGAGATCGTTCGTCTCAGCACCATTCACTTCGTGCGCAAGGCCATTTACGCCACGTGGGTCGCAAACGTCGTACTCGTCAAGAAACCCTCCGGATCCTGGCGGATGTGCATCGACTTCACGGATCTTAACAAAGCCTGCCCGAAGGATAGCTTCCCGCTTCCTAAGATCGATCTTTTGGTCGACGCCACTGCTGGCCACGAACTCCTCAGCTTCATGGATGCGTACTCCGGCTACAACCAAATCCGGATGCACCCCGACGACCAGATCCACACCAGTTTCCGCACTAATCTGGGAGTCTACTGCTACAATGTTATGCCCTTCGGGCTCAAGAACGCCGGTGCCACCTACCAACGGCTTGTCAACTTCATGTTCGCGGATCAGATTGGAAAGACCATGGAGGTGTACGTAGATGATATGCTCGTCAAGAGCCGGACGGCCGACCAGCACGTGCCTAACCTCGACAGGATGTTCCAGGTCCTGAAGCAATACAAGATGCGGCTCAACCCTGCCAAATGCGTCTTCGGCGTCCGTTCTGGAAAATTCCTCGGTTACATGATCAGCCAACGGGGAATTGAGGCTAACCCTGAAAAAATCAAGGCCATCCTGGACATGAAGCCCCCGCGCACACTCAAGGAAGTCCAAACCCTTACTGGCCGGATCACCGCCCTCACCCGGTTCATCTCCCGGGCGACTGACAAGTGTTTACCATTTTTCAAGGTCATGAAGACCCGGGGCCGGCACATCAACTGGGACGCAACGTGCGACGCTGCCTTTGAAGCTCTCAAAACTTACATGAGCACCGCGCCCCTACTTACCCGACCTACCACTGGAGATCGGCTCACCATCTATCTTTCTGTCTCCACATCTGCTGTCAGCTCCGTCCTCGTCACCAGTCGGGGCGGCGCGGAGTTCCCAGTATACTATGTCAGCAAGGCGTTCCAGGACGCCGAGATCTGGTACAACGACCTGGAGAAGTTGGCCTTTGCCCTCATTGTCACGGCCCGACGCCTCCGCCCATATTTTCAGGCACATCCCATGTTAGTCCTTACTAACAAAACCCTTCGCCAGGTGCTCCAAAAGCCAGACGCTTCGGGGCGACTCGTCAAATGGGCAGTGGAGCTTAGTGAGTTCGATATCACATTCGCCCCAAGACCAGCTGTCAAAGGACAGGCCATCGCTGACTTCCTTTCCGAATTCACATACAGCACAACGCAGCACATGCCCGACACTCCGGATCCCAATATTGCGGCACCCGCCGCTCCTATCTGCGAGTCGCCAACCCCGTCCACCTTGGACCCCGCCCGACCAACTTGGACTCTCTACGTGGACGGATCCTCCTGCCATACTGGCTCTGGCGCCGGCCTCGTACTCAGCACACCTACTCAGGAGCGGCTAGAGTACGCGTTGCGTTTTGGGTTCCAGGCTTCCAACAACGAAGCCGAGTACGAAGCCCTTCTTGCTGGCCTCCGGTTGGCCACCGACCTTCAAGCACAACAGCTGCAGGTTTACAGCGACTCCCAGCTCGTCGTCCGACAAATCAACAACCTCTATGATGCCAAAGACGCCTCCATGACCCGATACTTGGCACAAGTGCGGTCCCTACTCCGCCACTTCCGCCGCTACGAGGTCATTCAAATACCACGGTCGGAAAACAGCCACGCCGATGCCCTGGCCCGCCTGGCCTCCTCCATCGACGACAAAATAGGTCGCCGTGTTCCAGTCGAATTTTTGGCATCCCCAAGCACAAGCGAGCAACCAGTCCTGGTCGCAACACAGGAGGCCTCTTGGATGGACCCCATTGTCCGGTACCTCACTATGGCCGAGCTCCCGCCCAACCGCAACGAGGCCCGCCGCATCCAACGCCAGTCCGCACGATACACCATGGCGCATGGCCACTTATACCGACGGGGATTCGACACCCCCCTCCTCAAGTGCCTCCCTACGGACCGGGGCATTGCGGTGCTCCGAGAAATTCACCAGGGAATCTGTGGTAACCACTCCGGACCCAAGTCCCTAGCACATAAAGCCTTTTGGCAGGGGTACTGTTGGCCCACCATGCGCGCCGACTCTGTGGCCATCACTCAACGATGCGTCCCATGCCAACGGTGCGCCCCTGTACCTCATTCTCCTGCTGAGCGACTCACTCCCATGCTCAGCCCCTAGCCCTTCTCTCAATGGGGACTGGACCTCATCGGCCCCATGCCACGAGGAAAGGGCGGCGTCGAGCACGCAATCGTTGCGGTGGACTATTTCACTAAGTGGGCCGAAGCAAAGCCCCTCAAAACAATCACGGCCGCCCAGGTCGAGAGCTTTGTTTACCAGAACATCATCTGTCGCTTTGGTATCCCACACACGATCGTCACGGCCAACGGCACTCAGTTCGATTCTGTCCGTTTCCGACACTTTTGCGACACCTATGGCATCCAGCTCTGCTTTGCCTCGGTGGCACATCCACAGGCTAACGGACAGGTGGAAGCCGTAAACAAGCTCATCAAACACAACCTCAAGGCTCGACTCCACGACACCCCAAAAGGCCAATGGTCCGACCTCCTATCCGATGTTCTCTGGTCCTACCGGACATCCTACCGGACATCGACACAGGAGACACCCTTCGCCTTGACTTTCGGGACTGAAGCTGTCGTTCCCGTGGAAATTGGGGAAACCTCTTACCGAGTACTATCCTATGATCCACAAGAGAATGCGGAACTCCTCACACAAAATTTCAACTTCATTGAGGAAAGCCGTGAACAAGCCAATCTCCGTAACGTGGCGCACAAACGGCGAATCGCTCACTACTACAACTCTCGCGTTCACGGACGCAGTTTCCAGGTCGGTGACTGGGTCCTTCGCAAGGTTAGCCTGGCCACTAAGGAGCGTGCTGATGGGACCCTCGGGCCCACATGGGAGGGCCCCTACCTGGTCACTCGAATTTGTCGTCCAGGCACTTATGAGCTCCAAACTACGGATGGACGGTCGCTTACACACCCGTGGCATGCGGATCATCTCAAGTTGTTTTATAATTAAGAACACCCCCCATGTACATTACTTTACACTTTGCTGTAATTCGACTTGGTTATCTCCAGTCGAACTTGCCTTTCCGGCAAAATCTTCTTTCGTTTATCTAAGTGTTAGTCTAATCCTCAACTACGGGTAGCCTATCCCCTATTGCCGATCGGCACTTCCGGTGACCCACACGGCACCTACTTGACCTACCGACGCAAGCTTACTTGGTCCACACAGTCAAGTTCAATTAGTTTTCGCTATTACGATTTTAGTTCGGTGGTTAGGTCCATTATGGTTTGGGTTTACGATTATGACTGTTCGGTCCTTATCTAATCTACAACTCCGTGGATCGGCATGCATACACATATGCGCCAAGTACTCGCCTATCGGCAGTTCTCATTCAAAAAAAAAGGAAACAAAAAAAAAAAACGAAGTGCCATCGCACGATGCAAAGTGATAGATAAAGTCCACCTTTCATTGCTTTCACTACCGAGCTACATGTTACACGGGGCATTCCCCGGACTATTAAAATAAAGGCAACAAAAAGCAATCTACACGGCCCTCGGCCTCAAACGACCACCACCTCCACCTCCTCCTCCCCCGCCCGGTCCTTCCCAGAGGACGACGCAACGGCATCCTCCCCGCCAGCGTTCGGCACCTCTCCTTCGCCCGCCGCCATAGCTACTTCGGGGTCCTGCCCCTCCAGGGCGAACGTCTTCGTCAGCACCGGGGGCTCATCCAGCCATGGAAAATTGAGGGTGACGCCTGGGTTGAAGTACAGCACCCGCTGCACGCAATCATCTTCCACTTCAGCTAAGGCCAGGTCAAGATGATTGGCATACACCGGATCGGCCATAAAATCTTCTAGGGTCTTCTGCCGGTCGGCAGCGAGCAGGCCCCTCAACCTCTCCACTTCTCCCTGCAGCTCCCCCAGGATCTTTTCTTACTCATTCAGCTGCAGGGAGAACGCGTGGGCCGTCTCCTCCCGTTCGGCGATGCCCCGCTCGGCCATCTCCGCTCGGGACCTCTCCCGTTGGAGCTCCGCCTCCAGCTCAACCACACGGCGCCGAGCCGCGTGCCCCTCCTTTTCCCGCGCCCGCAGCTTCTCCTCCCTCTGCCGCGCGGCTACTTGCTCGGCCTCCAGCCTCTGCATGCGCCGAGAGGCCTTCTGCAAGGCCACATAGGTCTGCCCGAAGCACTGCCGAACCATGCACACTTGTCAGCAAACATATATCCACTAAATACACAAACAAAAACAACAAAAACAACGAGCCAACTCACGCATACTCACATGGGCTTGCTCGGCGAGCAGGGCCGCGAACCGACCCGGGTGGGAGCCGGTGCCGATCTGCTCAATCTCTGCCGGCGTCACCTGGTAGCCGAGCACAAAGGCATTGACAACCGGCGCCAATGACCTGTGCATTTGCTGTGTGACCGGCACCCACGCCTCCCCGGGCCTTGCCGACCGAACAACCTCCCCCGTCTCCACGGGATCCATGAAGACGGCAGCAATGCCAGGTACGCTGGTCGGCACCCTTTCCTTGGCCGGCGGCGGCATCTCCACCCTGGCTTCCTTCGCCCTTTCCGTCGGCGCCTCGGGAACCTTGAGGGCCGCCTCCCTCTTGCGTCGGCGGTCAGAGCCCTCTCCCTCCGACACCCCTGCCGCCGGGGGAGACTGCCTAAGCCGCGCCTCCTTCAGCTTCCTCAAGCGCTCCCGGGCTTGGTCCAGCCCGCCGATCAGGGGCCGCTTCAGTCCCCAGACGGGACTCTTCGCCTGCTTGGCACCCTGCCGCGGATCATGCCTCGTCGGTTTTGGCGGCCCATCTGGCTGGACGCCCAAACTAGACCCCGACGGGGGCTCCTCTCGGCCGGCACCCTTGGGCTTCACCGCCACGGTCTTTTGCCTCCGTGGCTGTTGGGGTGTTACCTCCGGCTCCTTGCCCTTTCCCTCGGCAGCCGAGCCGTGCTTCGTCACCGCTTCGCTCATCTTCTTCTGCGCTTGTTCGACGAAGGGATGAACTGCAAAAAAAAAAAAAAACAACCCCAGTTAAGATCACGGCCTACCTACCCATCATTACGTCAAGCACACAACTGCTACTTACCAGGTGGAACGATGAGGCCCACGGCAAGCAGGTTGGCCGGCAACTTCAGAACGCAGCGACTGCGCTCTAGGTCGGACAGCTTCCCCTGAACGAGATTGCACGCCTCCCAATCCTCCGCTGTCACCGTTGCCTTGGACGGACCTGCACATACAAAACGCACTGTCAGACCTTGCCTCGGTACCCGCAATACCCCACTATGGCCAACGGCCGATCGGATGGCAGACAACCTCCAGACTGGAAATAGCGGGGAATCCTCGCTCGGACCCTACTGACGTCCCCCTCCCACGGCCCCGACACCCAGCAGAACCGATGCCTCCAGCTCTTCTGCGACGTCGGCACATCCGTGATGAACGCACCCCGTGCACTCTTGTGCAGGCACTCCATCTGGTACCACCCCGACCCGTAGGTCTGCCTCTTGAAGCAGTACAGGGCGCACAATTGCCCCCAGGTCGGCTCCGGCAGTCCCGCCAGTCGGAACGCCGTGTACAGGCTAATCAGGATGATCCAGCCGTTGGCGTTCAGCTGCCCCAGGGCTAGGTTCGCCCTCGCCATCATATCCTGAAGCCACGGGTGCAGAGGCAGCCTCACTCCGTGTTCAAAGCAATCGACGTAAAATAGTGTCGACCCTTCCGGAGGACTGCTCGGCTTCTTGTTGTGCGGGGGAACCGTCATCTTAATCTCCGCCGGCACGTTGTACAGCTCCCGGAACCGGTCCAGGTCGGACTGCCGAATGGTGTTCATCTCGTAGTCCACGGCATACTCCACCTTCACCACGCCATCGGTATCTAGTTCCATCGGCGAGCTCGTCTCCGTACCGCTACCTTCAGCCTCGGAATCGACGGTGGTGACGGGGGGAGTACGGGGAGACGCCCTCCTCTCACTTGGCCGATCGGCACCCGAGGTGCTGCACCCGCCCTGCTGCCTCACCTCCTTCCGCGGCAACCTGAGAGCCTCATCCAGGCTGTCACCACTGCTGGACGACGAGGTGCTGCTAGTGGACCCACTAGTAGACGTTGACCCACTTCGCCCGCTCGGCACGTCGTCTGCCGAACTGGACGGTGTTTCCCCGCTAAAAGCTTGAGGGGACCTAACCCCAGATCCACTGTTTGACTCTGACTCTGACATCTACAAATTACCAAAAGACAAGAAGCTATAACTAAGCACCTACGCTACGGAACACATGCTGAGCAGAGATGCCGAACGGCAGGAATTATACTTTTCAAAGTTTTGCTCGGTCGAATTGGCTCCACGTGTGTCTTCTTCTTGATCGGCAGTCTCCAATTCAGTCGGCACTTGCAATTACTCCACAAGATGCTCTGAGTAAAAAGTGAAAAAGACAGAAAGCTTTCGCCCCTTTTATAGGCCCCTGGCCCGCCTCGAGATGCGTGCTTCCGATCTGACGGTCACCAGGCTGATACGGCCACCTTTCGGCTACGAATACCTTGTACTGTATACCCATCGGTATCATACATTCGCAACTACATACGTACATACGTACATCGCTCACCGGTATGCATTCATACCGCCTGCCGACCGGAGCCTCTCGGCCTCTTTCCCCACGGCACGCCTCCCCTCTTCGTCGGCAAGCACACTGCTACCGACGTCTCCCCGCCATTCCCCACGGCCGCCTCTGCACGATCTTTCGGTCTTTACGGTGGGCCGCTTCCGGAACTCGGCAACGGGGCTCCTTTGCAAATCGGACATACGGTGCACTTCCTCGCTCCATGACTTGGGGGGCTACTAGGGATACAGGGCGCACCGCCCAGGTCGGTCGACAGGTACCAGCCGTCATATCTAGTCCTCGACCGAGGAACCCCACCTCAGTCAAAGACTTAGGGGACTTATGTTGATACCATATCGACCGACCACCCTAGCACAGGTCCCACCAGGACAGGAAGGCCGCCGACCGATCGCCTGATCGGTACCCTCACGGCCTACGGCCCGCCGATCGACACAATACTGCAGACCCACCATTCGGCATCTGACAGTGAACAGACGACAGCTGGCTGCGACAGTCACCTAACCAACTCTGCCACACCAACTCCCTGACGGAGGCAGGTTGGGACTCCAGCTGGCGCCTCCTCTGGATATCCAGGGCTTGTCAGACGGCTCCCAGCCACCAGGCACCACCTGCTCCCGTAACAGTAGCCCACCTACCACAGTTATGGCTACTATAAATACCCCGAAACCCTTCACAAAGGTAAGAGACTCAGAACCGACCCAGAGCACTGTGTTCACTTGCCTCTCGGCATTCAGATACTAACTTTGGCATCGGAGCCCCTTTGGCCGACACCACACCGGTGTCTAGTTTTGCAGGACCCCTGCCGAATCACGACGCCCCCGGCGGGCCCGAGACACCACACGGCTGGTCCTAGAACCCCAAGCGGGTCTCATCGAGTTGGTCATTTCAGGATCAAACACAACCCAATGGGACGAGCTTCTAAACACAACTGTAATTCTTCTAGGAAGAAAATAGTGTGTGGGTCCGTATTCCACCAACACTCGTGCAAACTCGCCAAGGCTAGACAAAACACCTTTATCTTCTCTAGGTGTAGTACGTGTGGCGAAAAGTCCAACCGGACAAGAAAGATAATTGTGATCTCAATTGGCCCTCTCGGGATCCTCTTTGTCCCACTCGTCGACCACAGCGACTCACACGTCTGCCACTCAAGAATCAGAGCTAGAGGCAACCCTCTTCAAAGCACCCTAAGTAAACAAGTCCTCCTGACGTCCTTAGCATCGTCCAATCCATCTAGCCTACTGTGAGGTTTCTGACATGCACATCTCCACCTGAGATGCCACCTCTAACAGAGTTCGTAGTGTGGTGCATTAGTCATCTAATCCTCATCGTCTCAATCATCACCGAAACATGAGTATACCATGACAAAGTTACAAGCCTCTGCTCGTACTGAGCTACCATCAAATCTCCTACTCATGTCAGAGGAACTCCGCCTCCCTTGTATCTCGACAAGACTGGGGTGAGAATGATGTAATAAACATTCCTTGGACATCGCCCAAATCTCGGTAGTCTCATCCAACACATGGATTGTAATGTCTGCCACCAAGCACGTGCAAACCTATCCAAAAAGCTCACTGCTATCAGAACCAAACACTCAAGACTACAAAACCATGGCTCAAGAGGGCAACCAACGTCCATACAATCCGCTACAAGTGTAAGATCCACTGATCGACCACCTCGTGACCCGATCTGCAAGTACATTTTTCGGGTACTATCATTCCATCGTTCCTGATCCAGGGTCATCTAAACCATTTCTAATAGGAACAGCACATCCAAAATAGTCAACCATCGGTCACAAATCTGAAAAGTCACCATACTGGGATCCAATCAACCAGTAACTCCACGGATTCAAGCTTCTGGGTCCACACGAAAATCGATCCTACTCGAAACTCAAACCCCTAAAACTCGACATCTAATGCCTAATCGAACCAATGGGTTGGTTCTTCCCGTTAAACTTTCCTAGACTTAATCTCACTATCAAGTTGATGACGGGTATGTTGTCGAAGAGGCATCACATCCGAAGAATAATTATCGAGCACCCTCAGTGCGCGACACCACAAAAGTAACTCAGTGCTCTGATACCAAGCTCGTAGGTCCCATTCCTAATCCCCCTGGATTATCGTGGGATGATCTGATCCCGTCAGACACCATGTGTCAAACAAGGCATAACACCGTGACCCAAACAGGGTTTCTAGAGTACGTAACTTTATGTCATGCCTCGGTTTCTACTAGAGTCAGTATCCGCGATCAACTTGAAGGGTATCAAAAACCATTAAAACTGTGAGTGGACAAAAATAAGCATTTTCAAATACATTTCGGGAAAATACACTTATACCCTCCAGTTAAAATCATGCATGCATCAGAAAACATGTAATCTCAAATGCTTTCTTAAATAAGTTATGTTTCTTTTCAAAACCAAAACACGTGAAAACATCTGATACAAAACAAGAATCGAAAACATGACCAGTCCTTGTATCCATCATCAATCTCATCTCATATCATCTTCAATCACGTCATCCCTGTAACGCGTGCAAATAAGCTCTAGGACAGCTCACGTCCGAGCATGTTGTCGTGAATAAATCTTCAGCCAACGTTCATATCGTCGTGAACAAGTCAATGACCGATGTTATACATAAGCACTCCTGAGCTGAGCCTCCCATGGCTGCACGTCAACAGGCAGTGCATCGTGACCTCTTCGGAGGGGGGGCACATCGCATGCTAGAGGCGAGCAACATATCATAGGGACCTATCTGGGGAAACACATTTACAACTGGAGGCCCTCTCCGGGGAAACACATTTCCTCCCTCACGCGCTGGTCAAAGTTTGGTCAACATCAGTCAACGCTGACGTCTGCTGACGTTAGCTGCTGATGTTACCTACTGACATCAGCCTGACATCTAACATTGAAAACTCCTGATAGCCTGCCATATGGCACATGATGACATCATGCTACGTTACTGCTGACATCATCATTACAACGTCACTTTTACATCTCTGACATGTTGCCACATGGCACCACCTGACTGGTCCACGTGGTCTGACAATGCTGACGTGGACTTGCCACGGGTCCTAACACTTCTCCACGTGGCACTAATTAGCCCCTGCCATGTGGACTAACAAGATGACACAACTTGCCATGTCATCGTCTCCTACCTCTATAACCGGTCGTTTCACCCCTGAGCTTAACCCAATCAGTTATCTCTCATTTCTCCACCGTTTCACTCCATTCTTTCAACATCCTACTCTAATCAACCCCAAAAATTGATCTACGAACTCAAAAACAAGAAAACATACCTTAAATCCTTTAGCCAAAGCTCGAATCATTAGGACCAAGTTTCGAGCTCATCCCCTGGCCTTTCCACGCGTCCATTCTCTCCCATTTGTGGCTCTGTATGCTCGCAAAAACTCATAGAAGATTATGGTGATAAGAAAATCGAGATTTGAAAGCCTAGAATCCAAAACCCTCAACCTAAGCTAGAAGGTTCATAATTTCACCTTTTTCTCACGGATTTTTGGCCAGCCATCATGGCTCCTCGACTCCTCCACCGTCTCTATTTTTCTTTCTCGACTCAGCCTCTCACTCTATCTCTCTCAAGCAGCACCAGTTGCTGAAGCAAGATAGTGAAGGGGTTTCGAGTTGTTCGAACAAAAGGAAAGGAGAGAGATGTGGTGCATGAACTTGGGGCATAGGACAATGGGATGGGTGGCACTTGTCACTCATCCATTGTTCCAGCTGAGATATTTTGGGGCCCACTAACAAACAAACAACTATTCACTCATTTCAAAAAATTATACACCGTAAAATCCAATTAAACATTTCTAGACTCGTAACTTTTTCGTACGACATTCAAATTCGACGTACCGTCTGTCTACGTGATCATAATCTCTTGATCTACGTAATGAATCTCTGTCCACGTGCAATTGACCTCCTGAGTTAAAAGTCAATATTTTTCCCTTTCAAGGGAAAAATCGTCATTTTACCTCAATCGTCCGATTAATCTCAATTTCATCCTTGATTATCCTCGATAATCATAAAATTTCAGGATGGGTCGTTACACTGAGTATCTATGGTTTCCTCGTGCACTTCGACGACGATAAAGTTTGGTGTTAAGCACTGTCACCTCATATTCCCTAGACTAGTATTTGAGTAAGCGCATGTGATCAATCACATGGTGGCTGATTAATGGCCAATAAACGGGTACTAAGATATAAAAGACTCATATGTAGGAACTACACATCTCTATCATGCATAGATGACAACTTTTATAGTAGTAATCCACCAACAGTCTCAATCAAGTCATCTTCAGGAATATGACCAACAAGGTCAAGAAATGAGGGAAAACATTTGAATCATATTGATATGCTCATATAAACATATCGGGAAACTAACGCAAGCATGAAAAAAATCTGTATTAGTAAGCAAGTATTAACATCTATGCAAATCATGACCGAGGATATAAGTGTCATTGCTATAAGTTTTAACTAATAATATTAGTCTCACAAAAAATATAATATCACCATGATAACATGTGAGCTAACTGATATCTACCATCATGTTCTGACACTAAAGTTCACCATTCATAATCAAATATATCAAACTCGGGACTAAGGTATAACTAGTTACGCATTCAATCATGTAACGTAAAAATGGGCAAGTAAAAGTAATAATAAAACAAACTATGAGAAAGAGGTCTACCCACACATTAATCGGGGATAAAATAAGCCCAACACACAAAAAAAAAAATTGTAAGCTCCATGCAGTCACCACCCTAAAAAAAACCAATCACACGATTTATTAACTAATTCAAAGAGAAAGCTAAAAGAAACCTCTCTTAGTTTCCCAAAACGGAATTAAAGCAACTCTACGTGATCTAAAAAGGTGTTTAGATGATCCAAAACTTCCCAAAACTAAGCCTACGTGCCATTGTAGGCTAAAAAATGGCTTCATGCTTAGTAAAGGATTGGGACACGTGCCATGCGCCAGCCACGTACCTCCACGCGTTCCTCACGCACGTGTACAATCATTGCAAAATATTTTGTCATTTTGACAGAATATTTCATCGAGTCTGACAGAATAATCTAATGGAACTAGAATCTTTCATCCACTTTAATGGAGTTCGAACTCCATTATAACACTATTAGCATGTGACGAAATGTAACGACCCGGATATCGAGGAAACATAAAATTAGAAAATTTAAGGAGAAAATGACGATTTTATCCTTGGAAAAATTAAAATGTTGACTTTTTTATTGGGATGCCATTTAGGGGTTCTGAAAAGACCATTATGATGGTCTCGAGATCTTAAGTTCGTAGACGAAATTGACTATTTTTCCTTGGAAGTCAAAGTGTTGGATTTTTATCCGGAACCTTTTTTAGGTGATTCGAGAAGACCATTACGAAGGTCTCGTCTTTCCGAGTACATTGACAGGTGGCATGCCAGAAATGGAGTCTAGATGGTTTCATTTTGGGTTTGAGATGTGTACAGGAAATTTGGTAATTTGTTTAATGGAGGGAATTTTTGTAATTTCACTTGTGAGATACTTTTGTGGCTAAATAAGGAGGTGACATGTGTTACTTATCCCTTTGGGAATTGGGCCACCGACTTGTGTAGGTGTGTGTGACTGTGTTTAAGTTTTGAGCATAATGGCTGAGAATGACCGAGAGGGGAAAAAATGAGAAACAAGAAAGAAATTGAGAAGGATTGAAACGGGTGAGATGAGAGGAGAATAAGAAGAGAGGGGGAAGAGTAAATAGAAAGGAAGGAGGGAAGTTGGACCTAAAACTGTGAGGGAGGAAAGATAACTCGTGAAGGTTATTTTCGGGTTTGGAGTCTCTAACCAGTTTTGACGAGGAATCTTGGAAGAAACCTTTCTATCGTCTTCCTCACATCTCTGTGACCTCAAAAAACCTTGGAAATGTGGTTCTTGATGTTGGGATCGCCTGAATAGTAAGCAGGACACTGTCGACTCGAGGACTGGATTAGAGTAGAAAATAGTGGTCCAAACAAAATGAAAAATGGGTAGAAAATAAAGGTTTTAGCACTGGGTCGGTTCATTAGGTCGGGCGACTCGAGGACTAGTTAACGGGCGATTGGGAAGATCTACAGTGCTTGGCACATGGGAGTGTGTGCAAGGGAATATAGTGATGTGTCCAACATGTCTTTAAAGTTTAGGGTTCGTCTTAAATTCGTTTAAAAATCTCAAAAAAATTGTGGGATTAAAATAGAAGATTTGAGGATGGTTAATGACTTTTGGATGTGAATTATGACAGGTTTTGAGAATTTTGAAAATTACAGAAGTGCTTGCAATTTGGGATTCGACGATATAGAGGTGTGTGAGTGGCTTTCTTTTCCACAAACTATTATGCATGCATAATTATATGATTTAAATGAGTTTCTATGTGATTTTGATGATATGGAGTGATTGGTGTTTTATATGAATTTCAGTGATTTTATGAATATTTAATTAATATTTTATTATGCGCTTTTCGAGGTTTTTAGTAAAATATGTTTTGAATCCTGTTTCGACTATGGATTTAAATTGAATATAATTATGTCATGGGATATTGTAATATTTGAGTTTGGGTATTTTCATATGGTTTTTTTTTCTGGTTTTCAAAATGCTTCGACAACACGTTTTACGAGGTTTATCTGGGTATTTCTCCTAGATTTGTGCAGGGTATTATTAACTAATGTTTTCTCGATATTTGTGATGGAAATGTCTGTTATGTGAGCTTGTGTGGTTATTAAATTATTTTCATGAAAAAACTATTTTGGTACGTTTTTCGAGGTACGGTGAATAACTTTGTTTTGGGCTTAGGCCCGTGTTTCGGAATCGAGATTCTGATTATGGTTTTGGCATGTGATATGAGTATCTTCTGTTGGTATTGATGATGTAAACTGTGGTGATGATTGTGATTTGGATTTGGATCGATTATATGTGTTATGATGCTTGTTGATTGATTGGTCTCAGAAGTCCAGCCTGTAGCTCCCAATCCTGAGACTTGTACTGTGATGGCGACTCGGACGTTGAGTTGGGGGCTCCAAATCCTGAGTCGGGTTTCACTCGGACGTTGAGCTGGGCTCCGAATCCCGAGTGAGTGTGTGATGGCCTACCGGTAGTGCCCTTGTGATGTGATGATTGATGTTGTGCTTATGTATTAATGATGAGTTGACTATATGTGAGTTATGTGGTGATGTTAGTTATGGATTAATGATGCGGATTGATGTGATGGTTTCTGAGGTGTGATATATGTTGTGGTTATGTATGTTGGTTAGTTAGTCTCAGACATTGGGTTGGGCTCCAGTTCCTAAGACTGCGTTGTGATGACTCTGACATCGAGCTGGGCTCCAATTTTGCGAGAAAATTTGTGGTGTGTCTACAAATGGGACAGTGGCTCGGTGATTGACATTGTGATGATGGTGGGTTAATTGTTTACCATTGATGTGTTGTCCTTGTGTTGATAGTTGTGATCTTAAATAATGGTTATATCGATTTGCCGTGGTCTTAGACGATTTAATGTTTCTTTTGGTTTGAGAACTCTTTTCACGGATTTCGCGATTACAAACAGAGTTTTGTTCTAATCAAAGTGAAAGGGTTTTCGTATGCATGCATGGTTTTGAAAAACAGAGAGTAAATGTCAATTGGTTAAGTATAATGTTTTTGAACTATTTCTTTTATTAACTCGTACTGTTTTTTTTTTACCCTCCAGGGGTGCTGCATGGGAATCGAGGTTCGAAAGGTGCAGACATGAACCAGCGAGATTTGCAGGTATCCCTTTTCTAGTAAGGTTTCAAATGTATATATTGATTCTTCTTAAACGAGAGCAGTACCCAAATTTACTTTTCTAGTATGTTTTTGGGTAGAGTCCTGTCACGAAATATGCTCACACTATTAGCATATCCCGTCAATTGTTTATATGTTTTTCTTCATAGTTGACTAATTGTTAACTGTGCAACTAACTATGCTGCAACGTGGTTCCACATGGCTAGCAGCTGGTTGTCACGTCAGCCGTTGGACTGCCATAGATGGAAAGACTTCTCGCTGTAGAAGGCAACTGGACCACTATCGACGATAACTGGATCCTTGAAAAGTCGCTGGAGTTTGTCATGAACTCCGCTTTTGACTAGGATTCCACTAATCAACTCGAAATTAAACCTCGTGTCCAAAAACCTGCCTCACTAAGCTCCATTCCACCTGAGAAGCCATGAGTTTGTCTAAACACGCACGAGATTGTTGGAAAAACTCAGGTTCCATCTAAGCTCTGATAACCGCGAAACAAGTCCAAAACAATACAAGCATCAGCCTCAAGAATCTACAGATACCAATTTAGATATAAATTTTATCTTAATCGATCGAAGAGTACATTGAAATCGTCGTAACAATCGATGTACTCACCCAACACCAATCTCAGCCCAAATCTCGTCAAATCCAACGTGCAAAGAGTCAAAGTTCATCTAGACAATCTGAGTCAAAGTTCATCTAGACAATCTGAGTCAAAAGACATTAAAATCGTGGACTAAGGTTAATTGGATTGACTGGAAAACTCGTCGGAGAAAGTCGGTGCCGCCGATATTTTCTCTTCAGTTCTCTCTCCAAGGTGCACGATGAATGTGGAATAGGATATGGTTGGGCTTGTCTTGCCTAAGCGTGTCAATTTACGGTGATTGTGATGTCTAGGTTGATCAGATTTGTGAGTGATGCCGTCGACGATTTCTAGGTTCATAGCTCTGATCCTACTATACGATTTGTGTGACGATAAGGAATAATAAGGATGAGCTTGTCACGGTGAGGGAAAGGGTCTGAGTGAGGTGGAGAGGCTAGTCCCAGTCGGAGTTAAAAGCGATCTGGGTGGTCGTGTTCTCTGTGTTTCTTGAAGGTGAGAAATAGATGATTTAACGAGAAAGAGTAAGAACGAGTGTTTGGAAAGTGTTGTGGGCTTGGGTCAAATAGTGGGTTTGGGCTTGTCAATTGGGCTTGGAACCAACTTGGGCTCAAGTTACAAAAAACCCAACCCAAAATATTTGATACACCATATATCATATCTAGAAAAATTTGGAAAAATGGTCCCTCAACTAAACATCCAGTTTTACAGGCGTCCCTTAACTCAATTTTTGACTTTTTTGATCCCTTAACTTAAGCCAAATCAACACTATTAGTCCTTCCGTTAAAAAATCTCACAGATTCTGTTAAATTCAAGGGAAAATTGTCAAATTATGCCATATTGACTCTTAATTACAATTGAAGTTAAAAAAATACTGCTCATATTGATATTTTCCACCCGATTCAATCTCAGCCGATATTTTTCCACGTAATCTAAACAATTGAGGTTAAAAAATACTATTCAATCAGATTTGTTTATTTTTCATAAATCTAAACAATTTAATTATAATATAAAAAAATTGTTACTTTTAAATTAGCAATTAGGGTGAGTTAACTTAAATGAGGATTTGTTAATTTTGTTTCTTTTCGTTCATCACGCGACTCCTATAGTCCCACATCCAGTGGCCCAGCCTTTCCTACTGCTCCAATGTTCAACCGCACCACCTAACCTAAGTCACGACCCAACTCCCGAGCACGATATTGTCCACTTTAGGTCATGCCCTCAATGTTTTGTTTATAGGAACTCACACGCAATTTCCCAGTTGGTCACCCATCTTGAGATTACTCCTGCCAAATCTCACTTAACTTCGGAGTTCCAAAGGAATCCAAAGCAGTGAGCTCCCAAAAGATCTCATGCTAGGAAGATACGTACCCACACATATAAAGCATTTCACATTTCCCTCTCTGAGCGATGTGGGATTGCTTACCGTTCTTCCCAAGACACGGATCTTACAATCCACCGACCTTAAGGCCCAGCGTCCTTACTAGCATACTTCCGATAAGGGTTTAGCTCTAATACCATTCTATCACGACCCGACACCTAACAAGATATTGTCTGTTTTAGACCATGCCCTTACGGTTTTGTTTTTAGGAACTCACACGCAATTTCCCAGTGGGTCACCCATCTTGGGATTGTTCTGGCTAAATCTCGCTTTGACACGACCCATCCCAATCCCCCCAGGATTACCATGGAATGTATCATGCTCCCGCCTGACAAGAGGTGTCAGACAAAGGATAACCTGTTGCCACTGCCCAAATGGGCTTCCAGAGTGCGTAAGGATCGATGGAGGAGGTGTGCGATGTCCCAGTCTCTGCTGCAGTTGCATCCGGAAATCAACCTGAAGGGCATTAAAAACAAAAGCTGTGAGTGGACGAAAATAAACGAGTCTGTTTAAAACATTTATAAAGACATTTATGCCCCTCAGTAAAAACATATGCATGCGTCAAAAACCAATAATCACATATTTATTTAGAAATAACCATTAGGGTCTTAGCCCGGAAACCATAAGCATAGTTTCAAATCCCAAAAGTCAATCCAAGAGTTATTTCATAAATCCAGTAATATACATTTATTATTTTTCCATCTCCGGCATCCCCGATGCCTAGCGTCCCAGACGCTTGACGTCCCCGACGTCATATCTCACGGTATTAAGCAACGCGTGCTGCCCGGGGTCTCACCGGGTCCATATCTTTGACATCCCCGATGTCTGACGTCCCTGACTTCTAATCATAGCAATCCTGCTCCTGAGTCACTATACGGTCCGGTAGCTCCGTACAATGACCCCTCGCAGAAAATGCACCGTGACTTCCCCAGTGTCCCCGACACCTGGAGGAGACCAATATATATCCTCGTATCGAGATGGTTTTATGGAACACATTTTATTATTCATTTCCAAAATATCACAAGGGCCCTGCCCCGAATTTCCATAAAACCGTCAAAAGTCCAAATAGTTGATTATCAAATCCGAAATCATTTATTCAATTCCATTTTAGGGTCCTCGACCCTAAATCACATATATAAATCAACTGGGCCCCTGACCCGATTTCATAAGTCAACTGGGCCCCTGGCCTGATTTCTCAAATCAACTGGGCCCCTGGCCCGAATTTACTTTACCAAATCCGTAACTGTTTCATAAAATCATATCTGAATCACCATTATGGAAATCAGTGCAAATCCAGAAAAATCTCGATTTACGTGCAAACACGTAAATCGCCTCGAAATGCGTGAAAACATATAAATTTACCGATATCCAAAATAAATCATATAATCAAAATTATAAAAATCATGAAACAGTTATGCATGCATCGAATTTATAAAACCAATGTCCACTCACAGACCGTTTAACTGAGCGCCTCGATACACGTTCTATAGGCCTTCCCGGGCCACACCACTATCACCGGGACTCCCAATCCTGTCCAAATCACATTAGAGGGTCACTAACCTCTTCATTAACATCCTATTAAAGTCCCGTAATTTTCTCGAATTTTTAAGTATTTTTAAACTGGATTTAAAACCTTCGGACATCCCGAACAATATCGAAACGGGGTCCGATTGACACGAAACCAACGTTAAAATGCTCGTTACATTGCATAGGAAAAAAGTCATATTGACCTCACCTCGAGATTCGTGCCCACGCGCCGCTACAGTGACTGCTACAGTCACCGTCCTCGCTCGTTTCTCTGTAATACGGGTCTGCAACTCGCGATCTCAACCCGATCAGATAACCATCAATTCATGCTCGATTCCTTCCGTTTTTGATCCTAAAACAATCATTAACCAATCAATTTCAGTTCTGTGTCAATGATCAACACCAACCATCCCTTAATCGTGCCATCAACTCGTGATCACCAAAACGGGTCGATCACCGTAACTCCACAATTCCTCAACCATTGTCAAATTAACTTTCCAGTAAGCTCATTAGATTAATACGAACTAATTCGCATGATTAATTGGACATGAGGTTACCTCAATCACCACGACTCAAGCTTGGATTTCCGGCCATCCGCCGCACATGTGCACGACTCCAGGAGCCTCGAAAATGGCCACATTCGGGCTGGATCGACTCGTGAAGGTTCCAGGAGGCTCACACTCAACTCCAATTCCATCAATTGGCCACCCAGATTGAAATTTGAAAATGAGGCTTGAATTTTGAGTTTTCGGGTCCGGGCATCCTCCACCCCTCACACGACTCCATTCACAGCTCTCTCACTCTCAAATTGTCCCAGGGACAGATTCAAATCCAACTCAAACCGACTAGTGCCCTGTACATTGTGAAATAAAATTCCCACACTCTGTTTTTGTCTTCCACGATCAAGCCCACCAGCCATTGTTTAAGGGCTGTCCTCACCGTCCCACACGGCTATGTCTCCCACAAGCATTATTAAACAATCCCATTACACATATATAATAGTTTAGGCCATCAATTTCCCCATAAACAAATCACCCGTGCACTGGCCATGTTCTCCCAACACAGCCGCTACAGTAATCCGTTCAAAAATACCCTGTGAAATTACTATTCTGCCCTTGTGCAGAAAATTACCAAAATACCCCTCACGCATCCAGACCCCGTAACTCGGTCATTCGGACTCTGATTGATGCGTGTCGCCTGTCTACGGACTCAGGGCATCGAGACCTTCCTAACGGTCCTCAGTCCTCGGCCATCGGACCTCCCGATCAAAAAGTCAACATTTTCCCTTATTTCGTCCAAATTACAAAAATTCCCTTGAACTTCTGTACGTCATAACTTTCACCACGAACGTCGCAATCGAACGTGCCACCTTTCTATGAACTCGTGACATCCCGAACTACGTCACAGTCATTGGTCAAAGTCCATTTGACCGTCCGAATTAAAAGTCAACGTTTTGCCCACGCCTAGGGGCAAAACGGTCATTTTGCACAATTCGTCTGAAACCACTCAACTAATTCTAGATTAGTCATTCTAAATCATAATATTAAATCCCGATATTCGGGACGGGTCGTTACACGCTTAGCTTCGGAGCTCCAAAGGAATCCAAAGGAGTGAGCTCCCAAAAGGCCTCATGTTAGAAACATACGTGCCCACACATATAAAACACCTCACCTTTTCTTCTCTGAGCGATGTGAGATTGCTCACCATTTTTCCCAACACACGGGTCTTACAACCTAACAGTGGCCCAGCCTCCCCCGCTGTTATCAACTTTGGCATATCACCTCAATCATACAACAATTTCGACGAATATATGTCAAAAATGGCAGCAGAAAAATTCGTACAAAACCGACCATGATGGGAAATTCACATTCTGAAATACGCAACCTACACCCATGCTGCTTGTGCCTTCATTTATGAATTCATAGGTCTTCTAATCTCTCATGACTGCTCTTCTTTCTTGCTTGAAATTTTCTTGCGATCCATTGATTTCTTTAATTTTATGGATCATTCAAACACAAAAACAAGAATTAACCCAGATCATCTTCTACCTCAATTCATCTTGAATATATGGGTCGTTTAGTTTGGCCTGAGGCGTGCAATACTCTTCAGATGCTGCAATGCCTAAGTAATTATATGATCCCAAATTGAGACACCTACTTATATTCGTTGTTCGTCTACATCAAATATATTCATATAGATTAACCCACCAAACAATAAATTGAGAGAAATAGTTTTCAAATAAAAAGATACGAACTTTGTGCACTCACTTTAGGGTCTTATTATTATCATAGGAATAGCAGTCAAGCACATCAAACCAAGAATCAAGAGCACTAGATATGGGCCGTCATAAACAATCCTACACAAAATCCATCGACCCTACATTTCAGCTCCCCAATCTCATACACATCCCATTCCAACACGCTCGAAAAGCCTCAAATTACATAAATGCCATTCCATACGAAATTAGGTGGGATAGATATTTGTGGGCTTAGCAGACGAAATTGAGGATTTTTCAAAAAAATTAACATGGTTTGAGAGCAGGAGGAGGAAGATCATGAAGGAAACAAAGATGTGTTGGGTGGAGATGGAGGGAATGAGAGTGTATATTATGTGTTGTGTTATGAAGGTTGTCTTTGATTCTGTCGAAATCGTGAGGGCATGGATGATGATAATGATGAGGCTGAGAAACATCGGGTATTGTGACTAGAACCAAATACAAATGTAGCCCACGTAGAGAAGCAGAACAACATCATATTAGAGGAGACCATACTGGAATGGACAAATATGCCCATAAATTTGGCAGTGTTAGTGAGATTTTTTAACAAAGTGACTAATAATGTTGATTTGGCTGAAGATAAGGGATCAAAAAAGTCAAAAATTGAGTTAAATGACGTTTGCAAAACTGAAAATTTAGTTAAGAGACCATTTCTCTAATTTTTCCCATCATATCTAATATAATATTACCGTATTAAACCATATCATATCGTATTCTTGTATGCCATATGTTCGTATCTGTGTATCATAGGTTAATGCAAAATTTTTGTAGCTCGTATCCGTAATCGGTGTATCATAGGCATTGATGAAAATATCGGCGGTTTCGCCTATATTTCCACCGAAATATCGTTAATTTTGGAGGTCGGCATCTAAATGGGGAGGGGGGGAAGAAATTTTTTCCCCCAATATCGACAAATCGACGAAATATCCACAAGAATCGGCGAAATAGACCGATATTCTCACAATCCATCGAAATCCAATTCAAAGCAAACAAAAAAACAATTGCACAAATTCGAATTGAAATCCAATTTGGAAGTACAAAATACCAGAAATTGTAAAATCCAAAATTGAGAATGCTACCTTTGAACCCAACTTTGAGATCCACCACCACGGCCGATTCCAACGGATGCCTCCATCACCATGCCAATCCATCTCCCAATTTCATCGTTCATAAATTTGTTCCATCACCCAATCGTTGTAGCAGCGACCAGTAGCTGCAACCCGCGATTATCTTCAGTTCATGCCTAAATCCCCTATTTTCCCTTCACGGTCTTCGTCTCCCTCAATGTAAAGTATCTCGACTCGGCACCTCTGCCTTGCTCAAGTCTCAACACGTTTTTAATTAAATGAAAGATGTAATTATGATCAGATAAAAAAAAAGATAAAATTATAAAAGTGTACTTAGTTCTACACGGTTCTAGATTATTATTATTATTATTATTATTATTGTTATTATTATTATTGTTATTATTATTATTATTATTATTATTAATGTTTTATTATTATTTAATAAGAATATTAGTTTATTGTAATTTTATCAAAAACATATATTGTCAATTATTATTATTATTGTCTATTTTTCATTAACATTGTGCTAGAAATAAATATCTAACGAGTTATTAATTATTAATTTATTTACATTGTTTCCATTTGAAAAATTAAGTAATTTTTTCCAAAAAACCTAAGTAATTAATATAATTTTTTTGTGTAGGCGAAATTTCGTCGAAATTTCGCTAAAATTGGCTAGCGGCACATAAGAGGGAGGGAGAAGAAATTGAGCGAAATTTTGACATTTAATCTTGTTTTAAACCCATAGATCTCATTATTTTATTAAAACGATCGATATAGGGCCAAAGTTCATGAAAATCGGACGTAAAACAAGCAATTTCCAGTCGGGTCATGCCGCACGGGTCGAAAAACCCGAATTGCACACCCTCGGGAGGAAGAAGATGATTGTTAAGAGTGTTAGTTTGTATACTATATATATTATTCATTGCTTATAATTTCAATTATGTTGGGCGAGTCGAGTTGGTTGTGCACTTATGCCCAAAATGTGAGGTTCTTCGGTTCAAACCTCAAGATGCCACTTTTGTTTAATTTTTTTTATTCGTTTTTTCCAATTTTTTTAACAATGTTCGTCCTTTTTTTTCCATTTTTAAATATATGAATTCTTTCCAATTTTTGAACGAAGATTGGCTCTATTTTTTCATCATTTTTTTCTAATTTTAAATATCTTTACTCATTTTATAAATTTTCTTCCATCGAATTTTTTTATACTTATTTTTACGTTTTCTAATTATATTAACATTCAATTATAGTATTTCACTTCAATTTATGTTTATGTTTAAAATTTTATATTATTAGTGTAACGACCTGAAAATTCGAAAAAGGAAAATTTGGAAAATTTGAAGGAAATGACGATTTTGCCCCTAGTTATAAGGGCCGAAATTTGACTTTTTGTTTGGGATGCCTTTTGGACTTTTGGCCATGACCATTGGGTAGGTCTCAGGACGCTGAATCCGTAAACAGGTGGCATGTGTTAATCGGAGGTCGGATGTGAAAGTTGTGGGCCTGCGAAGGCTAGGGGCATTTTGGTAATTTTGAAGGTAAGGGTAAAATGGTAATTTTGGTTGGGCTAGAATTTGATGATGCAGTCACATTGGTGAGTCATTTAGCTCCTTAAGTGACATCTGTCACTGTGTAGATGGGATTAGTGGCATTGATGCTGTCTGCTATTTGGATAGGACAAATTCAAATATCTATGTTTAAATTAGAACTAAACCGTGTGTATGTTTCCTTAAAACCAAAAACAAAGAACAAAGGTGTGCTTGATCGATCGTCCCAGCAAACAATTGAGAAAACATGAGAACCTGAGCGGATTGAGAGGGTGAACTCGTGAGAGAAAAGAAAGGAGAGAGAAGAGAAGAGGAAATTGAAAATACCCAGAAAACCCGAAACCAGATTTTGGGCACTTGAATTTTGATTTCAAGTGTTGGACAAATTGACATGGAATTAAGCTGAGATTAATCCTTCTAGGAGCTAAACGACTCAAACCAAATCAAAAGGGAGGGAAATTGATCGAAATTCGACTGAGAACGAGCCATGGGACGTTTCTGAAAATTTGAGGTTTGGTTGGATTTATTCGAGGTAAGAATCGATGTAATTGATTTCAGAATTATGTTTATAGGACCCCTATGTGGCTTCCTGGTCAATCAGAATTGAAAACTAAATCGAAAATGATGAGAATTGGATTTGTAGACCGTCAAACACTAAAATGGGGATTGATTGGTTTTAGTCGTTAATTCGATAAATTGACTTTACAAAACTAAAATTAAGGTTACAAAGATGAGGTTAGCCGAATCAATTGAAGAAATTAATGTAAAATTGGACAGGATTGAACCGGGTTGCTTCGCGGGTTGCAGGATCCGTTTATCTGTCAAACGGGTGAGGATGGTAACTATAGCAGTTACTGTAGCTCGCGCGTGGGCTTCAAGCACAACCACTCACGGCGGCGCGTGAGGGCGTGTGGACGCGATTTCCAAGGTGAGGTCAACATGACTTTTATTCTATGCAATGTAACGAACATTTTGGCGTTGGTTTCGAGTCGATCGGACATCGTTTCCATATTGTTTCGAGGGTTTGAAGGCTTATGTTACATTTTTAATTCGTAATTAATTCTCAGAAAATTATGGGAAATTAATATGATATTTATTGAGTCGTTAGTGACCCTTAATGATGATTTTGGACAGGATTCGGGATTCCTGGAAAGTGTCGAAAATTACGGAAAGGCGTGTAGCTCAGAATCGAGCGGTTTGGACGGTGTGAGTGGACGTTTGTTTTATAAAATGTTATGCATGCATAGTTAAATGTTTTACATGATTAATTGCATGATTTTGGTTGCAATGATATCACGGTGATTTGGCATGATTATTTGTGATTTAATGATTATTTTAATCGGTCTTTTGGGCACGTTTTACGAGGAATGTGCAAAGGATGTTTTGGACTAGGCCCGGAGTAAAAAAGGTTTCAAAAAGGATATTTTGACTTAGTTGGTGAGTCAAGGATGATTTCTGGATTATTTTAATATTTTCAAATGAGATTTTATGGATTTATGTGTAAATGACATTTGGGCTTGAGACCCGGTCGGGAATGCTTTTGACTTGGTTTGAAGTCAAGGATATGGTTGATATATGTTTGTGGTATGGATTGAATTTGTGATTGTGGATACTGGTACATGTCTGCATGATGCGAGTGCAGTTCCTAGACATGACTCGGATGTTGCGTGAGTGTAGTCCCCGAGTATGTGGTACGTCTAGATGGTGCGTGTGCAGTTCCCAGACATGACTGACATGACTCGGATGGTGCCTGAGTGCAGTTCCCGAGGTTAGCCTACGCGTAGTACAGATGTGAATGTGTGATTGATTGTGCACTTGTGTGTAGTACTGATTGATGTTGATTGTGATTGCGTACTCGTATTGAGTACGGGTTTTGGTCTTTATGGCTAGGTTAGTTTTTTTCATATGTTTGGTTTGAGAGCCAGGATTTGATACGTTTCATGTGATTTGGCTGAAAAGCCGGTGATTGTTATTCATATGTTTTACCCTATGCATGCATGGTTTGATAAACTGGAGGGGAAGTGTTTTACCCTATGCATGCATGGTTTGATAAACTGGAGGGGAAATGGTCTATTTGAAATGTATTTTCAAATGATATTATTTTTGTCCACTCATACTTTTTATGTTTTTATGACCCTCCTGACCGTGGCACGACGTTCGGGGCTGATCGAGAGGTGGAGGTATGAGCGAAAATCAGTGCAGTTATCCCTTGTCTGACAGGCGCTGAGGGGTAGTTTCGGAATTTCAGTTGACTTGTCAGACGGGAGCAGGACCAGGCACGGTTATCAAAGTCTAGTTGGGATGGGTCCTGTCAATTACTCATTGGAAGAACCTTATAGTATCATATTATGCATCATATATTTATTATATCAAAGTCATTTTATAGTTTTTATTAGTCCTATATAACCATTATTGGGTACTTATGACATGACCCATCCCAATCCCCCCAGGATTAACACGGAATGTGTCATGATCCCGTCTGACTTGAAATGTCAAACAAGGGAAAATTTAAACCTTTAGCCCGACCAGCTTCTAGAGCACACAAGGATCCGGTGGAGGAGTGTGATGTCTCGGTCTCTGCTACAGTCACAACCGAAATCAACCTGAAAGGCATTGAAAATAGAAAAGACTGTGAGTGGGCTAAAATAAAAGAGTTCATAAAAACATATTTCATAAAAGACCTTTATGCCCTTCACTAAAAGCATGCATGCATAGGAAAACCATTTATCAAACCACATATGTTTAAACAACCATATTTAGGGTCTCAGCTCCAAGTTCTGTAAATTCAAGTCACACGGGCCCCTGCCCAAAACCATTTATACAAATCTATAAAACATAGTAAACATATGTGAGATCTCAACCCAAATCCATTTATCATTCATAAAACACAATTTCGCAAATCCAAGAAATCATGTTTATCAATATATATCATATAACCAATCCTGTCACAGTATCTAAAGCTACGCGCGTGTTACCCGGGGTCTTAAATCCTAAGTCTCCCCAAGGTCCACCTAGGTCAATGTCCGCAGATTAATGACCCTTCCTAGGGGTTATAATCCATAATAGCCTTCCTGAGAGTAAGGTACCCAACGGGGGTGACTCCACTCAATTAGTGCTCCGTGACTACTCCGGGGTCCACCCAGGCCAATGACCCTCCCCAGAGGAGAAAATCCATAATATAAAGAAGGGTATATGTAAAACCATTTTGAAATCATTCTCAAACCTTTCAAGGGTTCATGCCCGGTCCCCATAAACCGTCATGAACCAGAAATCCATTTATGGGTCCCCGACCCGAAATCACAGTCGTAAACCATAATTGGGCCTCACGCCTGATTTAGTAAACCAAATGGGCCTCATGCCCGATTCATAAACCAAATGGGCCTTGTGCCCGATATCGTAAACCAAATGGGCTCCGAGCCCGATTCTAAATCAACTGGGCCTCGAGCCCGATACGTAAACCAACTAGGCTTCTAGCCCGCTGCCTTGTTAAATAAAATGGACTTCAAGTCCGAGAGTTCATAAATCAAATGGGTCTCGTGCCCGATTCCATATTTTCAAATTCGAAATCAGTTCACAAACCAATTGGGCCTCTAGCCCGATAACGTAACTAAATGGACTTCACGTCCGGGGTTTCCAAAATAAATGGGTCTCATGCCCGAGTTTACCTTTTCAACTCCAAAACTATTTCATTAAGCCATTTCTGAAACCATAAGCACGTATAATCAGTGCAAAGGCGTAAACCTTGTGTAACGCCCCGAACGTTCTGGAAATGTAATATTATTAAATATTGAATAAAATGACGTTTTTACCCCTGTGTTTGTGTGGTCGATTTGTTGACTTTTAGATTTGGAGGTCGAACAGACGTTGAGTGATGACCGTGACGTAGTTCGGGATGTCACGAGTTCATAGACAGGTGGCACGTCCGATTCGGACGCTCGGAGTGAAAGTTATGATGTTCGGAAGTTCGGGGGCATTACCGTAATTTGGGCGTTATAAGGGGAAAAAGTTGACTTTTTGTTTGACAATTGATATCCATTTGACTCGAAGACCGTTATGTTCGTCTCGACGCCCCGAGTACAACGACAGGCGGCACGCTTGAAACGGACGTCGGACGACCGAGTTACGGGTCACGGAAGTTGGAGGGCATTTTGGTAATTTCCGCATGGGGTACTGTTCACCACCGTGGAAAACAGAGCAGCGGCCGTGGGTTTGTGCGTTCAATTGTTTATGGCTTTAGTGGATTGATCAGACGTTTGTTTATGTGAATTGAGGTAGTGGGAGCATGACTGAGTGGCGTGAGCAGGTTGCAGGCACGGGATTGAGTTTAATATGGCCTTGGTTTCTGTGTTTGTGGGAAGCAGGTTTCAGAGAACCTCAGCTGGTCTCCCACGGGTGCTGGCCGTTTGAATCGAATGACTGAGTAAGAGAGTGAGGGGGGACTCGGTTGGGTCATTTGGGCATCATTGTGAGGGCTGAGGTTGAGAGAGACGGGAGAAAACAGTTTCGGGTTTTCAGGGGGGAAACTCAGAGTTCAAATCCTACGGGCTTTGAGGTGAAACTAAACACATAGGGAGTCTTCTGGGAGTGTTAGAATCACGACGGTGCTGGAGTTGTCGAGTTTGGAGCCGTTTTGCCCAGGAACCCAAGTCCCAGTTTGAAGGAAAAACCAGTGGAGGGAAAAATGGAAGATCAAATTGTGGGGACTTGCGAGCTAAACTAGGGGCCATTCTAGTCTTCTGGGAGCAAGAGGAAACCAACCACGTCAAATTCGAAGGACGACATCCACGAATTGGCCAGGAACGGAGTGCCCTGGTTCTGAGTATTTTCGAGCTTGAGGACGACGACTTCCAAGTAACGGCGAGACCAATTGACGGTACCATTGTGTTCGTGTAAGTCCCCTTAATCTACTGGTGAAATTAATTTGAGATTGGGGTTAGTTTGGGTGAGTTCCAGAATGTCGATTTGTTCGACTGTTCGAGTTTGAGTTGGGTCGTTTGGGTACTAGTCGAGGTTAACCTTCATTACAGACCTAAAATTAAAGGATTAGGGAAGATAATAGGATCAAGAACGAGAGGAATTGATTGAGAATTGGGCTTGAACTGGTCGGGTTGAATCGCGGGTATCATACCCGTTTAGCAGGCTGTTCGGGTAAGGGAGATGACACTGTAGCTTGGCGCGTGGTCTTCACGCGCAGCCACTTTGGGCGGCGCGTGACGGCGCGTGTGACGTCAACTCCGATCACGTTCAACATGAGAATTAATCCTTACAGTTTAATTAACATTATATCTTTAGAGTTCGAATCGATCGGGAGTCATTCGGGATAATTTCGGGAGTCCGGAAGATTAAGTCTTTAAGTTTATTTTCGCCGAAAAATCCGGAAAAATTAGGAAAAATCCTACGAGTTATTTTGGGATGTTTGTAACCCTTCTTGTACGTTTTCACAGGCCCGGACACTTCCGAAGCTACGGAGGAGCGCGCGGGACGCGATTGACGTGTCCTAAGACTGTGAGTGGACTCTTTGATTTTTAAATTGGGCATGCATGACTATTTTGCTTATTTATCTCATGGTTTTACATATGATTTTACGATGGTGAGATGATATATCGGTTTTACTTGTTTTCACGTTTTTCGAGATAATTATCGTATTTCACGCATTTCGAGATTTCGGTTTTTTCCTATGCATGCGTGATAATTTTGATGAAGTATCTGGTTATGAATATGCATGTTTCGGATTTATGATGTTTGATCATATTTTCTGGTAATTGCATGTGTTGGAATTTACATGTGAATTCGGGCATGAGTCCTGTTACGATGAGAAATGTTTTTGGAATAATGTTGGAAAAAGATTTGTGATGAATCCTGATTTATTATGTTTAAAAACGGTTTTGGGTTTAAAGACCCGGTTGATGGTTGGATCTGGTTTTGGGTTTAAAGACCCGGTATGTTGATTTTGGGGGCGGGCCCGAAAATTGAGTTTAAAGACTCGTGAGTTTAAAGACTCGATTATTATGATACCCCCGAGGCCTACTAATCGTGCTTTGAGTTTAAAGACTCGTTGATATCCCGGGAAGGCCTAATGTTGAGTTTAAAGACTCAGATGGATCCAACGGCATAATCATGATTATTGATTTATGTTTCACTTGATTTGTGCAAATAATGTTTCAAAATGAAGGTTTCTGGAATCTGGTATTATTATATGGTTTTACAAGAGTTATAACGATCCCTGTAACGTTTTTCTTGTGTTTCAGAAAAAGAGTTTTCAAAAGTTTAATACACAATTTTGAATATTTGGTTATGCATGCGGATTACAAAACTGGAGGGCGAACCCGATTTCGGAAAAACTGTTTTTCCTGTTAAACTTATGTTTCGGTCCACTCACACCTTGTTGTTTTAAATTCCCTCCAGGTCGTGGTACAAGCGTGGGGGCAAGCGCCGAGGCAGAGGCGGAGGCATAACGTTTTCCGTTGCGGAGTAGTTAGTTCACAGAGTAGGACTTGTTCTTTAATTTGTTTTGTAATATTGCTCTGTGAAACTGTTATCCCTATTTTCCCCAATTTTTCGGGAATTTAATAATATTTTAATCCGAATCCCTAAACCGTACGGATTCCCGAACCATTCCGTAACACCGTCCGATTAACCCGAAAACTATACCATTGGATTCCTTAGGACATTTAAGGCCAAACTCATGTTGGTCGCTTGACCGGATTCCTCCCCACGCGCCCCCACGCGCCGCCCAAAGTGGCTGCGCGTGGGCCTCACGCGCCTGCTACAGTCCATCTTCAACCTCGAGTCACCCGGTTCAACACAGTTGAACCGGCGTGACCGGTTCTCCGCCGTTCACCCACCATTCTTCTCCATTTCAATACCTTTAGCTTCGTCCAGTCCCCTGCAACCAAACCCAGTCCTAAAATCCAGAAATCACGGCCTGAAACCCCTCGTCTTCAGCCTCGAAAAACCTTGCCCGTGAGCCCTGTTTTCCTTCCCGGCCGTCCACTGCTTCCCCCTTCACGGTGGTGATACCAGCACCTTCCTAGGACCCTACTTAGTCCTACCCAACTCACAGAATCCGTCGATTCATCCCCGAAGTCCACGACTTCAAGTTTGAAGTCACGGCCAAAAACAGAGTATTGGATACTCGCCGTCGACTGAGCCCCGCCGTGTACGCCCCCGTCACGGCAGCCATCACAAACCAATCCTAAGACCTCACTGAACAACACCCTGACCTCCTAATCCCTCGACTCTAAGCCCAACTTCACGACTTTGCATTTGAAAATCCACGAAAAACAGGGTAAACGAGCTTACCTTTCGATTCCGGCGCCGCCGTGAGAACCGTCACCCACCACGGTGCTCGTGGGACTCCCCTCAACCTCCTGAGTCTCCTAGTACCTTGAATCCGTCCACCACACAACACAACAGCCACCACCGTCCACGGTCTCCTCTGTTTTCCTCAAATGTTCGCCGCACCACCACCGTGCCGCCGTGCACGATTCCAGTCCCAAAACACGATCAGCACCTCACCCACGTCTCTCTGTCACTCTCACCGGTCACTCCACACTCTCCCTGGCATCCAAATCGATCACCGCCTCACCCAATCCTCTCTCTGTTTTTCTGTTTCCTTCGAATTTGTGCACGGTTCAAAAATGACCAAGTGTGGCCGTGCACACTTAAGTTTCTCCTAGAACCATCTAGTGTCCCCCACGTGTCCCTCAGCTATTGGCCATCCCAAAAATATCTTCCACTTGCCCTTATCTGATTGGGCTGAGGAAAAATGACCAAAATGCCCCTCCTGCACAAAATTACCATTTTGCCCTTAGACTTTCCAGACCCGTATCTTTTCCGTCCGACGTCCGATGACAGCGTGCCGCCTGTCGTTGAACTCAGGACGTCGAGACCTATCCAACGGTCCTCGGTCTACGTGAAAATCACACATCCTCCAAAAAGTCAACATTTCCCCTTTTAACTCAAAATTACGGTAACGCCCCCAACCTTCCGTACATCATAACTTTTCCTCCGGTTGTCCGAATCGAACCTGCCGCCTGTCTACGGACTCGTGACGTCCTAACCTACGTCACGGTCAAAGGCTAACACTCATCCAATCGATAGTACAAAAAGTCAACTTTTCGTTTACTATTCACAAGGGTAAAATCGTCCTTTTTACAAAACTTCACAAAAATTACATTTTTACCCTTCCCGTAGGTACGGGTTGTTACAGACGGCGGTGGATTACACGGCCAAGGTAAACCCAAACCCCCTGTAGGTTTCGAATTTCAAATTCGGGCTTTGGATGTTAGGGAGCTTAGATGTTGCTTAGGATGAGTTTAGGGGATTGTTAGGAGGTCTAGGAGGTAGTTTTGGAGGCTGAGGACGGCTGAGAAAGCCCGGAGTGGTGACCGAAGTGATTTCGGTGGCTACCCACCGAATTCCATTTTCGGCCAAGTTAGCCCAAACCAATCCTCTCAATCTGTTTTTAGGAATCCCAGGAACCTATTAGAACCCTTAGGTTGAAGTTTGGACCCCTAGAAGTGCCCTAAACATTGAATGAAAGTTTTGGTTCAAAATGGGTTTTAGAACCAATGGGTTTTAGGCTTGGTTTCTAGGTTTTGAGGATATGGTTAGGTAGGAAATGTTGTTAGGAAGCTATATGAGTTGGAATGGATGAAAAAGGATGAAAAACGAAGAAGATATGGCCTTGGACCGGTCACGTCAGTCTAGGAGAACTAGGTTGCAGGTGGACCGGACCAGCCTGGCCGAAGCTTGAAAATGACACTATTTCGGCGCATGGGCTTCACGTTCAGGGACTTCAGGCTTCACGAGGGGGCGCGTGAGGCCACTTTTGGGGAAGGTTCCAACATGTGAAATCATCTATTTGATGTAACGAACATTTTGTGACTGGTTTCGTATCGATCGGACATCGTTTCGATATGTTTCGGGGTGTCTGAAAGTTTAGGATCGGGTTTAAAAATAGTTAAAAATTCTGAAAAATTACTGGGCTTTAGTGATGGGTTATTTAAGTAGTTAGTAACCCTCTATTACGATTTGGACAAGTTTGGAGGTCCCGGTGATGGTGTTTAGCCCGGGAGAGCCGTATGGCACGTGTATCGAGGCGGCAGCTCGGACGGTCTGTGAGTGCATTTGTGTGTGTTTATGTATTGACACGTATTTCGAGGTTTCGACCTTATACGGTACCTATACGTGTTTGTACTTTCTATGCTGGTTTAAATGAAATGATTTTGGATTTAGAAACAAGGAATCGGGTTTGAGACCCATTTGGTTTTATCTCGGGCATGTGGCCCTATTGATGACCTACGGGTCTGAGTCGTGGTCGCGGCGATTGCTGTGTGCACGGCGACGGGTGATACTACGCTCGCCTCTGGATTGGGGATGTGTTCCCTTCCGGAGAGGTCACGATACATGCCCCGTTGTCGAGCAGCCACTGAAGGCTCGACTTCAGAGTGCTGATGGTTCAGGATATCGATCGGTGATGGGTGCGCCATGATCTAGAGGTGGTCGCGTAGGTTGATACATTCACGGTGACATACCAGGATTGAGAGCGGTACTAGACGGATGGTTACCCGCATCACTATGATTGGAATCGTAACTAATCCTCAGATATCGGGCACGATGCCCAGTTGAGTCATGAGTTAGGGCTTGAGACTCAGTTGGTTTACGTTTATGGTTTTGGGTCGAGGACCCTAAATGGATTTTCTAGTTCATGACAGTTTATGGGGACCGAGCATGAACCCTTTGAAAGGTTTTATGATATTTTTCAAATAGATTTTCATATACCGTCCTTTATTTACGGATTGTCTCCTCCGGAGAGTGTCGTTGGCCTAGGTGGACCCCGGAGTAGTCACGGAGCACTAACTAAGTGGAGTCGCCCCCGTTGGGTACCTTACTCTCAAGAAGGCGTATGGATTATAACCCCCATGGAGGGTCATTGGTCTACGGACATTGACCTGAGTGGACTCTAGGAAGACTTGGGATTTGAGACCCTGGGTAGCATACGCGTAGTTTTAGAAACCGTGATAGGATTAGTTATGTGATATATATATATAATATATACTGGTTTTGGGCTTCGTCCCACATGGATTTGGGCAATGGCCCATATGATTGATTTCATTTACGATTTTGGGCCAAGGCCCTATTGAATGTTTTGGTAAATGGTTTTTGGAATGCAGGCATACTTTTTAGTGAAAGGTATAAATGTTTCTTGTGAAAATGTTTTTATAAATTATTTGTTTTATCCACTAACAGCTTTTAAATGTTTTGACTGGTCTTTAAGTTGATCGCGGATGCGGGCTATACTAGAGACCGAGACATCACACTCCTCCTCTGGATCCTGGCGTACTCTGAAGCCCCGAGCGGGCTAAATTCAGAATTTCCCTTATCTGACATTCTATGTCAGATGGGATCAGGCGCATCCTGCGTTAATCTCGGGGGGGGGGGGGGGGGGGGGGGGGGGGGGGGGGGGGGATTAGGGATGGGTCCTGACAAATAACCCCTAAAACTCAAATCCAAATTTCAAACCGACTTACTCGCAGTTACGGGTTTTCCTCCGCCGTGGTCCGTCGTTCGTCACGTCGTCCTCATCACCCTGAGTCCCTCACTAGAACACAGAAAATGATTATGGTGGTGAGGTGCTAAGTGTTGTGTTTGTCTCTTGTGTTGTGATGATCAGATGATTGGATGGTGAGGATGAGGAGTGTGGGGAAAATGGATGGCTGAGATTGAGAGGAAGTGGGTGAAGAAATTATAAAATAATCCAAAACTAATATTTTAATGTTAATCTCACCAATCAATGTTGAGATCCACAATTTGGGGTTAATGACCAATAAGATGAGTGACACTTGTCACTCATCCAAGGGTCCCACACTTAAAAGTCAACCAATCAGATTTAGCTAAGTCTCTGCCTCGTAATGTGTGCATAGTTAAATCGCACTTCCGTGAACCATAACTTCCCCGTCTGACGTCCGATTTCGACGTGTCGTCTGTCTACGGACTCGTGACGTCCCGATCTACATCACGGTCATCGGCCCTCGTACATTTGACTCCCCGAGTCAGAAGTCAACATTTTGCCCACGACTAGGGACAAAAAGGTCATTTTACACCGTCCGATCAATTTCGCCCAACTAATCACGGATTAACCTCACTAATCCTTATTAGTCACTAATCTAATCCCAGAATTTGGGACGGGTCGTTACAACTTAAGTTTTTCCCAAAATTTTATTCCAAATGTCCAACTTTTAGAACGAATTTCCATCTTTTTTGTTAACTGTAAATAATATTGATATCGATATCGATATTTGAGACGAGATATCCGTAAATTTGATTAGCTATATAGGTTGCTTATAAAAGATACCATCATATATGAAACGATATAATATCATCACCATATAAAAGAATATTTTTATATTTCAATAATGAAACGCGTGATATGATTGAGTTGCACAAAAATCTGTTTCCTTCATCGACACCAGCTCACCATTCACTGTCTCTCAAGCTTGGCCTTTCTCAAGATTCAAGTTTCAACATTTCAACGTCTGGCGAAAACAGCTGAACCACTTTGAAATTTGAACATTTCAACGCCTTGTGAAAATGAAATTCAATTCAATCAACAAATCAAAGGCTCCCAACACTCAACCAAACTCTTACAACCCTACAAAATAAAACCTCCTCAGTCCTCCTCATCTATATATCTCTCTCCCTCCACTAACAAATTGCTAATACATGAAAAAAAATAGAAAAATAACAACAAAACAAAACAAAAAATTACCCAAAAACTAAGGCTAAAATCTAAAAGCCCTACTACCGATCCTACTACTACTACAAACAAAAACTGTACGAGAAAAACCGGGTCATCGCAGTCCAGTCCGGTTTAAGTGCTCTTCCCCTAATCTAAAGCATCAAAAGCTAGAGAGTCATTCGGTTCCACCCCGGTTCGGGGCTGCCCACCTCTTTCTTCCTCCTCATCTCCAATACTTTCCGGTGGCTATTCGAGTGGACGTCACCAGAAAAAGTTGGACTACAAGCCGGTCTGTACTCCGGAAAAAGCCGGCCAGACTTGAACCGGACCCCGCATGCATTACACAGCGTTTTAGCGCCAAGTGGGCCGGTTCTCCATTGTGGGGTCTTTTGGACTTGGCAATGACTACACCTCCGCTGAAACTGTACTCCACTAACCGCACCATCAAGCCCGGTTTGAACCGCCGGTTGCTTTTTTTCTTTCTTCGCAGGCGGTTCACCCCCGAACACGACCATACTCCGAGCCGGGTTGGTGAAGATAAGACAAGGCGTTGAAACTGAAAACCCGGAAGAACATGATGAAGGCGATGATGGTGAGGACGAAGATGACCAAACCCGACTAGCCGGTCTGGAACGCTTAGTTCTGGGTTTGACTGGAATTTGCGAAGGAAACCATGAAGGTCTTGACTGAACCGGTTTTAGCTCCGGTTCAGACTGGTCAGACTGGTTCAAGAGAAGAGCTTCCGGGGTTTGGGTACCAACTGGGTGTAGGAGAGACAGGTCTGACAGAGAATCGTCAACAAAGTGAGAAACCCATTCAAGCTCTGCTAAATTATCATCCTGCAAAACCCAAAAAACCAATCAATTTAATTTCAAAATAATTCTTAATTTCAAAAAGAATTAAACCAAAAGAAAACTGAATTGATTTTAAATCCAAGCTCGTTACCGGAACTAAGAGTTGGCTGGCCAAAGAGCACTCAGAGTCGGCAGAGACAAAATTGCTGGAATTTGAATTTTCATCATCTACTGAAACAGAGTCTTTTTCTTCTTCTTCTTCTTCTTCTTCTTCTTCAATTTCTTCAACGTACCCATCTTCGAATTGGCCATTGGAGAGGTCAAGAAGGTCATCAACTGAAAAATCATCGGTGGGTACGCCAGCAATTCCAGTAGCACACCAAAACTCCTCAATCAAAGCTTGCTGGGTCGATTTCACGGCCAATTCTCTGCGTAAACTTGACTTCAAGGCTTTTGCTTCCATGCAAAACTCCATTTCTGCAAAACCCAAAACTCCAATCATCAAAATCCACATAATTTAGAAACACCCAAAAAAAAAAAAAGAAGAAGAAGAAGCCTTGATTTGGGTTCACATGGGGTTTAAAGTACACTTTAATCACAATTGTTGATTATTTTTAGTGGGTACCTGGTAAGATGAGATGAAGAAGAAGGAGCGAAGATGAGAAATCCGAAAAGTGAATTGTTTTGTGAGGAAGATGAAAGTGTGGATGGACGATGGGGTCAGAGTTTGTTGGGTTAAAAGCACTAAAATAAAGGCTGAATTGTGGGCGAAGGTGCTGTTGAGTTATTGGTATTGTGTTTTTATCTATCTCTTTCAGTGTCTGCCTCTGCGCCCTGCTGGTATTTATTTTATTTTATTTTATTTTGATTTTGAATTTGATTTTTAAATTTGAAAATGATTTAAAATTAAAAATTTAAAATAACGGGGGGAGTGGGGTGTGGGTGTGACATTTGGTAGGGGTGGCTGACTATTCTAGGTCTCAAAGGGTTGGCATGGAATGCTTGGCCTATTTGGACCAAATCCAACCCACATTCCTTCCTATCTCTTGAGTCTTGACCATGACTTTGTGACCTGTCTGCACTCTGACTGGCGTGAGGGCCTAACCACCACTCATGCTATTATTTCATCACATTTCAAATTCATGGATCCTTCCACCTCCAACTTTCCAAGCAGCCCACCCAAAGAAAAAAAAAAGTAAAAATTATTGTAATTTACTGTGAAAGTATGGTACCACGTCATTATGCTGATACATTATCAATGATCATTTTTTCAGGGAAGGTTATGACTTATGCATGTCATTGTGTCCGCATATATAATCCTTACTTTAATTTTTAAAGAATCGGGTTAATAATCAATATATATAAATTAACGTGGTGTAATAACAAATTAATGAAAGGAAAAATAGGGATGTGATACTTGGCATTTTCTTACCGGTTGTCAACTTTCTGACTATTTCATTTCAATGACCGTTGGATTTGAAGCGGTGCAAATACAAGTTATAAAAATTGAAAGGTTCTTTTTAAACTTTTTTTTTTTTTGGTTTTGAAAAGTTAGTATTGAAGATGAGGTTAATTATATATTATGGACATCAATTTTTTTTTTTCTAATAAGAGTTGAATACGAAATTTCTTATCACTATGCAACAAGCGGACATGAGTTGTCTTATAAGAAATTTCGGATGACATTTTTACATGTTATGTAGGAAGTTTCAGATTCAACTATTATAAAATGAAGTCGTACCTAGTGTTTAGAAAAATTAAATTTTATGTTATAATTATGCTAATTCTATTAAAAAAAGATAAATCAAATTTTGATTGAAATTGAAATTATGTAAAGGATTAGTCAAAAAGAATTTTCGTGATAATTTGATTAGATCTAGCTCGTCAATTCACAAATATGGATTGACTTTCTCACGTCCAATATGTAGCAAGAAGACGCCATATATGGCAATCAAAGATATTTGATTGTTCGAATGTGCGGTGGTTGTTGCATTGATTGGTGGTGAAATTGATCATGGCGATGATTTTAATCTAAGTCAATCCATACTTGCTACATACTAAACTTCCTGCATGCCTATTGTGCTTGTAGCATAATTTTTTAAATAGCAAGCTTTTTTACTATGTAATTTGTATTAAATTAGACAATTATACTCATACTTTCAAATCTTGTATTTTGTTACCCTACACTCTTTAAACTGTTACAATCTTACCCCTTCGTTAGATTTTCTGTTAAAAAAAATTTGTTACGTGATGATTTGGACAAAGTAGAACCACATTTAGTTTTAAAAAAATGCCAAACAAACGCTAGTAGCATAAAATAATAATAAATATTAAAATAGGTTAAATAAATAAATAAAATGAAATAAAAGATTAATTTTTTTTTAAAAAAAAACTAGACCCTCCATGTCCTTTAGTTATAACTTTAACTTTGGGAAGGTATGGAGTCCTAGCTGACGGGAGATTTGTTGCCATTGAGCATTTTACAGTGTTTTATTTTATTTTATTTAGTTTTATTATTTTTTAATCTATTTCAATGTTTATTATTATTTTATATCACATTATATTTATTTGGCACTTCGTTGAATTAAATGTGGATCTCACTTTGTCTAGTCACTTAACAAAAATTCTAACAAAAAACCTATTAGAGGGGGAATTTTGTAACGTTTTAAAGAGTATAGGTAAATGCAAAATTTGAAAGTATGAATACAAGTATCTATGTTATTTGGTACAATCTATAGAGTAGTAACGTGTAATTTGTGTTATAATTTTCTAAATTTGTGCTACTTTTATAATTCAGTATTAACGCTATAGAAATTTATTATTTTTAAGTCTTTTGTTTTTTATATAATAAATTAAAAATTAAAAAAATGAATTAGTTGGATTGGTAGGTTAACCACCAAAATGTGTTGATATCATATGGAATCAGACTTGATACGTCTAATACATTGATACGCTTAAAATATGCATTTAAATAAATCCGTAATTCAAGTATATACATATTTTAAATTTTTTTTGTGTAATTTTAGTATTGGTAAATAAGGATCGTTCTTAACCGAAGAAATTAGAGAATGTTAATAATGGCTAGTGAAAAACAATAAAAGAATAAGACGAGGGGAGTTTTGAGTAAAGTGTAATCATAAAAATACAAGTAAAAATAAGTATAAAACTAATTCTACTTCTACTTTAACCTATGTATAAGTGGATTTTCCTTAAACACAAAATTCACCAAGACACCAAGACACTAGCATTTGCATATATTTGAATTAATCACGAAATCATACCTTCACAAACTCATATTCCTTCAAACATTTTTCATATTATAAATGCATCGAACATCGGATTTTTACTTATAATACGATTTACCTTAAGTTTGTGATTTATTGCGCCAAACAGCGGGCATACATTAAATATTTTCAACTCTACTCTAAATGCCCCGAACAGCGGATCAACATTTAGTTTCGAAATGAAGATTAAGCTCTAAAATGTAAGAAGTAAATTATTTTTTGAAAGTAAACCATATGGAGATTGTATTCAATTTTACAAAAGACATGAAGGAAAAACTAACACATGTATTTCATTATAAATAGAACCAATAACAAATAAAAGAGTTTAAGAGGATGGAGAGCAAATGTTACACTTTCGGAATGGATGAGAATAATTGATTGTTTTTCACAAGGAACACCGAACAACGGCAGGAACCTTGTGAAGATGGAAAAGATAAAACAAGGGAAATTCGAACTTGAACTCTTAAATTTTGTATTGGAAATATTTTGCCATAGTTTCTCCAAAAGAAGGCTCAATGTGTGCCTCAAAACAAAGTCCCTAAACAAGGAAAATGAACCCCTATTTATAGGGAGAAAAAGCTAAAAAAAACTAAAAAATAAAAAATTACAATAAATAAAAAATTACAAAAAAAAAATTAAATGGAGAAATGATGACTTTGTGGCTGATTTGGGTGGTAATCATGGTGAAAACCTGCCCAAAAGGGGGCAGGTATGATGCAGAAAATTCAAGCCATGTAGTAGTCCATCAATCGGCAGAAAGCAGCTGGAAAAAGCAGGGGAAGTCGGCGGCTGCAGGCTGGTTCTAGCAAGGTAGGTTTGGCGGTTGTAGCGCTGACAAGGGAAGAGGGGTCAGCGCACGCATGCTGAGTTGGAGAAGTGATCTTCGGCAGGCGCGTGTCGACGAGACGGTGAGAGGATCAGCCTGCGCACGCCGACCTGAGGAGATGGCTTCTCGGGCTGGGGGATGATTTGGGCCTGCGGGAATTGGGTGAGGGCTTTGGAGACTTGGGCTTCTAGGCTGTGCGCTAGTGGGCTGCAAAATCTGGGCTTCGTTCAGTTGGGCTGGGAAGGTTTGTGGGCCGCTGGGTTGAGGAAATGATTTCACTAGCTTCCCACCGAATTTCCTAGAGATTTTCGGTGGCATCTTTTCTTTCAGACATTTTTTTTGTTAAAACCCCGATTGGGATGATTCTTTTGCCAAAATACTCAGAATTCCATGTTTTATTTATTTCTGCAAAAATCCCACAAATTATATTATTTTCTCCAATTGTTTATTATTTTAATATTAAAATTTAAGTATAAAGTGTATAAAATAATGCATAATTGAAGACCTATCAAATACCTCCACACTTAAACTTTACTAGTCCCTAACAAATACTAAAATTAAACTAAGAATTCAAAACAAGTAAACCCTTAACCATTTGTCTCAAAATTTCATTATTATCATGACATAAAAGATTTTCACTAGAAGATATTTACGCATATGAATTCAAGAGTTAATAAAATGGTATCAAAATATTTTAACAAGAAAGATAACGAGTAAATATGGTGAAATGGATCTCAACATGAATAAAACAAGTATGAATCAACGCACAAGGATATGAACTCGTAAATTCACTCAATTTGTAATGGTTTGTGTTTGCACTCAAAGTATGTGAGAAAAATGCTCACATAATAGAAATAAAGTACTTTTGCGAAATCTCAACCAAACACCTCAAGAAAAAACAAAACATACTTGCACAAATGAACAAAAACCATAAGCTTACTCAAGTGATTGACTCAACTAATCAAAATTTATCATCTTAAAGATCATAAGGTTTTTACGAAGGTTGTAATGGGGTTAAGTTTAGAGGCAAGGAAAATATAGGATAAGTGGTGCTCAAATTCGTTCCAAGACTCAATACATTCCCAAAACGTATCATAACTTCCCAAACTTAGTGTAATGATGTCAGTAATCCATCCTTTCGAACATAGGCCTAATTTCATCATGTTGGGCCTCAAATTCATTATTTGTATCTGATTTACAAATATAAAGGACTTAACTCAAACATTACATAATCAAACCTTATTACCTAGATAAAGACTCAAACCTTTTTTTTTTTTTCATTTTTCATTATTTTTATATTATATATATATATATATCAAGGTAATAACATGTACCAATAATACAACAAAGTTTGAGTAAGTAAATCCATAGAATACACATAAAGTCTTCAACACATCATCAATTTCTCTTCACACCATTTTCATGTTTTCAACCGAGTCCTTGGAACAAGAGTGAAGGATGTCTATACTAAGCTCAAGTGTTTAGATAATTATGGTGATCAAAGAGAGGCTTAATGTGGGCTCAAAGGGGGTTAAAACTAAGGGGGTTGCAACTTGGGCACACAAATAGGGAACATGGATGTTTGAATTTGTGGTGTTAACCCTAATGCCTTAATCATGTCCAAAATCAGAGAGTTTATTGACTTAAAAGCTTTAAAAATCACATAGATTAAGTTCTAGTACTCTAGGGTTCATTAAAAGGTATGGCAAGTAGTTATGAGGCATATGTATTTCAACTTAAATAAAGAACTTGTGAATCACTCATCAAAGATGTATATAAAGTTCTAAAGCTCACATAAGGTTCAAATGATTCATACTTATCTTATCATGCTCGTTTATGTACCAATATACATGCATTATCTACAAGTTATAACATTTAATCACAAAATATTAACAAACGAATTCAAGTTGTAGTGATCATCTTTATATCCCTAACATATTTATTTCCCTTCATTATTATCATTAACAGGTTAAGGGGCAACTTAAGACTCGTAAAAACACTAAATAAAAACAAAAAGACTCAAGTAAGTAAAAAACAAATTAAAATAATATATATTTTTGAAAAATTTATAAAAAAATTTAATTGCACAATTAAAATGGTAAACCATTCCCCCACACTTAATTTCTACATTGTCCTCAATGTAAGCAACTAGAAAGTAAGTGAACATAGAATCAAAGTATGGAAAATGATTTACGAAAATGCAGCAAGAAAAACATAAAATAAACAAAGTAAAAGAGAGTGAAGGGTTGAAAGAAAGCAAATATGCGTTGATGACTCCTTCACAACTCGGGAACACATTGGGTTGCCTCCCAACAAGCGCTTGGAGTTTAACATCCAGTCAGCCTAGATCAAGTGCTTCAATCTGTTCATCCGATGGGATGTCGCAACACCTTTTCTGACTCCACATTGTGTTCTCTAATTGCCTCGATGTAAGGCTTCAATCTGTGGCTATTGACCTTGAACTCTTTTCCAGTTCCAACGTGTTTGATCTGTATGGCTCCATGGGCAAACACATCAGTAACAACAAAAGGACCTACCCATCTAGAACATAACTTACCAGGAAAGAGTCTAAGCCGGGAATTGAACAGTAAAACTTTATGGCCAATGTCAAATGTTTTACTCTTGATCTATTTGTCATGAAATGCCTTAGTCTTCTCCTTGTAGATCAAAGCGTTTTCGAATGCATCATTTTTTGATCTCCTCAAGCTCACTCAGCTGGAGCTTTCGATGCAACCCGGCATCATCCAACTTAATGTTGAAAGTCTTGATAGCGCATCTTGCTTTGTGCTCTAGTTCCACCAAAAGGTGACATGCTTTGCCGTAAACCAACCTATAGAGTGACATTACTATAGGGGTTTTGTATGTCGTCCTGTATGCCCAAAGTGCATCTTCCAACCGTTGGCTCCAATACTTACGATTAGGGCCCACAGTTCTCTTTAAAATCTTCTTGATCTCTCTATTACTGACTTCAGTCATTCCACTCGTTTGAGGATGGTAAGGTGTAGAGACTATGTGAGTGACACCGTACCGTTTCATTAAGGCTTCAATGGTCTTGTTGCATAAGTGACTTCCACCATCACTTATTAGGACCCGTGAGATCCCAAACCTAGAAAGAATGTTAGTTCTGAGGAAATCTGCAACAGTTTTAGAGTCATTAGTCCTGGTGGCCTTAGCTTCCACCTATTTCGAAACATAATCAACAACAAGTAAGATATAGAGATGACCATTAGATTGAGAAAATGGACCCATAAAATCAATACCCCAAACATCAAATATTTCAACAGTTAAAACATAATATTGTGGCATTTCATCCCTTCATCCTAAGTTTGCTGATCTTTGGCATTTATCATAGGCTAAGCAGAATGAATGTGCATCTTTAAATAGTGTAGGCTAATATAATCCAGATTCTAAAATTTTAAGTGCAGTTTTTCTAGATCCAAAGTGACCTCCACAAGCATGGTTATGGCAGAATTTTAGGGCTGAACTATGTTCAATATCAGGGACACATCTCCCAATTAGTAAATCTGCACAGTGTTTCCATAAATAAGGTTCATCCCAAACATAGTACCTAGCATGCTTCTTGAGTTTATCTTTTTGTGCACGAGTGATAGTAGTGGGCAATTGTAAGGACCCGGACATTCGAAAAAGGTAAATTTGGGAAAACTTGAAGAAAATGACGTTTTTGCCCTTGGAATTGGGCGAACGGTTGACTTTTGGTTTGAACCGTTAAACGAACTTGGATCGATGACTGTGACGTAGTTCGGGACGTCATGAGTTCATAGACAGGTGGCACGTTCGATTCCGACATTCGAGGTGGAAGTTATGATGTTCGGAAGTTCCAGGGGCAATTCGGTAATTTGGTTAAAAAGGGGCAATTCGTTGACTTTTCAAACGACCTGGACGTTTCACAAAAGTCAAAGACCGTTAGGTAGGTCTCGATGCCCTGAGTCCGTAGACAGGCGGCACGCTGAAAACGGACCTCAGACAGATGAGTTATGATTATAGAACGAGGAAGGGCATTTTGGTAATTATGTGAAGGAGGGGCAAAATGGTAATTTCCAAGGGTGCACTTTGAAACAGCCGTGAGTGGGACTTATTGTTTAACAATGTAAGTGACGTTGGGGGAATTGTTTAACATTGTGAGAGACAATTGTCACTGAGAAAGGCTGAGGGGGAAGCACAAGCAGGTGGATTGCAACAGAGGACAGAGCACGGGGGGGGTGCTGTTTATGAGTTTGGGCTGGTTGCGGGAAACACAACCACATAGAGACTGAGAGATTCCCACGAGCTGTTGGGTTGGATGGTTTGAAAACAGAGACGTTAGAAGTGTTGAGAGATCATTTGGAGAAGAGAAAAACCGAGAACCAGAGAGAAAAACCCAAATCGGAAAAACTGGAAATTTGGAGGGAAATTTCTAAATTTGATTTGTGAGGGGAGATGAGCTAAACTAAGATTGGAAATAGTCTTCTAGACTCATTTCGACTTCAACCACACGAAAATTGAAGGAAATCGATCGCGGTTTGGCCAAGGACTGAAGTTCCAGTTTCTGGAAAATTTTGAGGTTGAGGACGACTACCTACAGGTAAGGATTTGTGATATTGGTTACAGTTTAATGTTTGTTTAGGTCTTACGAAGCTGCTGTATCACTTAATTAGAAAACCAAGTTGATTTGAGTGAGTTTCGAAAGTTGACCCGTTTTTTTTATTATGAGTGAAATGATCGATTTAGGGCTTGATGTGTCAGGGCCCACCCCTAATCCCCCGGGATTAAGGTCTAAACCCTGCTCCCGTCTAACTTACGCATGACACGAAGGTTAAACAGACATCCAACCTCCATGTGACACGTAAGTCGGACAAGGGATTGTCGATCGAACCATCCTCAAAGTATCTGGACTTCACAGGGTGCGTCGAAACTACTGTGGATCTCGGGGGTGATGTCTCCGTCATTCTCGACCAACAGCCCGCACCGCAAAACATGGAGGGTATCGAAAACACGAAAAGAATGTGAGTGGACAAAAATAAAGTTTAAGTTCAAAAACATTTCATAAAACAAGTACATTTATACCCTCCACGCAAAAACCAATGCATGCATATCAAGTCAAGTCATGAAATCACTCATATCTAAACCATCATTGAAAAACCATTTGAAAACCTGTATCATCCAGGCCTCAGCCTCAAATCACAATTCAATCTCAAATCCGGGAACTCAGTCCCAAAACTCATCAAATCCACTTCATCCGGGCCATTGCCCAAAACATTAGAAAACCAGTGAAAACATCAATCATACAAGTTTACTGGTTCTCAAGTGCGCCGAGTCTTTAAATTCAAAACACAATGTGCAATAACTGGGCCTTCCCGGGATATCAGAGTCTTTAAACTCAAAACACAATCACAGGACTCGGGGGGTATCATATCCGAGTCTTTAAACTCAAAACTATACCGAGTCTTTAAACTCAAAACCATCAGTCCAGGGCCCTCCCCCCATCAATCAATCCGAGTCATTCAACTCAAAACCAGATCCAGTGGGTTTTTTTTTCTTTCCGGGTCTTTAAACCCAAAACCATTTTCCTTTCAATCAGTGAAAATCATGGAAATTCCACAGTCGAATTCGCAACGATGATCCCGTAAGCCGGCATCCGAAACCATCGTCCCGAACCCAAATCCAGACTTCCTTTCCAAACCTCGAAAACCAAATCCAAAACATCCTTTCTGAAATCACAGGAGCTGTGCTCCAAGCCCGAAATCACTTTTCCGAAATCCATTTTAAAACCTTGAAATCAAATCATCTTTCAAATCCCGAAATCAAAGCATTAAAACCATCGTCAAATCACAAGAGAAATCGAAACCTGGTAAAAAGTGAAATTCCGTAAAATACCTCGAAAATCGTGCAAAATCGTAAACCATCAAGATCGTAAAATAAATCATAGAATCACGTATGAAAACATATTAAAACATATATGCATGCATCAAGAGTTAGAAAGCAAAGTCCACTCATAGACCATTCCGACGTCGCCTTGATACGCGTGCACTTACGCCGTTCCCGACCATTCCGCTATTCTCGGCTTTCCCGAACGTGTCCAAAACCCACACTAAGGTCACTAACTACTTCACAAAGGTCATACTAAAGTCCCATAATTTTTCCGTATTTTTAATTATTTTTAACCGAGTCCTAAAACCTTCGGCCATCCCGAAACATATCGAGACTATGTCCGATCGACTCGAAACCAGTGCCAAAATGTTCGTTACATTAATAATTTAAAACACGTGTTGAAAATGCCTCGAAAAGAGGGCCCACGCGCTACCCAATCGTCCTACGCGTGAAACCACGTGCGGTTACTGTTCATTGTCACCCACCTTAGGTCGACCCGGTTCAGACCGGGTTGGACCGGTCCTCTGCAACTCGACCGGCGTTGCCGGTTCCCGTCCAAATCTTCACCATTTTCAATCCTTTTTCCCCCTTCGTTTCGTCCAGTCCTCCCCTATTAAACTACCTAATCAAAGTTCTAAGAAAAGCACGATAGGTTACCTGCCAATTGAGACATTTAATCGAGCAACTTCCTCCGCCGTGTTCTGGTCATCCCGGCCACCTTAGACCTCGGTTTAAAGTTTGTTGAACTTCTCTAAACCTCCATAACCTCATTCAAATACTTAGTTTGGTTATCAACAGTCACAACAGCATTTATCTTATCCAATTCGAAACAGACAACTTTGCGGTTTCTTACCTTTATGCACGATTACAAGCACTGTCGTGCACAGCCACGGTGACTAACAGCATCAGCTTACTTCCCTTATTAACTTTAATGACTAACAGACGAGCAAAGGGGCACAATTTCAGTTGGTTGGTTCACGACCATCTTGCAGGTTCAGAGTGCCTTGCCTTCCACGGTGCCGTGGCCACCATCCACGGCGGCTCGACCTCTTACCACCAACTCACTCTTCTCACTTCCTTTAGCATTCTTCTTCAGGCTTGTCACGTCATTAGGGAGTTTGCAACCATACTTCCTCACAATCTCGAATCCCTTGTTTTCTGTTTTTCTACTCTGTTCCATCCAATTCGTGCATAACTTAGACTTAAAACCGTGAGAGAGACGGTGAGGCCTTCTACCACCATCCAGAAGGGGCCAGGTGTCCCAAAACCTGTGGCCAAGCCCTGATGCAGCCAAGTGTCATTTGACTACTGGGCACAGATCCCAAGGACTCACAATGACCAAAATGCCCTTGCCTTTCAAAATTACCATTATGCCATTCGACATTCTAGACCCGTATCTCACTCGTCCTACGTCCGATGAACGCATGCCGCCTGTCGTTGAACTCCGGACGACGAGATCTACCTAACGATCCTCGGTCTACGTGTCAAAACCTTATCGTGTGAAAAGTCAACTTTTCCCCCTTCGTTTAACCAAATTACGGTAATACCCTCAACCTTCGGAACATCATAACTTCTTCCTTGGATGTCGAAATCGGGCGTGCCACCTGTCTACGGACTCGTGACGTCCCGAACTATGTTACGGTCATTGGTCAAAATCCATTTGACCACCCGAACTAAAAGTCAACATTTTACCCATTCTAATGGCAAAATCGTCATTCGGCGTCGTCCGTCTGAAAGTATCCAACTAATCACTGATTATCTTCGTTAATCCATCATTAACTACTCATCTAATCCCTACTCCCGGGACCGGTCGTTACAATCTACCCTCCTTAAATAGAATTTCGTCCCCGAAATTCCTCATCTCGTACCTCTGTAACTAGCGGGGAGAAATCCAACTGATCTTACACCTGGGTCTCCTACCCAGTGTCCATCCCTGCCAAACCAACTTACCCTGACGTTCCCAACCTGTTACCACATCTTTCCTTGTGAATCAACTCAACCAACTTTTTAGTTCATCTGGACAATCGCACTAGGGTCATCACAAATCCTTCTCGTTCCCGTGATATTCCCGACACCATACTAACTGATTCTCACAGCTCGACTATCACTAGGTACTCTCCACTGTTACAAGACAGAGCACTTTCCTCAACATATCCAACCTCTGTCTTGTCATCTCATCCTACTAACTAGGTTTCAAGCCACTGCATCCAATCTAGTCGACTTCTATACCGCACGTCTAAATTGCGGGTTCTCTTAAATAACCTCATATCGATTTCTCATTCCCTTCCGTCATCCTTTAACGGAACTCACCATGGTCCCCAACCATGCCATCACAATGACTAGACTCCATCTTAACACCATCTCCTAACACTCACTACACTCGACGTCACCAAGGACTTCTCTACTTCAGAACAAAATACCAGTTAAGGGAGGTTACAAATCCAGGCATTTCAACCGCGAGTTTTCCAACTCAACTCTACTAACCTTAGGCGATCCTCAACTTCTACGGGTCACGACCACGTGTCCGCACCCAACTACTCACATATCGGTTAATCACTGTGTATACACATCCAAAAAGGTATCAATCATCACTCCTTCTGATGATCGCATCACATCCTGACTGAGGTTCCACTCCAAGCACATGCGAGGATACAAGTCACCAACTCTCGGAATCACAATCAAGCTTACGAACCTCGGACTCCTCAGTAACTACCCTCGAAGCCATCGATCACCAATTTCAAACAATTTCCAAGCATAGGCCTCGGCATTACCCAAATGCCAACCTCGACATTTCTAACACATCAGGATGAGTCCACAAAATCCCACTGATGGTCCAACCTGTCCATACCACCCTAGCCTCATCCAACACGAAGCATAGGTCTACCGCGCTTCCTCTGCGCCACTCTGATCAACCAACGGCATCCTGACCGTTCGTCCTGATATATGACCACCCATGGTCATCCCGACCCCGCTCTGGGTACGAACACTCGTCCAGAGTCATCCACCAGGCACCCATAACCTCGGTTGCCCCTAGCAGCACCATCTCCGATCCAGCCGTAAGTCGGCCCAAACCACAAGGACTACGATACCACAAACCCCAACTCACGGTTTCTCTCAGGTACTTCTCACTACAATCCAGTAATCCCACGGGGTTCCTCAAATCATCCTCGTCGTCCGGGTTATCCAAACCCTCAACTGCCATTGGTTCACTACAGCCTTACCACTCGGGTCGTCACACCCGACTAAGACCATCACTAGGGGGAACAATCCCTTGAGTCTCGTAGTAGTTCCTAGACCCTTCCATCAAAGCATCCGGCTACTCGTAGCCGCACAATTCTAACTCAACCCAAATGACCAAAGGTCACCAATCCATCCGATCAACATCCAAACGCCATCCGGCCCAACCAGCCACCATCAATCGGCCTCCTTGGCCTACGTATCTCACTAACTCAACGTGCTACTCTCAGGCCCCTCAGGCCGACCAACCTACTCATCCGTAGCTCACCGGCTACCTTCCAGGTTACTTCTGCTAGCTTATCTCCGACCCTATGGTCCATCCATCAAGTAACACCAACACCAGCGCCAACACACTAACCATTCCGGCCCTAAGCCGATATACGTCTTACCTCGCACCGCGTATCGAGCGACTAGCACCCTCAAACGCTGCTATCTAACCCCCTCGAACGTACTATCACTATCGTATCCAGGTTGCTGACGGGCTGTTCCGCATCGAGACATCACATCCACAGTAGCATCACACCACCCAAGTCAACGATCCTACGACTCTGGGAACCAAACCTCGCGCAGAACATACGAAACCTCGCTCTGATACCAATTATCAGGGCCCACCCCTAATCCCCCGGGATTAAGGGCTAAACCCTGCTCCCGTCTAACTTACGCATGACACGAAGGTTAAACAGACGTCCAACCTCCATGTGACACGTAATTCGGACAAGGGATTGTCGATCGAACCATCCTCAAAGTATCCGGACTTCACAGCGTGCGTCGAAACTACTGTGGATCTCAGGGGTGATCTCTCCGTCATTCTCGACCAACAGCCCGCACCGCAACAACCTGGCGGGTATAGAAAACACGAAAAGACTGTGAGTGGACAAAAATAAAGTTTAAGTTCAAAAACATTTCATAAAACAAGTACATTTATACCCTCCACGCAAAAACCAATGCATGCATATCAAGTCAAGTCATGAAATCACTCATATCAAAAACCATCATTGAAAAACCATTTGAAAACCTGTATCATCCAGGCCTCAGCCTCAAATCACAATTCAATCTCAAATCCGGGAACTCAGTCCCAAAACTCATCAAATCCACTTCATCCGGGCCATTGCCCAAAACATTAGAAAACCAGTGAAAACATCAATCATACAAGTTTACTGGATCTCAAGTGCGCCGAGTCTTTAAACTCAAAACACAATGCGCAATAACTAGGCCTCCCGGGATATCCGAGTCTTTAAACTCAAAACACAATCACATGCCTCGGGGGGGGGGGGGGGGGGGGGGGGGTATCATATCCGAGTCTTTAAACTCAAAACCATCAGCCCAGGGCCCTCCCCCCGTCAATCAATCCGAGTCTTTAAACTCAAAACCAGATCCAGTGGGTTTTCTTTTCTTTCTGGGTCTTTAAACCCAAAACCATTTTCCATTCAATCAGTGAAGATCACGGAAAATCCACAGTCGAATTCGCAACGATGATCACGTAAACCGGCATCCGAAACCATCGTCGCGAACCCAAATCCAGACTTCCTTTCCAAACCTCGAAAACCAAATCCAAAACATCCTTTCTGAATTCACAAGAGCTGGGCTCCAAGCCCAAAATCACTTTTTCGAAATCCATTTTACAACCTTGAAATCAAATCATCTTTCAAATCCCGAAATCAAAGCATTAAAACCATCGTCAAATCACAAGAGAAATCGAAACCTGGTAAAAAGTGAAATTCCGTAAAATACCTCGAAAATCGTGCAAAATCGTAAACCATCAAGATCATAATGCAAATCATAGAATCACGTATGAAAACATATTAAAACATATATGCATGCATCAAGAGTTAGAAAGCAAAGTCCACTCACAGACCATTCTGTCGTCGCCTCGATACGCGTGCACTTATGCCGTTCCCGGCCATTCCGCTATCCTCGGCTTTCCCGAACCTGTCCAAAACCCACACTAAGGTCACTAACTACTTCACAAAGGTCATACTAAAGTCCCATAATTTTCCCGCATTTTTAATTATTTTTAACCGAGTCCTAAAACCTTCGGACATCCCGAAACATATCGAGACGATGTCCGATCGACTCGAAACCAGTGCCAAAATGTTCGTTACATTAAATACTTTAAAACAAGTGTTGAACATGCCTCGAAAAGAGGGCCCACGCGCCCTCACGCGCTGTCCAATCGTCCTGCGCGTGAAACCACGCGCGGGTACTTTTCATTGTCACTGACCTTAGGTCGACCCAGTTTAGACCGGGTTGGACCGATCCTCTGCAACTCGACCCGTCCAAATCTTCACCATTTTCAATCCTTTTCCCCCCCTTCGTTTCATCCAATCCTCCCCTATTAAACTACCTAATCAAAGTTCTAAGAAAATCACGATAGGTTACCTGCCAATGGAGACATTTAATCGAGCAACTTCATCTGCCGTGTTCTGGTGATTCCGGCCACCTTAGACCTCGGTTTAACGCTTGTTGAACTTCTCTAAACCTCCATAACCTCATTCAAATACTTAGTTTGGTTATCAATAGTCACAACAACATTTTTCTTATCCAATTCGAAACAGAGAACTTTGCGGGTTCTTACCTTTATGCACGATTACAAGCACTGTCGTGCACAGCCACGGTGACTAACAACATCAACTTACTTCCCTTATTAACTTTAATGACTAACAGATGAGCAAAGGAGCACAATTTCAGTTGGTTGGTTCACGACCATCTTGCGGGTTCAGAGTGCGCTGCCTTCCACGTTGCCGTGGCCACCATCCACGGCGGCTCGACCTCTTACCACCAACTCACTCTTCTCACTTCCTTTAGCATTCTTCTTCAGGCTTGTCACGTCATTAGGGAGTTTGCAACCATACTTCCTCACAATCTCGAATCCCCTGTTTTCTGTTTTTCTACTCTGTTCCATCCAATTCGTGCATAACTTAGACTTAAAACCGTGTGAGAGACAGTGAGGCCTTCTACCACCATCCAGAAGGGGCCAGGTGTCCCAAAACCTGTGGCCAAACCCTGATGCAGCCAAGTGTCATCTGACTACTGGGCACAGATCTCAAGGACTCACAATGACCAAAATGCCCTTGCCTTTCAAAATTACCATTATGCCATTCGACATTCTAGACCCGTATATCACTCGTCCTACGTCCGATGAACGCATGCCGCCTGTCGTTGAACTCAGGACGACGAGTTCTACCTAACGGACATCGGTCTACGTGTCAAAACCTTATCGTGTGAAAAGTCAACTTTTTCCCCTTCGTTTAACCAAATTACGGTAATACCCTCAACCTTGCGAACATCATAACTTCTTCCTTGGATGTCGAAATCGGGCGTGCCACCTGTCTACGGACTCGTGACGTCCCGAACTATGTCACGGTCATTGGTCAAAATCCATTTGACCACCCGAACTAAAAGTCAACATTTTGCCCATTCTAGGGGTAAAATCGTCATTCGGCGTCGTCCGTCTGAAAGTATCCAACTAATCACCGATTATCTTCGTTAATCCATCATTACTACTCATCTAATCACGACTCCCGGGATGGGTCGTTACCGTATGTAATTAATAATGGAGAACATAAATTAACACATAATGGAAGGATGCCGGTGGAAAAAAGGGAAGGAATTAAGTGGGAATTGTTAGAGATTCAACCGGGTCGAGTCGGGGGTCTATAACCCGTTTAGCTAGATTTCGGGTGAAGAAGACGACACTGTAGCTTACTGTGCATGGCGCTTGGTTTTCACGCGCAGTGTAACTACCCGTCCCGAATTTCAGGATTAGATTAGTGACTAATCACGATTAGTGAGGTTAATCGGTGATTAGTTGGGCGAAATCGGACGAATGATGCAAAATGACCGTTTTACCCCTGAAATGGGCAAAACATTACCTTTTTATTCTGGACGTCAAATGGACTTTAACCGATAACCGTGACTTAGTTCGTTACGTCTCGTGTTCATAGACAAGTGGCACGTTGAATTCCGACGTTCGAGGAAGAAGTTATGATGTTCGGAAGTTAAGGGGCATTTTGGTAATTATGGTTAAAAAGGGCAAATATTTGAATTTTGGACTGGGAGGTTCGATGGCCGAGGGTCGAGGTCCATTACGTAGATCGGGACGATACGAATCCGTAGACAGACGACACGTCGAATTCGGACGTTCAACGACGAAGTTACAATTCACGGAAGTACGAAAGTACTATTGCGCGAATTACAAAACGGTTGTGTTTTGGAATTTAGTGGGGCCCAGATATTTTATGGAGGCTCAGTGGATGAGTGACACTTGTCACCCATCCATTGCCCACCCAAATTAACACATGCATCGACTATCTTCATTTCTTCATTTCAAACCCAAACAACCCGATCTCATTTCCTCTCCTCTGTGCAACTCAAACCATTTCCTTTCCCCTTTGATCATCTTGGTGAGGCCCTGAGACTAAGACAAGGATGCTGGGATGATGGTGGCTGGCCTGGACGGTGCCGCCGGGGACGGTGGAGGTACAAACCCGAGAGGGTACTCGGTAAGGCCCAAATTCCTTTTCAATTCAATATATGCATTATGGTGTGTTTTGGATGTTTCTAATGAATTAAATAGGTTTCCAGGAAGTTTTTAGAGAGGTTTTGAGGGTGGTTAGACGTTGAGGAAGCCGTGGGTGAGTTTTGGATATTTGAACCTTGGAAACCAAGTTGGACCGGCCAGATTTTAGAGGTTTTAAGGGTTCTAATTAATTGGTTTAGATTTCTAGGGTCGAGATATGAAGAATAGGATTGATTAGGAGTTGAATCGGGTCGAAATAGGTGAGGAAAAACCAGCAGACCGGTTCAGTTGCAGGTGGACTGGTTCTCTGCGGGTTGAAGATGAAGCTACAGTAGGCACGTGATCTCATGCGCAGGTGACTTCCCTGGGCGCGTGGGGGCCCGTGCCTCACCTTTTGGGGAAGTTTTCAACACGTGAAATCTTTTATTCGATGTAATTAACATTTTAAGACTGTTTTCGTGTCGATCGGACACCGTCTCGATAATGTTCGGGGCATCAGAAGGTTTAGGTTCGGGATTTAAAATAGTTAAAAATTCCAAAAAATTACGGGGCTTTAGTGGGAGGTTAATTAAGTAGTTAGTAACCTTCTATTACGATTTGGACAGGTTCGGGAGTCCCGGTGATGGTGATTGGCTCGGGAGAGCCGTATGGCACGCAAATCGAGGCAGCAACTCGGACGGTCTGTGAGTGGACCTTGTTTTATAAATTGGTGCATGCATAAATGTTTATTATATGTTTTAATACATGTTTTGTGATGCCATGAGTGCATTTGGATGTGGTTACGTGACAGGACCCATCCCAATCCCCCCGGAATTACCGTGGAATGTGCCCTGCTCCCGTCCAACAAGGGGTGTCGGACAAGGGATAACCAAGAGCCACTGCCCAAACGGGGCATCCAGAGTGCGCAAGGATCGATGGAGGAGGTGTGCAATGTCCCAGTCTCTGCTGCAATCGCATCCGTGATCAACCTGAAGGGCATTAAAACCAAAAGCTGTGAGTGGACAAAACCAATAAGTTTACCAAATACATTTATAAGACATTTATGCCCTCCAATAAAAACGTATGCATGCCACAAAAACCAGTAACCAAAACGTTTGCTCAACCGAGCCCTTAGGGCCTTAGCCCAAAAACCGTTAACCAATAACCAAGTGTGGGAACTCAGCCCAAAACTGTGGAATACCACCACCATACATATTAAAACCATGTGGGTCACCACCCACGACCATAAATGAACATCAATTCAAAAATCCAAAACCATTTAGGGTCCCCGACCCTACATACCATTTCATAACCAATAATCCATTTTTTTACCACATAACACATATCCAAACAATAAGCCATTTATTCATTAATCCATATTTTACCATTACCATCACCAGCATCCCAGATGCTTAGCGTCCCAGACGCTAGACGTCCCTGACGTCATATCTCACGGTTTCATAAGCTACGCGTGCTGCCCGGGGTCTCTCCGGGTCCATATATCTGACATCCCTGATGTCTGACGTCCCTGACGTCAATCATAGCAATCCTGCTCCTGAGTCATCATACGGTCCGGCTGCTCCGTATAATGACCCCTCGCAGGCAATGCACCGTGACTTCCCCAGTGTCCCAGACATCTGAAGGATACCATCATATATCCTTGTATATAGATGGTATATGGAAAAACAGTTTTATTAAATCCTTTTATCACATCATTACCATTGGGCCCTGCCCGAAATTTCCATAAAACCACATAATTCCATTTAGGGTCCTTGACCCAAAATCACAATTATTAAATATAGGGTCCCTGACCCGAAATCACCATTATAATCCAATTGGGCCTCATGCCCGATTTTATGAACCACTAGGCCCACGGCCCGATTTGTAAACCAACTGGGCCCGCAGCCCGACTTATAAACCCACTGGGCCCACGGCCCGAATTCGTAAACCAACTGGGCCCCTGGCCCGATAACATAACTCAAATGGGTCTCAGCCCGATTTCATACCAACTGGCCCCTGGCCCGATTTCATTAACCAACTGGGCCCCCGGCCCGATTTTCAAATGGACTCCAAGTCCGAAATTTCTAACATAATTGGGCCTCAAGCCCGAGTTCATATTTCCAATTTCAAAACCATTTCATCACATTATATCCAAGTCATAAATATGGAAAATCCATGTAAAATCGGAAAACCTCGATTTATGTGCAAGCACGTAAATCGCCTCGAAATACGTGAAACCGTACAATTTACCAACAACCAAATCAACATCACACAATCACAACCATAATCCATATAAAACATTTAAGCATGCATAGAATTTATAAAACCAAAGTCCACTCACAGACCGTTTTAACCGTGTGCCTCGATACGCGTGCCACCGGCCCTCCCGGGCCACACCACTATCACCGGGACTCCCAATCCTGTCCAAATCACATTAGAGGGTTACTAACCTCATCAATAACATCCTATCAAAGTCCCGTAATTTTCCCGAATTTTTACTTATTTTTAAACTTAATTTAAAACCTTCGGATATCCCGAACAATATCGAGACGGTGTCCGATCGACACGAAACCAATTCCAAAATGTCCGTTACATCGAATGGATTAAAAGTCATGTTGACCTCACCTCGAGATTCGTGCCCACGCGCCGCCGTGAGTGGCTGCGCGTGAAACCCACGCGCCTGCTACAGTGCATCGTCCTAACCTGTATCTCTGGTAAACGGGTCCAACTCACCAGCGATACAACCCGGTTCAAAGTCCATCAATTCAGCCCTAATTCCTTCAATTAATCATTCAGTTAGTTTCGTTTTAAGTCCAATTACAAGTCTGTAAACTCAATTACACAAATCCTTACCCAGATTCCCACGATTCGACGATGATCCACGAAGAACACCCGGTTACTGTGCAATCATTGAACTCCCTCAATTGCTGCAGGTTTCATCCAATTGATGATTCCAGAAGCATCAATGGACCATAAGGAACAATTCCCCCACATCAATTGCATCAAACCTGTGCTCAATCGTCACGACTCAAGATCGAGCACCGTCACTGTTCAACAATGGAGTTCCATCGATCTCGATCGGTTTCCTTCAATTGATGAACCCAGAAGCATCGTGGGATCATGAGGAGTCATTTCCCCACAACAATTGAGTCAATCGCAGCTCCAAACTCCACGACTCATCCTCGATTTCTTCCTCTGTCACCAAGCTCGATCAGAGCCAAAACGGCACCAATTCTTCTCGTTTTTGACGTGGATCGACTCGTCACAACCTCAGTAAGATGTTTCCAAGCTCCAATTCGATCATCGCAGCTCAATTCGTCCAATTTGATTTTCCCTCCCAAAACTTAATCTTTCGAATTCTCAGTTCCTCCTCACTGTCAATCTCTCGTGTTTACCCAGTTGAATTCACTCTCAAATCGCTCACAAATTCACACTCTCAGGTTCAGCAATGGAAGAGGAATTGGTTGGGAGAGTATTGGATTTGGTTGTACACGGTTAAGGAAAATATGGAGATTAATGGAAATTAAAAGTTTAATTAATTAATTAAAAACTAATTAAACATCATCATGAGGTCTCCCCCAAAAACATGGATTCTGATTTCAAGGGATGAGTGACACTTGTCACTCATCCAGGTGTGTAGGGTCAACGGTCACTATTCATTATTATATTATTATTTTAATCCGAGCCTCGGTTCGTTAGTTCGTTTCCTTGACCATAACGTTGTCGTCGAATCTCCGATTTCGGCATGCCGCCTGTCGTTGGATTCGTATCGACGATACCTACGTAACGGTCGTTGGCCCTCGTCCATCGGACCTCCCGATCAAAAAGTCAACATTTGGCCCCTAACATGCCAAATTACCAAAATACCCCTCAACTTCCGAACATCATAACTTTCTCTACGAATGTCGGAATCGAATGTGCCACTTGTCTATGAACTCGTGACGTCCCGAACTACATCACGGTCATCGGTCAAAGTCCGTTTGACCGCCCGATCAAAAAGTCAACATTTTGCCCACGACTAGGGGCAAAACGGTCATTTTGCACAATTTGTCCGATTCCGCCCTACTAACCACCGTTCAACCTCACTAATCAAGATTAATGACTAATCTAATCCCGGAATTCGGGACGGGTCGTTACATTACGTATTTGTACGTATTTCGAGGTTACGACCCTATACGGTGCCAATACGGGTTTGTATGTCTTTATTGGTCTAAATGAAATGGATTTGGATTTCCAAAAGGATAAACTTGGGTATGAGACCCATTTGGTTTTCTCTCGGGCATATGACCCTATTGATGACCTTCGGGTCTAAATCGTGGTCGAGACGGGTGCTATGTGCACGGCGACAGACGATACGACGCTCGCCTCCGTATTGGGATGTGTTCCTACTGGAGAGGTCACGATGCACGATCTGTGGTAGGGCAGCCGATGGAGGCTCGACTTCGGAGTGCTGACGGTTCAGGATATCGATCTGTGATGAGTGCACCATGATCTTGTGGTGGTCGCGTCTGTTGATTCGTTCACGGCGACTTACCAGGATTGAGGGCGGTCCTGGACGGATGGTTACACGCATCACTACGATCGGAGTCGTGACTGACCCTTAGATATCAGGCACGATGCCCAGATGATGTAATATGTTTGGGCACGAGACTCAGTTGTTTTACACTGATGATTTCGGGTGAGGGACCCTAGATGGATTTCCAAGTTCATGACGGTTTATGGGAACCGGGTATGAACCCTGGAAAGGTCTTTATGATTTATGACGGTTTATGGAAACCGGGCATGAATCCGTTGAAAGGTTTTATGGATGATTTCGTTATATATATATGTATGTATATTCATATACCTTCCTTTACTTCTATTATCTCCTCCGGGGAAGGTCGTTGGCCTGAGTGGATCCCGGGGTAGTCACGGAGCATCGACTGAGTGGAGTCACCCCCCAGTTGGGTTCCTTACTCTCAGGAAGGCATGGATCGTAACCTTAGGACGGGTCATTGGTCTACGGACATTGACCTTGGACTCTGAGAGACTTGGGTTTGAGACCCCGAGTAACACGCGTGTAGGGAAACCGTGACAGGATTGGTTGTGTGAATTATATGTATATATTATGTATATGATATATGGTTATGAAATATGATGTGTGATGGACACAGGTTTTGGGCAGTGGCCCGTGTACGTGGTTTTAGTATGGTTTGGGCTGAGTCCCGAATGGATTTGAGAAGTGGCCCGTATGGTTGGTTCTTTATGGTTCTTTCAGATTATGGTTTTGGGCTTAGTTCCCACATATGGTCTTTTGGGGTTAAATGGTTTTCGAATGCATGCATGCTTTTTAGTGAAGGGTACAAATGTCTTTCTTATGAAATGTTTTTACAAACTCTTGTTTTGTCCACTTACAGCTTTTAATGTTTTGACTGCCCTTCAGGTTGAGAACGGATGTAGACTGTAGCAGAGACCGAGATATCACATACCTCCTCCGGATCCTGGCATACTCTGATGGCCTGAGAGGGCAAAGGTTGGAAATATCCCTTGTCTGACACTTCATATCAGACTAGAGCAGGGTCGTCGCGCATTAATCCCAGGGGGATTGGGATGGGTCCTGTCACGCAGCCACTTTGGGCGGCGCGTGAGGGCGCGTGAGGCCATATCTCCGGTCACGGTCAACATGTGATTTGATCCTTTCAGTGTAACAGATATTTTGAGTTAGATTTCGAGTTGATCGGACGTCGTTCGAGACAGTTTGGAGAGTTCGAAGGTTTAGGATTTTAATTTAATTACGTTGAAAAATCCCGAAAATTTAGGGAAATTAATGTAAGCTTAATGGAAGTGTTTGTGACCCAAATTGTGATCTTTGATAGACCAGAACATTCCTGAGGCAACCGAGGAACGTACGGGACGCGATTGACGCGTTCGAACTTCGTGAGTGGACTTTGTTTTCTAAACTTCAATGCATGCATAATTGTTTTTTATTCTTTATAATTATGATTCATACGCTTATGCTTATGATAATTGCGATTTTTGTATTTATATGTATTTCAATATGCAATACGAAATTGCACGTATTTCGAGACTATGGTTTCTCCTTTGTTTTCATTACGGTTTAATGAATGGTTTTATATGATTTGTGCGTATCATGTTTTGATGATATTTTGACTATGATTGTGTGTATGATTTACGGTTTTGGCATGTATTTCGAGAGTGTTACGGATTTGCACGTTTTACGAGATTTCGAGTATGTTGTGGTTTGCCCGTGATTTTGGTGATTTGAATTTGGTATTTGAAATACGATTTGATTTCAAAGATTTAAAACGGATTTTGGGGAAAAACGATTTTGGGCTTGATGCCCAGTTCATAAAAGTGGCTTTGATGAATGAGTTTCGGGTTTCGAAAACTTGAAGGTGGATTTCCGGATTTGGGTTGGGAATGGTTATTCCGGATGCCGGCTTACGGAATCATTATTGCGAATTCGGATTCGGGAATGGATGACGGATATGATTGGGGATTTGAATCTGAAATTCAGACATGAGTTCCATTTCGATTAAGTGTGATCTCGGATTTGGCTTGGGAAATTGGTTTACGATGGATTCTGGATTTGTTATGAGTTACAAATGGTTTTGGGTTTAAAGACCCAGTACTATTGATGGATGATGTTTTGGTTTTAAAGACCCGATTGATGGTTGACGGGGGAGGGCCCTTGATTGACATGTTTTGAGTTTAAAGACTCGGTTATTGTGATATCCCCGAGGCTTATTAATTATGTTTTGAGTTTAAAGACTCATTGATATCCCGGGAATGCCTGATTATGCGCATGGTTTTGAGTTTAAAGACTCGGGCGCACTTAAGATCCAGCAAATTGATTGACTTGTGAATTACTGTTTATTTTTGATGTTTTCGGATGTGTTGGGCAATAGCCCGGTTTGTATGACTTGATGGATTTTGGGTTATGTTATGTACTTGGCTTTTGATTCATGATTTTGGGCTGAGGTCCTGTGTTTATGGTTTCAGGCTAAGGCCGAGGTTTAAGCAAAGGAAAATGATTTTGATTTCATACACGATTTTCTTATATTGGAAATGAAACGAATTATGAAATGATTTCCGAATGCATGCATTGGTTTTACGTGGAGGGTAGAATGTCTTTTCTGTAACATGTTTTAGAACTGATTTATTTTCGTCCACTCACACCTTTTGTGTTTTTATTGACCCTCCAGGTCGTGGCGCGATGATCGAGGCTATTCGAAAGGTGGAGGCATGAGTGGGCACACGTATGATTATCCCTTGTTTGGCAAGTGATCAGGGTAAATTGGGAACTTCAGTCAACTTTCCAGACGGGAGCAGGACCGGGCATGGTTATCAATGTCCCTTCGGGGACGGTCCTGTCAGCAATTGCTTGGTGACTAAGTAGTTGACCATATCAGCATACCAAGGAGTACTTACCTCGATTTCGAAGAGTTGTTCATCCAGAAACATCTCTTGAATCGCCACAAGATCTTGTTCATGTACCATGCGGCTCAAGTGGTCAGCTACCACGTTTTCTAGATATTTCTAGTCCCTAATCTCAATGTCAAGCTCTCGAAGAAGAAGAATCCATCGGATTAGCCTTGGTTTAGCTTCTTTCTTGGCCAGGAGATACTTTAGTGTTGCATGATCAGTGTAAATAATGACTTTAGTTCGAAGTAAATAAGAACGAAACTTATCTAAAGCAAACACAACAACAAGCAACTCCTTCTCAGTAGTGGTGTAGTTCATTTGGGCATCATTCAAAGTTCTGGATGCATAGTATATGGCGTAGGGCTTCTTGTCTGGCCTTTGTCCGAGCACGACACCGATTGCATAATTAGAGGCATTTCATATTAGTTCAAAAGATAGGGACTAATCCGGGGCACAAAGAATAGGAGCAGTGGTTAAAAGATTTTTAAGCTTATCAAAAGCTTCTTGAAAATTTGCATAAAAGACGAAGGGTGTCTCTTTCTGAAGCAATCGGCACAAATGCCTTGCAATGTGGGAAAATTCCTTGATAAATCTCTATAGAAACCTGCATGTCCAAGAAATGAACGAATCTCTCTCACAGAAATGGGAGAGGGTAAGTGGCGAACAATATCAACATTAGATTTATCAACTTCGATTCCTCTCTCAGAGACAATATGGCCTAAGACTATTCCTTATCTAACCATGAAATGACATTTTTCCAGTTAAGCACTAGATTCGTTTCAACACATCTTTGTAAGATAAGTTCTAGGTGTTCTAAACATGCGTCAAAACTATCCCCAAAGTCACTGAAATCGTCCATAAATACTTCAATTATTTTTTCGACATATTCAGAGAAAATAGAAAGCATCCATCTTTGGAACGTACCTGGGGTGTTGCATAAACCGAAGGGCATTCTACAATAGGGAAAAATTCCAAAAGGACAAGTGAAAGTCATTTTTTCTTGATCATTTTGAGCAATATAGATTGGATTATACCCAGAATAACCATCAAGAAAACAGTAATAAGTGTGACCGGCTAACCTTTCAAGCATTTGATCGATGAAGGACAAAGGGAAGTGGTCCTTCCTAGTTGCTTTGTTAAGGCGCCAATAATCTATGCAGACTCTGTATCCGGTTACTGTTCTTTGGGGTACGAGCTCACCTTCATTGTTCTCAACAACTGTGACTCCATTTTTCTTCGAAACTACTTGGACTGGTGAGACCCATTTACTGTCTGAAATCAGGTAGATGACACCACAGTACAAGAGTTTGATTACCTCTTTCTTCACGACTTCCATCATCGGAGGATGGAGGTGACGTTGAGCTTCACGAGAGGGTTTTGCATCATCTTCCAACAGGATTCGATGCACACAGGTTGTAGGGATGATTCCCTTGATGTCTGACAAAGTCCATCTAATGGCTGTCCTATACTTCGTCAAGACACGTACCAATCTTTCTTCCTGTGATTCAGTTAGTGCAGATGACACTATGACGGGCAAAGTATTATTAGGGTCTAGATATGCATACTTCAGGTGGTCAGGTAGAACCTTAAGCTCTAGAATAGAGGCCTGAACTACTGAAGCAAAAGTTTCATCAGTACTAACTGAAAGTAACAAAGGTATATGAGGAATTACCAATCTGGGGGCCTCATTGAGGGCCATGACTTCCTTCCAAATCCGAGGCTCTAGTTCATAATCCGTGTCTTCAACCAAGGTGTCCCCTGGTTGAGTTAGGCAACCTTCTTCCTGAATTACCATATTGAGTATGTCTTCTCGAATTGACTCAAGATGTTTCTCTGTAAAAGAAGTGCACACATCAATAGAAAAAGCAGTTTGAGTAGTGGAACTAGGGTACCTCATGGCATCAAAAATGTTGAAGCCTATTTCCTCTCCATCGACTTCCATAGTTAGTGTACCATTGAATACATCAATCTTTGTTTTGGCAGTTCTCATGAATGGTCGTCCCAACAACATCAGTGGAGCTTGATTTGTAGGAGAATCCTCCATGTCTAGGACATAAAAAACCACAGGGAAGATGAGCTGGTTAACCTGCACAAGAACATCTTCAACGTATCCCTTAGGATACACATTAGAACGATCGGCTAATTGAATGATAACATAGTTATGCTCGAGTTTACCTAAACCTAGGGAAACATATAAAGAATATGGCATAACATTGATAGATGCACCTAAGTCTAGCATGACTTTATCAAAAGATTTGCTACCAATCGTGCAAGGAACAAAAAAACTCCCTGGATCCTTCAACTTTGGGGGTAACCAACGTTGGATTACAGCAGAAATTGTTTCACTCACCATCACAACCTCCTTCTCCCTCGTTTGGAGCCTAGTAGTGCATAACTCTTTCAGAAATTTTGCGTATTTCGGCACTTGCTTGATGCAATCGATCAAGGGCATGTTGATTTGCACCCTTTTGAAGATTTTCAAGATTTCCTCATCGGATTCATCCTTCTTAGATTTGGAAAGCCTACTTGGAAATGGCGCATGTAAAAATGGGGAATTAGTAACAACCAAACTTGAAAGGATAGGGTTATTACCTTGTGTGTGGGTAGGTTGAACTCGCGGTTGTGCCGTGATGATCTTAGTTGGCACCTTGTGCTTTTGAGCCTCAGAAACGGCTCGATCTGGCTCTATTTCACCGAGCACTTTACCACTTTGAGTGATAATCGCATTGGCTTCAGGTCTTGCATTCGGGTTGGACGTAGGTTGGGGTGGAAGCACCCCGCTAGCTTGGAGCTTATCCATGAAGTCCACGACCTTGCCCATCTGGTCCTTGAGATCACCGATTTCTTTTTGTTAATTTTATTGACCTGTGACAAGAGCTTGAGTTGAAGACATTAGTGTTTGCTACCCTTAGGAAAAAGCAGCCAACATTTTATCATAATCATGATTAGAAGATGAAGATATATGATTATTTGCATGATTATGAGAAAATTTAGAAAATGGAACCGGGGGCCTAGGTTGTTATGTGGGTTTTTGGAAATGGTTTGGCGCACGGTTTGGGCCTGTCGACATGTGTTGAGGGTTTAGGACATTGTTCGGATCTCTCCAACTGTAACCTTGGGTCCTTTGCCCTCCTTGAAAGCCTCCAATGATGTGTGCCATTTCAGTTCCGGGTCTTCCTTCCTTGCAGTGTAGGGGCATTGGTCCTCAAGATAACCTTGAGAGCATATGGAACAATCCGGGGCTACTTGCTTCTTTAGTTCCAACACATTTGAAAAGCATAGAGGTGATCTTATCTAATTTAGAATCATTTATAACATGGGAACTTACCTCATGTACCTTTCTTGGAATAGGCTCGGCACCTTCATATTGTGCATCATTGAGTGCACGGCTTTCAAGTAGTGCACGACCGTCTACTAAGCTCCAAGCTAAGAAACTTCTGTTAGCTGCAGCATCAAGTAGTCCACTATCCCATCCCTTGAGTCCTTCGTAGAAGTAGGTTAAGAGATAGCCTCCAGTGATCCCGTGAGTAGGGCATGAAGCACAAAGTTCCTTAAACCTCTCGTAGTACTGGCTGAAATTCTCATCATGCACTTTTTGATTAATTCCAATGATCTTTTTTCTTAAGACCGTAATCTTTGAGGCAGGGAGGTACTTGGTAAGAAATTCCTAAACCAACTTCTCTCAAGAATCAATATGATTGGGTGGCAGACCCAAAAGCCATACTCATGCTCTATCTTCCAAGGACAACGGGAAAGCCTTCAGCTTCATGATTTCCAAGTCCGCATCATCGGGACACATACTACCAATAATGAACTGGAACTCCGTTAAGTGTTTGTGTGGATCTTCATTTCTGATTCCATGGAACTTGGGTAGCTGATGAAGGACTCCAATCTTAAGCTCAATATCTTTCTTGTTGGTTCTAGGCTCGGGATACTCGATGTAGAAGTTCGTAGTGCCATTTATGTTTGCACAGGTTTGCTCACGGATACTCAGATTTTGTGCCATGGCTAATGGTGTTCCGAAAGTCTGTTCCTCTTATGAATTACTTTTTTCACTTATGGAATCACCGAGTATTGGGGATGGAGTTCCGGATGAGCCGGTTTGCTTAAGTGTGTCTCTAAATGTTGTGTTGCTTGGTGAGACGTCAAGTTGCTTTCTCAACCGATTAAGCTTCGATTGATGAGCGCGCATTCATAAGTACGTACCTATATTGTTAAAAAGCACTAAGTTAGAAGGCAAATATACACAAGTAAATAGCTAGTGAAAGTCAATTAAAACAAGATAGTTGTTACAAAAGTTAGGGTTAGTGTTAGGAATGTATAAGTTAGGGAAATCACAACTAGCAAGAAAATGTGAAGTATATTGATATAAATTTAAGCCGGAATTAACATATAGACAAGTAAGAGATAATAAGAGTATTAGAAAGTATAGATTGCACAAAGTATGACATAATTTAAAGTCAGAAAAAGAAACAATTAATCCCAAATAACATAAGGTATGACATAAATGGAAGCCAGAATTAACAAAAAGTCACGATAATGGCAAGAAAGTGCACAAGTTCCAAATGCATCTAAACTAATGCAACACAAAAGTATCTACATGAAGAACAGTGTGAATACATAAGAGAGAAATTTTTAGAACCTGCACAAGACATAAGAGTTACATGACAATTCATGAAAAAAAAAATGGCCTACACCTTCGATCTCACTTCTCTAGATTCACTTAGTCTAGAGGGCCCAGTGATGAAATCCGAGTATCATGAAATCTCAGGGAGGGTATGCAATCTAATAATGCAATAAGTAGAGCTTTAGAGTGTCATGAATAACTTTCCCCTTCTTCTTTTCATAGTACTTTCCTAGGCGTACGACCTGCGTGTACTGATAACTACCCTTCCACCATTCAACGTTAATCATGGCCAGTTGGGATAGATGTAACGCGAGAAGTAAGGATGATTTCGAGAGCAGCCCGAGGCTAGCTTGGCTAGGGCATACACTCCATTGGTGTTACCTTTCTTAATCCAAAACTTGTCACTAGTCATAACCCTCCTAGACACCATGACCAACCGATGTAAGATTTGGTGAATTACCAAACCCAAGTGTTTACAAACTCCGCCCAAACCTCATGTCCATAGATTCGAGTCTACGGTGTGTGGTGATGAAATCTACACATCATGAAGGGTTAAGGAGAAAGTAAACAAGAGGGGCGCTACCTGTTCCCGAAAGTAAAATTTTAAAGAAAAATGGGCCTTGAGATTCATGCAACTCTAAAATATTTAATAGGAAACAATATTTACTTGTTGGGAAAGTCAAAAATATAAATAGTTCCTCTTTTTTTTTTCTTTTTAGCTTTTTTTTTGTTTATAAAAAAATAATAAATAGAAAATAACAATAGAATAAAATAAAATGAACAAGAATAGTATACAATTCATGAACTAATACAATATGGGCATTAAGTAAAATTTACGAACAACTATATTATGAACATTGTGAACTAATATAATATGGAAAGCATAAAAATAAAAGTTATGAACAAAAGTGTATATACAAGTATGAACAATATGAATAAAGTATGCATAAGTAGAATATGAACAAGTACAAAAATAAACAAGTATGATAAGAGGTTAACTTTACCTAAACAAATACCTCATGAACATGTATAAACATTTTTATGCTAACACATAAGAAAATGTATGAACATTTTTATGTATAGGCAATTATAAACAAGTAGGAACATTTATAAACATAGTAAATATCAATATTTAATATATATACACTTACACATTATCAAATCAAGTATGCACAGTTATAAACAAATTAAATCAAGCTTAATATATATATATATATATATATATTTGTTTTTTCTTTTCTATTTCTTTTCTTTTTTTTATCCCGAATTTTTTGTTATTTTTTTTATTCCTGTTTATTTATTTATTATTTAAATTTAGAGTTAAAAAACAGTAAATAAACAAATAAATAAGAATAAAATAAAATAATTGCGAACAAGTAATATACATGTATAACAATGAAAGTAAACAAATAAAATATGAACAACTATAAGTAAAATATGAACAAGTAGAAAAAAAAAAAACAATTATAATGGAATCAAGTGTAAAACTAAAAGTTAAGAACATTTATAATATGTACACTTTGTTCACAAGTATGAACATTTTACATATAAACAATTTTATCTATACTAACACATTAAGAATGATTTTTAATTTCTCTGGCAACGGGGCAAAAAATTGATACACTCAAAATACGCATTTAAATAAATCCATAATTCAAGTATATACATATTTTAAACCCTTTTTGTGTCATTTTAGTATTGGTAAATAAGGATCGTTCTTAACCGAAAAATTAGCGAATATTAATAATGGTTAGTGACAAAGAATAAAACAATAAGATGGGGGAGTTCTGAGTAAAGTGTAATCATAAAAATACAAGTAAAAACAAGTATAAAACTAATTATACTTTTATCTTAACCTATGTACAAGTGGACTTTTCTTAAACACAAAATTCACCAACACACTAGTATTTGCATATATTTGAATCAATCACGAAATCTTACATTCACAAACTCATATTCCTTCAAACATTTTTCATATTATAAATGCACCAAACAACGGATTTTTACTTATAATACGATTTTATCTTAAATTTGTGATTTAATGTGCCGAACAACGGTTATGCAGTAAATCTCTTCAACTCTACTCTAAATGGCCCGAACAGCGGATCAACATTTAGTTTCGAAATAAAGATTAAGCTCTAAAATGTAAGAAGTAAATAATTTTTAGAAAGTAAAATGCATGGAGATTGTATTCAATTTTACAAAAGATAGGAAGGAAAAACTAACACATATATTGCATTATAAATAGAACCAATAACAAATAAAAGAGTTTAAGAGCATGGAGAGCAAATGTTACACTTTCAGAATGGATGAGAACAATGAATTGTTTTTCACAAGGAACACCGAACAACGACAGGAACCTTGTGAAGATGGAAAAGATAAAACAAGGGAAATTCGGACTTGAACCCTTAAATTTTGTATTGGAAATATTTTGCCATAGTTTCTCGTAAGGAAGGCTCAAAGTGTGCCTCAAAACAAAATCCCTAAACAAGGAAAATGAACCCCTATTAATAGGTAGAAAAAGGTAAAAAAAACTAAAAAATAATAAATAAATATTACAAAAAAAAATTAAATGGAGAAATGATGACTTTGTGGTTGATTTGGGGGGTAATGACAAGACTCATCCCATTCCCCCTGGGATTATCACGGGATGTGTCATGCTCCCGTTTGACACAAAGTGTCAGACAAGGGATAACTAAAAACCTTAGCCCGACCGGGGCATCCAGAGTGCGCCAGGATCAGTGGAGGAGTGTGATGCCTCGGTCTCCGCTACAGACCGCATTCGTGATCAACCTGAAGGACATTAAAACCATTAAAAGCTGTGAGTAGACGAAAATCAATAGTTTGATAAAAACACATTTCATAAGAAGACATTTATGCCCTTCACTAAAAAGTACGCATGCATTCAAAAACCAATAATCAAACCATTTAACTTAATTAAATCATTAGGGCGTTAGCCCAAAACCATAAATCCAAGTAAGTGAGAACTCACCCCAAAACCCTAAATCCAAACCATGTGGGTCCCTACCCAAATCCATTAACACCGAAAACCAAATCATAAATCCAATAAATACGAAATCCAAATACATAATCCAGTAAATTCATAAATCACAATTCCATCAAATACCGTTATGTACCAATCCTTGGCATCCCAGTTGCCTGGCGTCTCAGACGCCTAACTTCCCAGACGCCTAACGTCCTAGACGTCATGTCACGGTCCAAGCTACACGTACTACTCGGGGTCTCAACCCGAGTCAATCTCTGACATCCCAGATGTCTGACGTCCCAGAAGTCTAGCAATCCTGCTCCAGAGTCACTATACGGTCCGGTTGCTCAGTGCAGTGACCCCTCGCAAGAAATTTGCCGTGACTACTCCATCGTCCCAGACGATTGGAGGAGACAAACCATAGATATAAGGATGGTATATGGAAAACCATTTCATAAATCATCTCAAACCGTTCAAATGGGCCTACGCCTAGGACTTCCATAAAACCATCGTAATCCAAAAATACGATTTCTCAAATCCAAAACCATTTATCCAAATCCATTTATGGGTCCCTGACCCGAAATCACATTCATAAAACACAACTGGGCCTCATGCCCGATTTTGTAAACTAACTGGGCCGCTGACCCGATGCCTCATTCAATCAAATGGACTCAAAGTCCGATAGTTCATAAACCAAATGGGTCTCAAACCCGATTCCATATTTTCAAATCCCAAATCATAAAATTGAACCATTATTAAAACCATAAATCTTGATATACGTGCAAATACAGAAAATGTCTCGAAATACGTACAAATATGTAAATCACCAATACCAAAATCATCATCATAGAAATCACATATGTAAAACATATAAAACAGTTATGCATGCATCACAGTTTAGAAACAATGTCCACTAACAGACTGTCCTACGCTGCCGCCTCGATATGCGTTCCATAAGCCTCCCAGGGTTAAATCACTATCCTTGGAATATCTGAACCTGCCTAAATCATACTAGAGGGTTACTAACTACTTCAATAACCTTTCATTAATGCCCCCTAATTTTCTCGGAATTTTAAACGTATTTAAACTAGCCCTTAATCCTTCGAACACCCTGAACTATATCGAAACGATGTCCAATCGACTCGAAACCAGTCCCAAAATGTTTGTTACATCGAAACGATGATTTCATACGTTGATCACATGTCCCAGAAGTGACCCACGTGCCCCCACGCGCTGGGTACTCTTCCTCGTCTTCCTTGGTTAAACCGGTCTGAATCGGTTCTCTGCAATTTTGGTTCAGCCGGACCAGCGAGGCCGATTCACCCCTATTTCTCAGCCATTTTCGATCCTGTTTCATCTTATAGCTTCTTCTAATCTCTAGCAACAACTCTATCTAAACAAAAACATGAAAAACAGTCAGGAATCACACCTTCGATGATTGAACAGCAAGCTCGACTTTTGAGCTCTGTTCCTAGCCCTCCTAGCTATCCTCGTCCTTCAAAACGATTCCCACAGAGTCACCTTGGTCCCTAGGGCATGTTATGATCAGTAGAAACCCATTATAAACATAAAAGCCAGGTTTCCAATCATTGGGTTAAACACGGGTTATGGGTTTTTCGAGTTTCCAGCCTACCTCCGTCGTGGACTACCGTCTCTTCCTTCTCGTTGTCTCGTCCTTGTCTCACATATTACACACTCAGCCTTCCTCAGTGAGTCACAATGACAGATGAAGATCATGGTGTGAGGGTTGTGGGGTTTGTATGGAAATGGTGGTGCACAGGTTTGGAGAAGTAAGATGAAGTTTGATGATGATGATTAGATGAGAGGGATAGACGGGGAGGATGAGAGGGCTGAGAGAAATGGGCGGTTAGGATTGTGAGATGAGTGTGTGAGTTTAATTAATTAATTAACTAAATGGCCAATGGACATAGATCCATAATTTTAGTGACACCCACCAATGGGATGAGTGACACTTGTCACTCATCCAAGGGCCCCACATTAGTTAACTACCTAATAAGCTTTTAGGATTATTCAATTCGAATCCCGAGACGCTAAACTCCCAATTTCGATCCCGTGACCATAACTTCTCTGTTCGACGTGCTGCCTGCCTATGGACTCGTGACGTCCCGATCTACTTCACAGTTATCGGTCCTCGTACTTTTGACTCCCCTAGTGAAAAATTAACATTTTGCCCAATTCTAGGGGTAAAATGGTCATTTTACACCGTCCGTCCGATTTCTCTCGATTAATCCCCGATTAAAAATTGTAAATCCTTAATTAATTAATATTTAATCCCATTTTTCGAGACAGGTCATTACAACTTTCCCCACTCAAATAATTTCGTCCTTGAAATTCCAACTATCCCGATTCCACATCCACCTCGGGGAAAGTAAGTTCAGCCTCACATCATGTGTACGCGTGTACCACCACTAACCAGAACAATACTTATCTGCACCATGACGTTCCACTAATACTCATGTCGCATCGTCTACACTCGACCACTTCGAGTGAAATTGATCACACGTTCCGAGTTGATACCACCCGACAATTCTACCATTACACTGACACATTTAGCTGACACATTCAGCTTGACGGTTCTTCTCAATCACCAATACACCCTGACATCTGTTCCTACTGGGTGTCACCAAATCTCACTCATCAATCCACGCTGATTCATCCAGTGAAATTGACACCACTTTGCCAGTCGCAAATCAATCTGACATCTCTCCCACACCGGGAATTGTCAAATCTCATAGTTTCTCTGCATTTCCATAATTTTACCACGTAAATATCACACGTCCCATAATATCTCACTCAACTAGTACTCACGGCTCCATGGTCACCATTCGAGTCACCAACACAACTCTGACTCACTTAAGAGTCGCACTAAGGTACCTTGTATCAAAATTTCCTCATAAATCCATGTTGTCGTTAATGAGAGTCACAGAGCAGCCGATCTACGCAAAGCAACCTGTGGTTACACTAATCACCAACTCATTTCACTTGTCACTACAAAATCCACGTCTTACTCACCTGAGAACTTGTAGTAAATATTTCTTATGTTTAATTTCACTATACATTAACATCAGCTCGATATGATCCCCGTGACGATAACATGAAACTCACTCAATCAGTGTGCAACTGGACCCCATCGAATACCTGCCCAGCAGTGATAACACATCCCAACTCTAGAGTTCCACTAGCCATCCTCAGCTCTGAGCACCTGCTTATACAATCACTGAACCCATAAAAATCACTCTAGCCCAGCGCATAGTATCCATTGTCCAGTTCACGTTCTTAACCAATCCAATGATATCGGAACTAAGTCGACTACCAATACATTCATCCACATACCACTAGGACGCCCTATATACTGCCACCCAGCACCAATCAGGCCTGTCCAGTATCAATCCTCGCACAACGTACCCTGTACGTACATCCATCCATCCACCAACCTACCTACTACATAGCTGGTAGCCAATCACACTTCAATTCCGGAGTCCATCTGTCCAGTCCAGTACTAGACAGATCAAATACTCCAACTCATCATCCATCACAAGTCCCATGGTCACCTGACCAGTATCACAACGGCTACTCCCAATCACGTAATCCAACACTTACCAATCCAACTTACGCCCACTAAGGCGTACCCATTCATGCCAAATGGGCATCCACACTCACCCATGTCTACCGAGACACACCAACTCCGAGCCTATCGGTTACCTACTCATTCGATTACTATATCATATTTGATTGACTTCATAGGGAAGCCAATCCCCACAACATAACTTGACCCATAACATAACCTGTTCATCAAGATCATGATCCAGATCCATCACAACATCACCCGATCATTAACATCACGATCCTCGATTGTCACAACACCCTATATCCTTAACTTCATGATCCTAATCAACCTAGGATCCACACATGTTCTCACTAATCTAACAACCAGATTCCAGGCCATAGGGTCTTACACCCTCATTTAATCCGCATATCGGATCGCTTCTCAATCATTTGCACATCTAAACAGATCAGTCAATGACGAGTCACATCGAGACTGTGTGTTCTCTCCAATTACCTCAACATCGATCCTTGTCATTCCACCTAGGAAAAAAAAACAAGGATGATCCAAGACGATGACATCAAAATTCATCCTACGTGAGTGCAAACACAAACTCACTGCACTCGCCACACCATGTAACCCAACATCGTCTACCACCAAGGAGAAAAAGAGAAATCACGTTCACCCAACTTTGAAATACCCAACTCCTCCCGATGATCCAAAATAAATCACGGGTCCACCAACCAATACAAGATCAATGTACCGGTGACAACAACCATTATCTGCCACGGGTGGAAAATGAGAAGTCACCCTCCGTGACCTCAGAATACCCATCACTAATGCTGAATCAAGCACTCCTCTGGTCGCCTCAATCACAACTTCTCTTGATTCCGACGTTCCAACCATGTTGGAATCAACACACTTGTGCATCAACCATGTGTATATACCAAGCCAACTTGGTACCCCAACACGCCTATTCGTTCATACCGTTTCATTCATTTACCACTGAATCAATCCAATCACATCAGTTATCACACTCACAATTGGGTTAGAGTCCCAACACATCTCATCCATTACTGGATCCCATCCAGTCCAACTCATCCACTGCCGAATCTCTGATATTGAACGTATGCCCATCACGACGGAGTCACATCCAAACTTATGGCTCATCGTCATCGCAATCACTAGCACACATTGTACGAATCAAACAACCTGGATCTTTGCTCATACCGAGCAACGACCCCTTACCTCTACTCAAGTTAAAGGATCTCTACCTTCCTCGTACCCCACAACTCTAGGTACAATCACCTGACAACTCCTACAAGAAAAGGAAACTTTCCCCGAACGTCACCCGATTCACAACAACCACAACTACAACCACTCTCGATAATAGTGCCTACCACAATATCGTGCAGACCCAACCACCAGTCATCGCTATCAAGGGTCTGCATCCAACCGGAATCGACCGCTAGTACTCACTACTCTGTATCCCCACTCCGGGACTCCATCGACAAGTATCACACCCTGGTAACCTGTCCAACCAATCTCTAACCAATCTTTAACTAGTCTTAACTCGACTCAACCAGTGTCGTACACCAGGTCATTCTCGACCTCAGCTGCACCAAACTATCCATCATAAACTAAGGTAGCATGACAACCAACTAGGCCTAACCGATTATCACAACTTCGGCCGCAGAGTGCAGTACTATCACTAGAGTTGACATGACATGACCGACCAACGTACTGCAGCCCATAAAGACATCACATCATTGACCTGTGCATACCACAGGAGCAAACCGTGCTCTGATACCACTTGACACGACCCATCCTAATCCCTCTAGGATTATCGCGGGATGTGCCATGCTCCTGTCGGACCCGAAGTGTCAAACAAGGGATAACTAAAAACCTCAGCTTGACCGGGGCTTCCAGAGCGCCCTAGGATCGGTGGAGGAGTGCGATGTCTCACTCTCTGCTACAGCCCGCATCCGTGATCAACCTGAAGGGCATTAAAACCATTAAAAGCTGTGAGTGGACGAAAATCAGTAGTTTGATAAAAACACATTTCATAAGAAGACATTTATGCCCTTCACTAAAAAGTATGCATGCATTTGAAAACCAATAATCAAACCATTTAACTTAATTAAATCATTAGGGCCTTAGCCCAAAACCGTAAATCCAAACCATGTGGGTCCCTGCCCAAATCCATTAACACCGAAAACCAAATCATAAATCCAATAAATCTGAAATCGAAATACGTAATCCAGTAAATTCATAAATCACAATTCCATCAAATACCATTATGTACCAATCCTCGGCATCCCAGATGCCTGGCGTCCTAGACCTCATGTCACGGTCCAAGCTACGCGTACTACCCGGGGTCTCAACCTGAGTCAATCTCTGAAACGCCAGATGTCTGACGTCCCAGATGTCTAGCAATCCTGCTCTTGAGTCACTATACGATCCGGTTGCTCAATGTAGTGACCCCTCGCAAGAAATTTGCCGTGACTACTCCATCGTCCCAAACGACTGGAGGAGACAAACCATAGATATAAAGATGGTATATGGAAAACCATTTCATAAATCATCTCAAACCGTTCAAATGGGCCTACGCCTAGGATTTCCATAAAACCATCGTAATCCAAAAATCCGATTTATCAAATCCAAAAGCATTTATCCAAATCCAAAAGCATTTATCCAAATCCATTTATGGGTCCCTGACCCGAAATCACATTCATAAAACACAACTGGGCCTCATGCCCGATTTTGTAAACCAACTGGGCCGCTGACCCGATGCCTCATTCAATCAAATGGACTCCAAGTCCGATAGTTCATAAACCAAATGGGTCTCAAACCCGATTCCATATTTTCAAATCCCAAATCACAAAATCGAACCATTATTAAAACCATAAATCTCGATGTATGTACAAATACAAAAAATGTCTCGAAGTATGTGCAAATATGTAAATCACCAATACCAAAATCATCATCATAGAAATCACATATGTAAAACATATAAAACAGTTATGCATGCATCACAATTTAGTAAACAATGTCCACTCACAAACCGTCCTACACTATCACCTCGATATACGTTACATAAGCCTCCCAGGGTTAAATCACCATCCTCGGAATATCCAAACATGTCCAAATCATACTAGAGGGTTACTAACTACTTCAATATCCTCTCATTAAAGCCCCCTAATTTTCACAGGATTTTAAATGTATTTAAACTAGCCCTTAATCCTTTGGACACCCCAAACTATATCGAAACGATGTCGGATTGACTCGAAACTAGTCCTATAATGTTTGTTACATCGAAAGGATGATATCATATGTTGATCACATGTCCCAGAAGTGCCCCCACACGCACGCGTCAGGTACTGTTCATCGTCTTCCTTGGTTAAACCGGTCTGAATCGGTTCTCTGCAATTTTGGTTCAGCCGGACCAGCGAGGCCGGTTCACCCCTATTTCTCAGCCATTTTCGATCCTGTTTCATCCTAAAGCTTCTTCTAATCCCTAATAACAATTTTATCTAAAAAAAATATAGGAAAAATAGTCTGGAACCTCACCTTCGATGATTGAACAGGAAGCTCGACTTTTGAGCTCTATTCCCAGCCCTCCTAGCCATCCTCTTCCTTCAAAACGATTCCCACGGAGTCGTCTTGGTCCCTAGGTCACGTTAACATCAGTAGAAACCCATTATAAACATCAAAACGATGTATTGGGTCAAACATGGGTTACGGGTTTTTCGAGTTTCTAGCCTACCTTCGTCGTGGACTGCCGTGTTCTTCTCCTCGTCATCTCGTCCTCGTCTCATCGATCACACACTCAGCCTCCCTCAGCTAGTCACAATGACCGATTAAGATCATGGTGTGAGGGTTGTGGGGTTTGTATGGAATTGGTGGTGCAATTGTTTGGAGAAGCAAGATGAAGTTTGATGATGATGATCAGATGAGAGGGATAGACGGTGAGGATGATAAGGTTGAGAGAGATGGACGGTTAGGATTGTGAGATGAGTGTGTGAGTTTAATTAATTAATTAATTAAATGGCCAATGGAGATAGATCCATAATTTTAGGGACACCCACCAATGGGATGAGTGACACTTTTCACTCATCCAAGGCCCCAGATTAGTTAATTACCCTATCAGATTTTAGGATCATTTAATTCTAATCCCGAGACGCTAAACTCCCGATTTCGATCCCGTGACCATAACTCCTTTATTCGACATCCGATTTCGATGTACTGCTTGTCTACACACTCGTGAAGTCTCGATCTACGTCACGGTCATCAGTCCTTATACGTTTGAGTACCCGAGTTAAAAGTCAACATTTTACCCAATTTTAGGGGTAAAACGATCATTTCACACCGTCAGTCCGATTTCTCTCAATTAATCTCCGATTAATTATACTAAATCCATAATTAATTAATATTTAATCCCGATATTTGGGACGGGTCTTTATAGGTAATCGTGGTGAAAAGCTGCCTAAAAGGGGGCAAGTATGATGAAGAAAATTCAGGCCATGGAGTAGTCCATCAATCGGCAGAAAGCAGTTGGAAAAATTAGGGGAAGTTGGCGGCTGCAGGTTGGTTCTAGCAAGGTAGGTTCGGGGGTTGCATCACTGAAAGGGGCAGAGGGGTTAGCGCACGCGTGCTGAGCTGGAGAAGTGATCTTTGGCAAGCACGTGTCGACGAGACGGTGAGAGGATCAGCCCGCGCATGCCGAACTGAGGAGATGGCTTCTTGGGCTGGGGGATGATTTAGGCCTGCGGGAATTGGGTCAGGGCTTTGGCGACTTGGGCTTCTGGGCTGTCCTCGAGTGGGCTGCGGGTTCTTGGATTCATTTAGCTGGGCTGGGAAGGTTTGTGGGCCGCTAGGCTGAGGAAATGATTTTAGTAGCTTCCCACCGAATTTCCTAGAGATTTTCGGTGGCATCTCTTCTTTTAGTCATATTTTTTTTCCGATTGGGATGATTCTTTCGTCAAAATGCTCAAAATTCCATGTTTTATTTATTTCTGCAAAAGTCCCACAAAATATATTATTTTCTCCAATTGTTTATTATTTTTATATTAAAAGTTAAGTATAAAGGGTATAAAATAATATAAAATAATGCGTAATTGAAGACCTATCATACATCAAGCCCAAAAACACTAAACAAGCCTTAAGCTTACTTGCATGTTCAATGAATATATGGACCCGAGCCTATACACCCAAACAATCTTAACAAGGGCTACTCATTAGCTGACATGTGGTCAGATCTCCATCATCCATTCAAGATGGCACGTGTAAGTCCCACAACAGAAGCACATTACTCCCACATCGAAACTATTCATTATGCCTCCTTTACACATCTATACAAAAGGGACACATTTTCTAAAACAGGTAACTAAGTTTTACTATTCACATTTACTCTAAAATTTACCACTTACTATATAATCTTTATATATACCGACCTACAAAACACTAAAATGGATGTTAGAGTAAGGTTAGGTAGGCTCCATACTGGTCCTTACCACTGACCAATGACCGATCTACCTCCTCTTCAAGGTCATATAAAGAGCACGTGGCTGAGTAGAGTACTACTCCTAATGAAATGACCCATTCCTAATCCCTCAGGATTTACGCAGTATATCCTGCTCCTGTCTGACACCACATGTCACACCAGAGATAATACTGTGACCCAAAGAGGGTTTTCCATAGAGCGCAGCTTCATGTGATGTCTCGATCCTTAGTATAGCCTATATCCGTGATCAACCTGAAGGGTATCAAAAACCATTAAAACTGTGAGTAGACAAAAACAAATAGTTGGAAAACAAATTTCCAAAATCAACATTTATACCCTTTAATTAAAAGCATGCATGCATCAGAAAACACGAAATCTCAAATGCTTCCTTCAAAATCAAATCATAAAACAAATATCTAGACATAATATCAATAATCAAAACATGAGCAACCAATCCTCAATATCCAACCTCCAACATCCATATGATAGTCACTATATCATTACAACGAATGCAAGTCGGGATTACTACGTCCGAGTATACACCCAGGATCTACAACGTCTGGGTGATGATATTTCTGACACTCCTGAGCCTGAGCCCTTCCTTGGAGCTACTCATCTCCAGGCAGTGTAATCGTGACCTTTCCAGGATCTACGATGTCTGGAGAATACCACTCCGGGATCTACGACGTTCGAATAGAACAATCACATCATAAAGGATGGTAATGTGGAAAACAGTTCACTAACATTTGTATTTCAAATCATCTCAAAGTATCCCAATAGGGTCTACACCCGAAATATAGTTTCATCAAATCACCTTCCATAAAACCATCATAAAAATAATGTCCATAATCATTTCATAAATCCAGGATTCATCGAATCATATCATAAATCCGAAACAAGGTCACAAGCTTGAAATATCATTTCGTAAATCAAATCATCATTCAAAATCACATTTGACTGTAATCTAAGTCAAAATCCATATCCAACTAGGACTCAAGCCCAAAATGCCATTTCACACAAATCCGTAAAATCATTCCAAAACCGACAATCAAACCATATTCAAATCGTATGCAATCATTACATTTCAAACCATGATCATAAAACGTCTAAAACATTTATGCATGCATCATATTAAAAAAAAATGTCAACTCACTGACAGTCCATGCTGCGCGCTCAAAACCCGCATCGTAAGCCAATCCGAAGCTAATCCAAAGTCTCTGGGACATCCGAGCCTGTCCAAATCCGAGCCTGTCCAAATCATACCAACCGTCCCGAACACACTTTTCGAGGAGAAAACCTCCAAATGACCTATTAAACGATCTCTGATCGACCTGAAACCACCACTATTGGATTCAGAATGTCAAAACCTTTTGAAAAAGAACAGTTTGACCTCAAAACTTGTGCCCACACTCCCACACGCGTCGGACAAAGCCAGGTCAATGCTAGCCAACGATGGTCAACGCTGACATCACGCTAGTCAATTTTGACGTTAGCCTAACAACTCTAACATCTGGCATGTTGCCACATCGCACCACTTCACTAGTCCACGTGGTCTGACAATGTTGACGTGGACTGCTGCGTCAGCTCTGACATCTCTGACACACTGCCACGTGGCACCAACTCACTAGTCCACGTGGTTTGAAATGTTTGATGTGGACTGCCACGTCAGCTGACATGTCACTTGAAAATTCCTAAAATAATTCCATGTGGCACCACCTCACTGGTCCACGTGGTCTGACAAGGATGACATGGCACTACCACGTCAACTGCTGATTGGACTAACAACTGGCCACGTGTCACCCTCTAGTTGGCCACTTGGCCTGAAAATGATGGCATGGACTGCCACATCATCACCTTTAACCACCAACCGGGTCAACCCGAATTTTTATAATGGGTTGTTTGACCCGTGACCCTGACCTGGCCATAACTTGGCCATTTATGAACTATTTTCAGACATTCTTCTTCCTACACACTCGTCTAACCCCTAGGAAAGGATCTATGACCTCAAAACATGAAGAAGTTACCTGAAAATGGCTGGCCAACCTCGAATCCTCATGGGTCACCTTCGAACTAGTCTTCTAGCTAGTCCAATCGTCCATTTCCTTTGACCCTTGGCCCTGTGAACTCATCCAACTCAAGGAACACAACCACAGTTTTAGAACACCCACACAACCATCCAAAACCAAAATCCAAAATTCAAACTTACGGTTTACCTTGCTTTCATGGGTTTTCGGCCACCACCGCTACTCTGCCGCCCTTCGTCACTTCTAATGGCCTCTCTCATTCTCTTAATCACTCTCTACTCCCGCAGCTGACACCAGATGGAGAGGATGAAATGGTTGGGGTGGATTTTCAGTTGAAGAATGAAAATGAGAGAAAAGAAGAGATTATGCATGAATTTTGGGTAGCCATAGGGTGGGTGACAAGTGTCACTCACCCTATGGTCCTAAAAAGAATATTTTGGGTTGCTTAAGTTAACCACCAAAAGTCGACTACCTCGTAAATTGTGCAATTGAAATAGTTTAAAAATAGTTCAAAACCCCTAACTTCCCTGTACGATGTCTGATCTCGACGTGCCGCATATCTACGGACTCATAATGTCTCTATCAATGTAATAGACCTCGATCCATGTGCAATTAACATAGGAGGTCAAAAGCGAACAGTTTCACCCGTCAGGGGTAAAATTGTCATTTCACCTCGATCATCTCGGTAATCCTCGATTAATTCCTAATTAATCCTTAATTAAAACTCATTAATTACGAAATTCAGGACGGGTTGTTACACCTAAGTTAGCACATTTTGTGTATCAATAGTTTGGCACTGTCCGTGTGAATTCTACCTAAGTTTTTCCATCACTTTACCAGGCCGAGCAACACTCTTCTAACAATAACTTCATAAAATTCAAGGTTACGTAAGAGATGGTAAAGTTACACCCAGAAAAAAGGATAGCGTATCGAGGGCCACATCTCCCTATGTAGTCCATGCACTAGAGAAACTACAAGGAGATATGGTTGAGGTGAAGGCCAAGAGAACTCAAGCCAAGGTATGATACCAAATACTGAGTTTGTACACCGAGGTGCTGGCTCAGCTGAAAACCACTTTACCAGGCCGAGCGAGTAGTTGCTGACTGTGCCTCGCACGCCGAACGTGTCTATCACACCACGGGGAAGGACTAGGCCCTTGTCACGGCAGAGAAAACAGATAAAGCATCTCGATATATGATCATACCAGGAAAGGGTCAAGGGGAGATAAGGATCGACTGCGACGTTTGGGAGGCTTTGAGCAGAGCATCACATCAAGACCGCCCTCAGCTCAGTCGAATCAGACTCAGGTTCTCTTGAGAAAATGAATCATCTCGGCCACCAGGATAATAGACCAGATGGATAACTTTTGAGACATATTTGTGGAAACCCGCTTGTGCTGAGCCACCAATGCTAATAACGGTCATAGAGGGCGCTGACTTATCCAAGGAGGTCATAAGTGCTCAATGCTCTGACCGGCGTTCTTATAGTGCTCACCCAAGAGTACACCAAGGAACAACCTCTCCCATGAGTGCAATAGACCCACTTGCAACACCAATTGCGGCAACAGTGATTAGAACGCCAACACTGATCCACTCACATAATAACTCTTGAACTGAGTGAAGAGCCTTGAGCTGAGAAGATGTAGCCCCAGACCCTGACTTAGTTAAAGACAGCCATGGTCCATTTACCGGGAGGATCAAATAATACCGACATGACCATGTGGTTAAGCCTTTGAAGAAACCACTCTACATAGGCAAGGGAGACCCCATCACGCACCTTAATAGCTACCAATCGGTTGTAGCTTTCAAGACCTCTCTAAGAAGGCCCGATGCCTCACATTTAGCTTGACCTTCACCGAGACAGCCAAAATTTGGTTCTATCAACTAGTGCCCGAAACTATCGACTCATTGTAGTAGCTCTAGACGATCTTCCTCGACCAGTTCTTGATACAGACCGAGCACCTATTTTCAGTAGAGGACCTGATTCTTCTAAAGCAGGGCTAAACTGTACTACTACAGAAATACACAGCTTGTTTTAGTCACTAGTACTCTCGGTGTGAAGAAAGGGATGGTAAGACAGCCTTCACAGTCTTCAACGGCGGCCTCAGAGACTCCTATTTAGGTACATCGAACAAGCTTAAGGTTGGTTTACCTATAATGAATTCAGGAAATGAGCCATGATACATGCCAAGGCTGAGCTACTAAGCAACAAGGGAGACACTATAAAGGCCAACACGTATTGCCCTAGCGCTTGGGACTCGATCAACACATATCAACCGAGCAATCCTAGCACGTAGTCATCGGCTCTGCAATCGACTACCAATTAGATCCAAAATGACCATTCCTTGAGTGGAAAAGGAAGGAATACTCCAGCTTATACAGCCCATGCAAGAAGGGGAAGAGCACGACTACCTCAAAAACCAACCATGGCCAACACTAACAGGATTATTAACCCAATGACAACAAAGTTGGCAAGCCACTCTTCGGCTTAACTACAAGACGTATACGATCCTAAACACCTCATATGAGAATGTTCTCATGAAAGTTGAGAACATGATTCCCAAGCCAGCCTAGGTACTAGGAACATGACGATTGACCAAGAACAATAGCACCTACTGCAAATGCCACGAGTACAACGATCATAGCATTAGCTAGTGTGTTGCCTTCAAGAATGTGGTGGGGGCACTCGTTCGACATGGAAAGAAAAAATAATTCATGTAAAATTCCCCTCAGCAACTCCATCATCCTCAAATCAACACAATCAGTGGAGGCTCATCCATATCTTCGCCTCTGGCCTCCAACCAAGCAAAGAAGAATTTCTTTCGTGTAGCACAGCGCAACTAATAGGTCTTCCACATCGAGGAGGAAAGAGCAAAGAAGATGCGTAAGACTGGTTTCGAAACCACATCCTTCTCATTGGAAGAGGAGCGGGGAGTAGTCTAGCCACATGAAGACCTAATCGTCATCCAAGTCAAGATCACCAACTTTGGTGTCTGTTGGATCATGTCGACACAAGTAATTCTGTTAATGTGAACTTCATGGAGGCCTGCAAGCAACTAGGTATAACAGACTCCAACCTGGATCAACCTCTACTCTTCGATTTCACTAGGAATTAGATCATACATGCCAAAACAGTCACCCAATATCTCTCTCTCTCTCTATTAAAACCATCCCCAAGTGAGCCATCGCCCTGGCCTCATTCCTAGTCTTCGGCTATTCGACCACATAAAATTTCATTCTAGCTTGGGAATTGATTAACCAACTTTGAGAACTGTCTCAACTCACCTGCTGCTAGTCAAGTTCCCAACCCTCATGGGTATAGTATAGGTCCGAAGAGAAAGATGGACATATGTACTTGTAATTCGGCCACTTTAGCCAGGTTAACCCTCACCCAGCCTATGGAGACTATGGTGGCCACTAAGTCTATATTCGAGGTCAACCCCATTGACCCTTAAACCACTTAGTAGATAGACAATGGGCTGATCGAAGATCCGTGGGACCACTCAACCACCCCTCATCCTTAGCTCATCGATGAGGTACAAGAGGCCATCCTCTTTCACAACTTCATCGACTGGAAGGTCAAGGTCGGTATCACACTCAGTCCTATACTTTGCACTGACTGGATCAGGTTCTTACATGACAACTTCAAGGTCTTCGCGTGGTTATATGCTGACATGCCTAGCATCTTGACCGACGTCATTTACCACCGACTCAGCATCAACTCGGAATTTAAGCATCTTGAATAGAAGAGACACATCTCTAACATTGAGAAGATTGAGGCAATGAGGGTAGAGGAAGAGATGATGCATGAATTTAGGGTAGCCACGCGAAGACGAAGAGGATGGAGAGGATGAAATGGTTGGGGTGGATTTTGAGTTGAAGAATGAAAATGGGAGAAAGGAAGAGATGATGCATGAATTTAGGGTAGCCATAGGGTGGATTTTGGTTGGGGTAGCCCTTCGTCACCTCTAACGGCCTCTCTCATTCTCTCAGTCACTCTCTACTCCCTTAGCTGACACCAGATGGAGAGGATGAAATGGTTGGGATGGATTTTGAGTTGAAGAATGAAAATGGGAGAAAGGAAGAGATGATGCATGAATTTTGGGTAGGCATAGGGTGGGTGACAAGTGTCACTCACCCTATGGTCCTAAACCATATATTTTGGGTCGCTTAAGTCAACCACCAAAAGTCGACTGCCTCTTAAATTGTGCAACTGAAATAGTTCAAAAAATAGTTCTTGACCTATAACTTCCTTGTACGATTTCTGCTCTCGATGTGCCACGTGTCTACGGACTCATAACATCTCAATCAATGTAATAGACCTCGATCCATGTGTAATTGACATGGGAGGTCAAAAGCAAACAGTTTCACCCGTCAGGGGTAAAATCGTCATTTCACCTCAAACGTCTCGGTAATCCTTAATTAATTCCCAATTAATCCTTAATTAAAACTCCTTAATTACGAAATTGAGGACGGGTCGTTACACCTAAGTTAGCACATTTTGTATAACAATAGTTTGGCACTGTCCGTGGGACTTCTACCTAAGTTTTCCCATCACTTTACCAGGCTGAGCACCAATATTCTAACAATAAATTCATAAAAATTCAATTTGACGTAAGAGACAGTAAAGTTATACCTGAAAAAGGATCAGCGTATCGAGTGCCACATCTCCCTATGTAGTCCATGCACTAGAGAAACTACAACGAGATATGGTTGAGGTGAAGGCCAAGGGAACTCAAGACAAGGTATGATACCAAATACTGAGTTTGTACACCGAGGTGCTGGCACGGCTGAAAATACTTTACCAGGCCGAGCGAGTAGTTGCTGACTGCACCTCACACGCCAAACGTGTCTATCACACCACGGGGAAGGACTAGGCCCTTGTCACGGCTGAGAAAATGGAGAAAGCATCTTGATCTATAACCGTACCAGGAAAGGGTCAAGGGGAAACAAGGATCTACTGCGACGTTTGGGAGGCTTTGAGCAGAGCATCACATCAATACCGCCCTTAGCTCAGTCAAATCAGACTCAGGTTCTCTTGAGAAAATGAATCATCTCAGCCACCATGATAACAAACCGGATAGATAACTTTCGAGAGAGATCTATGGCAGCCCCCTCGTGCTGAGCCACCAATGCCAATAACGGTCACAGAGGGCGCTAACTTATCCCAGGAGGTCATAAGCACTCAATGCTCTGACCGGCCTCCCTATAGTGCTCACCCGAGAGGACACCAAGGAACAGCCTCTCCCTTGAGTGCAATAGACCCACTTGCAACACCAATTGCGGCAACTGTGGTTAGAATCCCAACACTGATCCCCTCCTACAATAAACCCCAGAATGAGATTAGTCATGTTGACGCGCTTCCCTGACTAGTGTCTACCCTCGATGAAAAGACGTAATAGAACATCCCAGTGAAAATTTTCTCGCAGCTAAGCAGTACCTGCTTGGTCGTCTATTTCATCAACATCAACTCAACATGGATGGCCACTCTGACCAGCTTCCTCACTAATGAGACACTATCAACTGGAAAGGTTGAGGTAAAGAAAATTAGCCAACATGCGGCTCAGTACACACTCATCCATGGTTAGCTCTATAAGTGATGTTACACCCATCCCTTTCTCAAGTGTCTCGACTCATAGGTCGGGAAGATCATCCTCGAGGACATACACAGTAGGGTCTGTTAAAACCACTCTGGCCCTTAATCCCTAGCATAGAATCCTCTCTGCCAAGACTTTTATTGGTCGAGCATGCATGTCGACCCAGTTGACTTCACTCGGTAGTGTAACAAATGCCAACGCTTTGCCCTATTCATACTTCTCCCACTCGAGAACCTGACACCTATGCTTAACCCTTGACCATTTTCCTACTGAGGGATTGACCTAATTGGCAAGATGATGACCATGAAGGGACAAACCGGGTATGCAGTCATCATCGTTGAATACTTCACAAAGTTATTTGAATTCATAGCTCTAGCCACCATCACAACGGCTCAAATCAAGACCTTCATCTTCCAGAACATCATATGTTGTTACAGCCTTGCACACACCATCATCATCGAGGAAACAAACTAGTTTGACAACCACGTATTTAAGGTCTTCTATGATCGACACAAGATACATCTCTACTTTGCCCCTCCTGATCATCCTTAGTCATATGGCCATGTCGAAACTATTAACAAAATTATTAAGCATATTGAAGACCCAGCTTGGAGAGACCAAGATAAAATGGGCATATATTCTACTTAATTCCCTTTTGTCATATTGGACATCATACACAACAACCACCAACAAAACACCATTCTCCATGGCATTTGCAACTGAGGTGGTCATACTGGCAGAAGTCCATGAAACCACGTACCGAATCCTGACCTACGATGTTGACCAGAATGATGATCAGATGGCACTCAGCCTAGACCTAATCAAGGAACGTCGAGAGCAGGTCATCCTATGCAATATTGCCTACAAGAAAAATCTTTGTTAGTACTATGATGCCATGGTCAAGCTACGCGACTTTCAGGTCATTAACTAGGTACTCTGGAAGGTCATTCTGAAAACCAAAGACTAGTCCTTCGGAACCCTCAGACCAAAATGGAAAGGTCCCTATAAGATCAATCAAATATGACGATTAGGCACATATGCCCTTCGCGATGCCAATGTCCACCATCTCTACCACCCGTGGAACACCGACCACCTAAAGAGATATTACATCTAGATCGATCAATGTCTAACAATGATAAACCAACACAAATCTTGTACAACTGCACTTAAGCTCTCATTATACAGGTATTACCTGACTAAACAATTATCAACGACAAGAGTTTTTCATATTTCTCGCTTTCTCAGCATGTACTGAGTTCACTTTCCATCCTCTAACAAATTTAGAATAAAGATATAGCTACAGCATAAAAATCGGTGCCAAAATTAACAAGGTACATGGGAGAACCAAACACATTACACATTACACATTGGCCTTGTAACGACCCGACCCGTAATCACAAGATTATTAGGAGATTAGTGAGAATAATCAGGATTAGTCAAGGTAAAATGAAGATTTTACCCCTGAAGAGGGGAAAATATCGAATTTTGACCAGGGAGGTTATTTGCACATTGATCGAGGTTTATTACGTAGATTGAGTGATTTCGATTAAGTAGACATGTGACATGTCAATTTTGGACATCGTACGACGATTTTACTAGTCAAGGATAGTTTAATAAGATTTTATGGTTGCACATTTTACGAGAAAGGTTGTTTTTAGTTTGTTGTTTGTGGGACCCATAAATATCTAGGCTGGTCCATATGATAAGTGACAAGTGTCACTCATCCCATAGTCCATGCCTTTACAACATCTCTCTCTCTCTCTCTCTCTCTCTCTCTCTCTCTCTCTCTCTCTCTCTCTCTCTCTCTCTCTCTCTCTCTCTTGTTTGAACTTACTCGAAACCCACCCCACCATTTCATCATCCTCATCAATCTGGCTTCCGCGTGAGAATAAAGCCATGACGGTGGTAGACAACAGAGCCATGGAGGCTACTCGAAAACCCAAGAAAAAAGGTAAACCCATGATCCCTTAAGCTTGGATTGTTAGGTTTTGAGTTTTGGACGTTTAGAACTTAGAACTAAAGCCATGTACGTGTTCTTCGAGCTCATACGAACTTGTAGGGTAAAAAATGGAAGAGTTTGGACACTAGAATCACCATAGGAGGAAGCTCGAAGGATAGTCGTTAAGGTTCAAGCTTGTCCATGAGGTTTCAGGTCTGGTTTCTTAATTTTAAGGTCATAGATCGGTTTCTGGGTGAATGATGAGTAGATTGGTGAAAGAATGGAGAAGTTTGGCTGAGAAATGGCCGATTTAGAACTGGCTTCTGATTTGGGTCGAGTGACCTGGTTGTAGGGTCGCGGGTGAACGATGACGTGGTAGTCCACGTCACTACTGTAAGGCCATGTGGCAAATTCGATGATGCCACGTGGCAACTTGTCAAGTGGTTATCATTGATGATGTAGCAGAGGCTGACGTCAACTTGACGTCATAGTGACATCAGTTGGGACACATGGCACATATCTAGTTGTGCCACGTGGTAGTTTGTCAGATGTTAGGTTGTCAGGCTGACGTCATTAAGTGATGTAAGTAGGTGACGTCAGCTGTGATGTGAACGTTGTCTAGCGTTGACCAAACATTGACCACCATGTGTGGGCACGAATTTCAAGGTCAAATCAATCTTGTTGAAATTTTTTTAACGTCCTAAATCCAATGGTGGTGGTTTCAGGCCGATTGGAGATCATTTGGTTGGTGTTTTGGAGGTTTTTCTCCTCAGGATGAGTATTATGTTCCAGGGTTTTTGGGGGTTTCTTAACTTGTATAGATTGATAGTGACCCTTGAGGTGTGATTTGGATAGGCGTGGACATCTCAGAGGCTTCAGATTAGCTTACGACTCGTCTTTTGAGCGAGCGGTGGTACGTGTGAGTGGATGTTTGTTTTCCTAACTCTATGCATGCATTTTTCTTTGGTTTTTCATATGATTTATAATGAGGACTATGATAAATAGTCTCAGACGTCGAGCTAGGCTCCGTCATTCTCGAGACTCATCTCAAACGTCAAGCTTGGAGCTTTGTAATTCCTGAGACTAGGAACGTTTCTCAGACGTCAAGTCTGGGTCTCCACCATTCCTGTGTCGGTCCACACTCGGATATCAAGTCTGGGACTCCATCTTTACCAAGTGATATCAGCCTATTGGTAGTGCACCTTGATCTGATGATTCAGCAGCAGACATCGGTTGATATAATTGGTTTGTTCGGTATGTTGGTTATTTAGGCATGGCTGGTGCTGTGTGATTGGTATGCTTCTGCATGGATGTGTTCATGTCATTTTTTTGGTTTAGTCCTATATGCAGTGATGTTCGATATGGATTCATGTTGGTAAGGTTTATGACGTTACTGGTTTTCTAGTTACTTTTCGTATTTTAAGATTGATATTTTATTCGTAATTTTGATGCAAAAATATGTTTATTAAATGGAGGGTTTAATGCTTGACTTTGGAAAATGATTTTTCGAAACCTTTATTTTTGTCCACTCACTCTTTTTATTGGTTTTGGAACCCTCTTGGTTGATCGTGGACGTAGGCTATATACAGGCTGAGGCATCACGTGGAGCTGCCTACTCTAAGTATCAGAGGTATAAAGTAGGTTTATCCCTTATCTGATACGTGGTTAGCATGTTTATTCGGTTCCCAAAGGTAATTGGGTCATTTTCTCATGAACATGTCAGACAGGAACATGTCCTCCCACGTTAATTGAGGGGGATTACAGGGAGCGTCCTGTCAACTTGGTATCAGAGCACTAGTTTGATCTCTTTAAGAATCACATCTAAGTATGACAATAGTTTCATTAACGACTTGATGCCTCCACGACGACAACCCCTTAATCACCCTGGTAGCGAAGAGAAATCGAGAAAAGTTCAATGAGAAAGGACATTTTATTGGTTCTATTAGGCATTGGATGCCTTGTTTCAATGGGGTTGGACCACGAGAAGGACTGATTTTTATGTGGAACTAGCGGCTTGGAGCCGTGGACTTACTGATTGATTTGATCCTAGTTTGGTGGCTATTTAGAGTGTTGTGACTGATGGTCGTTCAGGAGGTATTGCTGGGAGCAATAGGGGTTGTTGACGACTGCAGATTATGACTGGTTGAATAAAAGAACCAAGGACGTTTACTCGTGGATCGTCTCCCTAAAACTTGGGTGACGTTCAAGGAACGTTACAAACATCATATTTGCACCCAGTTTTATCGAGAAGCCTGAGAGGTAGAGTTTCGATATTCGGTGTAGAGATATTTGACTGTTGCGTAGTATGAGTAGAGATTTCTGGATTTGGCTTGGTTCGCACTAGGTACAACGACAATTAAGACATTGAGGCTTCGTCGGTTTACGTCAGGACTGGGAGTGAGACTCGAGTGATGGTACTGACTGGGATTCACCATATTTTGGACTATGCCAAACTGGCATTTCATCAGATGGAGAAGAGTTGATGGAATCCCGAGAGCTATCAGATGATTCTAGTTGACGCCGAGGGAGTCTAGAGGATGTATTTTCCAAGGAGCTTTGAAAAGGGTCGCTTCTAGCTCTGATTTTTTGAATGGAAATCGTACGATTGCAGTGGTCGATGAGCGGGATAGAGAGGATCCTGAGAGGGCCGGTTGTGATTATAGTTACCTTTCTAGTCCATTGGGACTTCTAGACACACGCACGACAGCTAGAGTAAAGACATGTGTTTTGTCTTACCTTTGTTTGGATGCACGAGTGTTGGTGGAATACGAATCCACGCCCCTTATTTCCAGAAGATTTACACTTTTGTTGACCAGGAGTTGATCCCACTAAGTTGGGACATTAGTACTAGTACTTCGATTGGTACTATGCTCGGAGCTAGTTCGCTAAATTGAGACCGTTTTATTCGGGTAGAAAGGTTTTGACAATATGAAGGATTAGATTCCTTTGGATACTTACATGATTTGGACATGATTCTAGGGATGGATTGGTGGATGACCTATTCCACCTTTGTTGAGTGCTTGAAGAACTATTTGTCTTTGGTAGTCCCGACTTGTCACAGTTAGGCATTTGTGGGAACCAGAGGATACTTCTTCTGGGAGTTAGTTTAGCTTTGAAGCCATGATGTTACTACAGAATAGTTGTTAATGATATTGGACTTGTGTTATGATGTTCTCAGATGGCTTAGTGAGCTTGGGGAATTATATCGATTGTGTGGGCATTTTCGGATGCGAGTCCGGAGGGTCTACGAGGTTGCCACCTTAGGATGAGGTTCTGGGTACTCAATCTATCTCGCAATCATAGTGTCGGATGGTACTGACAGAGTTAAGAGTATTGAGAGTTCAATTGCAGGATTTAGTGGATTTGAGGGTTCCTCGATTCAGTATGTCATTGTCAGGAGCCTCGGTGTTCTTGTTTGTTAGATGGATGGAACTTGGAGAATTGGATTTGACTATAGGCAGCTGGATAGTGGGCTGGTACGAAACGAGTGTCCCTTACCATAGAGCGCTTAGTGAACTTTCTTCATTTACTCGTCTGTAACACCCTTGACTTTTATGATTTGGTAAAGTTTAAATTATAATGTAAAATGACCATTTTGCCCCTAGTTGAGGGGATTTGTTAACTTTTGACTCGTACTGTATTTTAGACCCTGACCTATTACCGTGACGTACACCGGGACGTCACGTGTCCGTAGATAGGTGGCACGTCGGAATCGGAGTCCGGACGAGAAAGTTATGGTCAAGAACTCGAAAATAGCACTATTCATGAAACCCGGGAATCTCACACTTGGTTGGTTCTAATTGGATAAGGAAAATCTGGTGGGACCCTTGGATGGTGGGTTTCCCCATGCAATTGGATCAGTTTAGGGTTCCATCTTCATCATTTTCTCTCATTTTCACTTATTATCATCTTCATCAATTCACTACTCTCTCTAAACTATGAAACACCAAGACCCCACACCACCACCTCCATACTCTACCTTCACTTAATTGAGCATCACTGAGGCTATGAGGGATACCAAAAAAGACAGGCGAGCTGACGGCGAGGTTGTACATGGCAAAGATCAAGGCAATAGGTGAGAAAACCCGATAACCCGAAACAACCATTTTGACCCAATTTGGAAACTCAGTTTTAGACGTCTATTGAAGGTTTTGGCGGACACTAACCGTTCTAGAGACCAAGGCGATGACATACGACCAATTTCTGAAGTAGGGGGTGGTTGGAATAGTGAGTTATCAATGGTGGAAGTTTACGGTTCATTGTTCATCCAATCTCAGGTAGGTTTTAGTTTGTGTTTTCCAGTTTTGATCATACACATCTGTTAGTTAGGCTGAAATGATCACGTAGGAAGAAACAGCATCGAAAAAGGTTGAGAAATATGCATTCTGGAACTAGGTCGGGTCGCGGGTCTGTGCGACCCAGTTTGCAGACCCATCAAGAGGACAGGGATGATGATGTCATCAAATGACGTCATCATCCTGTCAAATGTCAGATGACGTGGCCTAATGAGGAAGGGACACGTGTCATATGTCAGTGCACAGTCAACACTGACATGTCACTGACGTGGCCCAATCAGTGGTTGCCACGTGTCACTAACATGTCAGTCACATGGACGAACCAGCAGCTGACACGTGTCACCTAACAGTCTAATATGTGTCAGACCTGACACCATCAGAAAACGTCAGCAGTTGACTTTGACCATTGACTTGACATCAACATTGACTTTTGCTGACATCAGCGTTGTCTTTTTCGTCAACGTTGACAGCGGCTTTAACACGCGTGTGAGGGTGTGTAGGAAATTTTTTCGAGGTGGAACCAGTGCCATTTTAATGTTTTTGATGATCGGAATCCAATGGTGGTGGTTTCGGGGCGATCAGAGAGAATTTGATGGGTAAAAATAGCGTTTATACGCTCGGGAAGCGTGTTCGGAACACATTTCTAGGCTAATACTATTCCTAGGTTTTAGATATGAGTTTGTAGAGACCATTAGTGATCCTTGGATATGTTTGGATAGGTCATAGACTGTCATATAGCATCAGGATAGGTTTTAGACGTTGATTAAGTAGGAGGACAGTACTGTGAGTGGGTCTTTTAGTTTCTAACTGAATGCATGCATAACTATGTTCATTATACTACTATATGATTGTGTGTATGAGTATGTTGGGTCGTATTTATGGATTGTGTACCTATATATTAGACTATGTGGGCATGTGACCCGTCTGGTTATTATGTGAGTTATGGAATCACACTGGAATGTCACAGGTTCATACTATTGCACCAGATATATTAACCATATGGATTACTGTCTCCTCAAGATATTGGTACCCTGGAGCGGTCACAACGCATTGCGTACAAGGAGTCATGATACGGAGCGACCGGTCCGTAGGGTGGCTCAGGAGCAGGACTGCTATGATTAGACGTATGGAACGTCAGGCATATAGGATGTCATACCCAAAATGGGTTCGGGGATAGGCTGCGGATTGAGACCCCGGGCGGCACGCGTAACCTTTGGGTCGTGAACTTATTAGACGTCTGGGACATCCAACATCTGGGAGGTCAGGGTTGGGATATACGGTGCAATATGATTATGGTGGATGCATTATTATTATATTGTTGTATGTGATGATATGATATATGATTGATGATGTGTGATATGTTTCAGTTTTATTATATATATACGTTTTGACTCAAATGCATGCATGATTTGAAAACGGGGGGGGGGGGGGGGGGGGGGGGGGGGGGGGGGGTAAAATAGTATTTTCACTATGTATTATGAACAGTTTTGAAATATCCTTTATTTTCAGCCCACTCACACTTTCATGGTTTTCTTGACCTCTCCAGGACGTGACCCAGAGGTAGAGGCAGGTCCCGAGGCTGACATATAGTACCATTACTGCTGCGTACCTGATACCCTGGTTAGGTAGGTCGAGCACCATTTTATAAAACTGTTATTCGTGCTCATATTTTTTTAGTGCTCTCTATCTCTTGTCTGACACAGTTGGACCCGTTCTCGGATGTATTTGATGTTTAAATTGTTTATTGTGAATTATATAACTTGTTATGGGTATTTTGGTCATTTTCTTGGGTTGTGTCAAACAGGAGCATGGCGCATCCCCACGTGGTCCTTGGGGGATCAGGATGGGTCTTGTCATCGTCAATGTGTAACCCTGTTAGAAGTTGAGCTGGCTGTGGGCCAAATTCGAATGAATCGAGGAGCAGAGGGTGCTTGTTTTTGCATGGCGTTGATGTGTACAACATAAAGTTGTACTCAGATCCACATCAGATGAACTAGGATGTCGTTAGTTGAGGATCAAGGAAGTGGATGTTCCTATAACCGCTTTCGCACTCGGTACAGACAATATGAGTCTTTGAATCATACAATTTGGGTTGACTAACGCCTTAGCGGCATTGATGGACTTGATGCACCAAGTCTTCAAAAAGCGTCGGGATCATTTTGGAAATTATGTTATGGAAAATATTTTGACGTGTTTAAGGAGTGCGAAGGCATGTGTGCAGTAGCAGACCCAAAATATTTTTCCAAAGGGGTCAAGGAGCATAATCTATAGAAGATTATATATTATAATTATTTAGCTTGACCTGCCAGTCAAGTTAGTTTTCGCGCTTGCTTACTAGATGATATTTTCCAAAAATGAAGTTTTAGAAAGTATACTCTTCCAGCTAGTATCATAATTGAGGATGATTTGTCTAATTTACTCAATTTTTTTTCAAAATTTTAATACTTTGAATGAATTATTTTAATTACTAAAGATTCAATATTTGAGTTGAAAATTATATAAAAAAAATTGATACTATTAAAATAATTTGTTAATTATTAAAAAATAAAATAAGAAAGAAACCTACCATAACACTAGGGAAAAACCCTCCTAACTATTTTGTCTTCGTCTAAATAATATAAGATAAACTCCTAATTCACATAGTCGTTGCCACCCACAATACACACTCCCTAGCCTCTCTTAGTCTCTTTCTCTTTTCCTTCCCCATAAAAAAATTAAGAACGGGATAAGTAGTCCCTACCCAAAATAAGTCCAATCAAATCGATCCTTCATACATCTATCATGCTCCTTACAGATTTTCTGCCACTCCTAAAATCGGATTGTGAAGAAGACAAAAATTGATTGTTGTTTATTGCCGCAAAATAAATTATTTAGAAAAAAAAAATCCAAAGGAAACTTACCCAAACACAATCTAAAATCAGTACTCATCCTTTTTTTTTTCTTCTAATGATTATTTTTACAAGTGTTTTAAAAATCCAAATAAAACAATTGGTTTAATGAATCATTTTATATTAACAAAAATATATAAAATAAAAATTTTCAATCTACACTAACAAGTGCACCATGACACTTGTTAGTCTAATTATTCTTTTTTGACATGTGGACTATTTAATGCCACGACAATGGCCTCTCATCTCCTTGCCTTCATGCAAACTCCCTCATCTCACTTTCATCTCTAGAAGTTTCTTATTTGGACCTTGGATTCGAAATCCCCTCTCTTTTTCTCTGAAAAATAATAGGGAAAATTGAAAGTAAAGAAAAAATCCAGAAGGTGAAGCTATGCTTGATTTTTCTTTGCTTCTCTTTGTGCCTTCTCCTTCCAACCACTCACTCAATAGATAGGAAGAACTAGCTTCATCTCTTTACTTCTTTTCCACCTAAATCAATTTCGTTGATGGATTTTTGAACAAATCTAAGGGCATGTTTTTTTGGGACTAGAGGCTCAACTTCTAACTTCTATGTGCAATATTATGGAGAGGAAGGGGTCAAGTGACCCCTCTTGCCTCAACGTCAGTCCGCCAGTGCATGTGTGGAATGCCGAAACCTAATAGTCATTTCCCTTAGGGGAAGCAATGGTATGCCTAGTTGAGCAAGTATCCGTTTTGTAGGATCAGTGTTGGTTTCCTGGTCATGATTTTATTGTTGAGATGATTTGTGTGAGCAGGGTTCTCAGGAATTGAGAAATGATTGACTACTGCTCTGGTTTACTTATCTTGGACAATATTGAAGGTTTTGGAAATGACAGTGATGCATCGATACACGGGTTTCGATTGTGTACTTATGCTGCACGTGAAGGCTTAGCTTTTGCAACTAGACAATTGAGTTAATCGTAGTTGGACTCACTATTCTCCTGGAGAGACATATAGGATCTTCACAGCGCATTAGAGACTTATGAATTGGGTTACTCTAGGGGAGTTAAACTCGAGGCAGAGAAGATGGCTAGAGCTGTTTGAATAACGATGACGGTACATTGGAGTATTATTCTGGAAAAAAGGAAGATGGTAACCGATGCCTTGAGTAAGTTGTTAGCAGGCTCGTTATCTCTTTTGTGTACTGCTTGTCTACCTTCGATATTGGAGCTTCATATGGAGATTTTATGCTAGAGGTAGATGAATGTGGAATGTTGTTGGACAATGTTCATGTGAGACCTTTATGGCTGGATTAGAGGTTCACAACACTGCTTTAGGATTCGACCCTTCACATCGTCATGATGGGGGTAGAGGTAAGTAATCAATAGGATTTTTCACTCCAGATTCGTACGTCTTGGTAGACGTAACTCGGTTAACCTTTAAAGGTAACCAAGGGTTTGGATTGGTTAGTGAACTGGACGGGTTGTCTTGGGAGTTCTTGGGAAGTACGTGTTGGACATGTCTCTTGTGCTAAACGGGTGACCAAGAGAACTCGGAAAGGATTTTGAGTCAGTAACCAATTTTTCTGACTCTGAGATCGAACAGACATCGTCCAGTGTCGGGCCATGATTGGCATGGCCGCCATATGATAATCAGATTAAATAAGAGGTTGGCTATTCATTAAGAAATTTGGACAAGGAGTCAAATAAGGGGCGCTAGAGGAAAGAGGCTATAGAGGGTTCAGTTGTTGTACGAGCTTGGAGCTGTAAGCCTTGGTTGTTGGCAAAGGAACCCTGGTAAAATGGATTTGTGGTTATCTAGGCTACAGTAAGTAGTCGATGTGGTCAAAATACACTCTGGATGAGTGAGATTCAAATCACAGAGTTGGTATCTTAGTGAGTAAAAGTACAGAATACTTTGGTGTGAGTCGGATTTTGGTAGAGAACGCAGATGAAAATAGTGAGGCTGATGGGTTATCAGCTGGTCACGATGGTTCGTAGTGGGTGTTGTTGAGACTTCCTGGTAGAAGCGGACTTAGCATTTTTCAATGGGAGCAGAGACGTCAGACTGGGTTTTGAGTTACACCTGCGTGGTGGCAGGTGAGGTCGACTAGTGTTGATGCCTCAAGCGTGGCTTGGGAGTTAAGCTTTGGAGTTTCAGTGGCAGTTTCAGTGTCATTGAGGATGAGCTAGTTTTGGAATGAAAAATATATTGTTGTTAACGTCGAATGACGTTGATTCAGTATCTATAATGTGGATGGACTTTGGACATGGACTTGCACATGGGAGCGTCGGGTTGGAGGTGGTATTGGATTTCAACAGTTTTGGACATGGGTCCGTGTGAATTTCGGGTACAAAATTTTTAAGGGGGGTAGATTGTAAGGACCCGATCCGTAATCACGGGATTACCTAGAGATTAGCGAGAATAATCGGGATTAATTGAGGTAAAATGACAATTTTTCCCCTGGGGAGGGGAACTTGTTGACTCTTAACCCGGGAGGTTATTTGCACGTGGATCGAGGTCTATTACATAGATAAAGGGATTTCAATTACATAGACATGTGGCATGTCAATTTTGGACATCGTACGATGATTTTACAGTTCAAGGGCAGTTTAATCGGATTTTACAGTTGCACATTTTATGAGAAGGGTTGTTTTTAGTTTCTTGTTTGTGGGACCCAAAAATATCTAGGCTGGTCCATAGGATGAGTGTAAAAGCCCGTGTCTTTGAAGGAATGGTGAATGATACCACATTCCTATTATCAGGACCTGTCCCAATCCCCCTAGGATTAACGTGGGACGTGCCTGATCCCATCTGACACGGAGTGTCAGACAAGGGAAATTTCCGACTTTAGCCCGCTCGGGGCTTAAGAGTACGCTAGGATCCGGCAGAGGAATGTGATGTCTCGGTCTCTGCTACAGCCTACATCCGCGATCAACCTGAAGGGCATTCAAAATATTAAAAGTTGTGAGTGGAAAAAATAATTAATTTATAAAACATTTTCACAAATGACATTTATACCCTTCACTAAAAAGCATGCATGCATTCGAAAATCAGTTATCAAATCATTAGGGCCTTGGCCCAAAATCGTAAATGAAACCAATCATAAGGGCCACTGTCCAAATCCATGTGGGACTCGAGCCAAAACCAGTATATATCGTATAACATATAACCAATCCTGTCACAGTTTCCAAAGCTACGCGCGTGCTACCCGGGGTCTCAAATCCCAAGTCTTCCTAGGGTCCACCTAGGTCATTGTCCGCAGATACATGACCGTCTCTGAGGGTTATAATCCATAAGCCTTCCTGAGAGTAAGGTACCCAATGGGGGAGACTCCACTCATTTAGTGCTCCCTGACTACTTCGGGGTCCACTCAGGACAACGACCCTCCCTAGAGGAGACAATCCATAAATAAGTATGGTATATGAAACTCCAATTTGAAATCATTATTATAACCTTTCAAAGGATTCATGCTCGGCCCGCATAAACCGTCATGAACCCAGAAATCCATTTAGGGTCTCCGATCCGAAATCACAAACGTAAACCAATTGGGCCTCGAGCCCGAACTCATGACTCAACTGGATATCAAGCCTAATATCTCAGGGTTAGTGACGATTCCAATCATAGTGATGCGTGCAACCATCCATCCAGGACCGCTCTCAATCCTTGTATATCACTGTAAACATATCAACCGACGCGACCACCTCCAGATCATGGTGCACACATCACCGATCGATCTCCTAAACTGTCAGCACTCCGAAGTCGAACCTCCAGTGGCTCCTCGACAACGAAACGTGCATCGTGACCTCTTCGAAGGGAACACATCCCAGTCCGGAGGCCAGTGTCGTATCGTCCGTCGCCGTGCACACAGCACTTGCCGTGACCACGACTCAGACCCGTAGGTCATCAATAGGGCCATATGCCCGAGATAAAACCAAATGGGTCTCATGCCCGAGTTTACCTTTTCAAATCCAAAACCATTTACTTAAATCGAAACCAAAAATATGTATAAGCACCGTATAAAACTGAAACCTTGAAATACGTGCATGCCATAGAAATTTATGCAAGCATCAATCTAGAAAACAAGGTCTACTCAGAGATCTTCCGAGCTGTCGCCTCAATACGCATGCCATACGCCTCTCCCAGGCCAATAACCGTCTTCGGGGTTCCCAAACTTGTCCAAATCGTAATAGAGGGTTACTAACTACTTAAATAACCCCTCACTAAAGCCCCGCAATTTTTTGGAATTTTTAACTATTTTTAAAGTCGATCCTAAACCTTCGGACACCCCGAACTATATCGAAATGATGTCCGATCGACACAAAACGAGTCCCAAAATGTTCGTTACATCAAATAGATAATTTCACATGTTGGAACTTTCAAAGTTTTGGTTTGAACGTTTGGGGACCATTTCTCACGATTAGATGATGTTGGTGGGATGTGTAGGAGTCGTTTGGGACTGCAATCGGTGGTTGAAGACGGCGGAGCAGCCAAAACAGGGAGCTGGAAAACTGGGCAAGGGTTCATCGATTCGAACAGGTATATCTAGGCCACATTTCTTGGTTTTAATCACATAGGTCAACCATATAAGATTGGATGATCACCCTGGAAGCAACTGCATAGAAAACAGTGGCCGGAATAAGAAGTTAGAACCAGGTCGAGTTGCGGGTCTACGCGAGTCGGTTGCAGAGATCCGGGTTAACCCGGACGGATATTAGAGGAGATGATGTGGTAGGGTGACATCATCACCTGTCAGGTCGTCAGACCACGTGGCCAATGAGAGGCTGCCACCTGGTAGCTATTAGTGCACAGTCAGCAGGACACGTGGCCAAAAGATGGACTAATCAAAGTGTGACATGTGGCACTATCAGGTCTGACATGTGTCAGTGTCATATGTCAGAGATGACGTCATGCAATGATGTCAGCATTGACTTTTACTGTTCATATTGATGTCAACATTGACTTTGCTGACATCATCGTTGACTTTGCTGATGTCATCATTGACTTTTTGGTCAACGGTTGACTGTGACTTTGACCCGCACGTGGGGCCGCATGGGCACAAATTTTGAGGTGGGACTAGGGCCATTTTAAAGGTTTCAACTATACGAATCCGATGGTGGTGGTTTCGAGTCGATCGAAGATCGTTAGGTTGGTCAAATCGAGGTTTTTAGCCTCGGGAAGTGTGTTTGGGACACATTGAATTTTCTAGGAAAGTTGGGGGTTCTTGATATGGACTTGTATAGGTTAGTAGTAACCTTTGGGTATGATTTGGACAGGTCCAGATGACCCAGCGAGGTCGGATTAGCCCAGAGAGGGTTATTGTACTCGTATCGAGACGTAGCATGGATGGTCTGTGAGTGGACTTTGTTTTATGAATTGATGCATTGATAAATGGTTTATATGTGTTTATGAACATGATTTTAGATTCCATGAGTGCACATGATTTTAATATGGATTGTTTGGCCTTTTCAGGGGAAAATGTGTTACGGCACGTATTTTGAGATTCCTTGTTATATGTGATGCCTTGGGCTTATGCCAGGTTTTATACGTGCTTAGGATATTGAATGATTTGATTGATAAAAGGATTTCAAATTTGAAAGTATGATCTCGAGCTTGAGGCCTAGTTGATTTATGATATCGGGCTTGAGGCCTAGTTGATTTACGATATCGGGCTTGAGACCCAGTTGATTTATGATATTAGGCTTGAGGCTTAGTTGATTGATGGTATCGGGCTTGAGGCCTAGTTAATTTGTGGTATCGGGCTTGAGTCCCAATTGTGGTTTATGAAATGAGAATTCGGGTATGAGACCAAGTTGAACTATGATTTGAAAGAGATGAATGTTGTCACACTTATATGTATATACCCTCCCGTATGAGTAGTCTCCTCCAAACGTCGATGATCTTGGAGTGTCACGATCCACTGCCTGGGATGAGTGACTCCGTGGGGGTAGCACATGCCCAAGAGTGAGAGATATGATATAGTCTCGGATAGGTTCCGGAGACAGGTCCTCCCAGACGTCGTAGATCCTGGGGGTAGACTCGAAGATGAGACCCGAGTAGTACTCGTATTATAGATATATCGTGACAGGCTATTGATTGGGCATATGAGATGCCGAGGATTGGTTATATATATATATATGTATATGTAAATGATGTTTCACTGAGATTGGTTTGGGGTTGAGACCCCGTGTTCTATGATTGAAATTGAGGCTTCATTCTGGTTTCTTTGATTTGATTTTGGGCTGAGACCCTAATGAGTTAATGGCTTCAGTTGAGAAGCAGTTTTCACTGTGTTTTCTTTGAAAAGCAATGTGTCCTTCCCTCGAAAATGATTTCAAATAAAGTGTTGTTATGATGCATGCATGCTTTTACGTGAAGGGTATAAATGTCTATTCGATATAAAATTATTTTATAAACTATTTATATTTGTCCACTCACAGCTTTTTTGTTTTAATACCCTTCATCTTGAATGCGGATGCGGGCTGTAGTAAAGATCGAGATATCACATGCCTCCACCGATCTTGGTGTACTCTGATGGACCCCGAGCGGGGGTGACGAGTTATCCATGGTCTAACACGCGGTGTTAGTCGGAAGCAGGCACATCCCACGATAATCCAAGGGGATTGGGACGGGTCCTGTTACAAACCCCGACCGGGAAGTTTGCTAGCGAGGACGCTGGGCCCTAAGGGGGTGGATTGTAAAAACCCGTGTCCTGGAGGGAACGGTGAACGATCCCACATTCCTGCGAAGGGAATGGTGGTGTGCCTTAAATGTGTAGGCACACACCTATCTAGCACGAGGCCTTTTGGGAGCTTAGTGGCTTTGGATTCGGTTGGAACTCCAATGTTAAGCTAGTTGAGGCTGGTACAATTCCATGATGGGTGACCCCTTGGGAAGTTGATCGTGAGCTCCCGAAAACAAATTGTGAGGGCGGGAAGACCCAAATAACATCTCTATCTCTTGTTTGAACTTACTTGAAACCCACCCCATCATTTCATCATCCTCATCAATTTGGCTTATGTGTGAGGGAGATAGAGTGAGGCTGAGAGGCTGTGAGAGGCCAAATAACAGTGGCAGACAATGGAGCCATAAAGGCTACTCGAAAACCCAGTGAAACAGGTAAACTTGTGATCCCTTAAGTTTGGATTGTTGGGTTTTGAGTTTTGAACGTTTAGAACCTAGAACTATGGCCATGTACGTGTTGTTCGAGCTCATACGAGCTTGTAGGGTCAAAAATAAAAGAGTTTGGATGCTGGAATCACCCTGTGAGGAAGCCTCGAAGGATGACCGTGAAGGTTCGAGCTTGTCCAGGAGGTTACAGGTATGGTTTCTTAATTTTGAGGCCATAGATCGATTTCTGGGAGAACGACTAGTCGATTGGTGAAAGAATGGCGAAGTTTGGCTGAGAAATGGACGATTTGGAATCTAGTTTCGATTCAGGTCGAGCGACCCAATTGTAAGGTCACGGGCTGATCCGCGAAAGGTAGGAGATGATGACGTGACAGTCCACGTCACCATTGTCAGGCTACATGGCAAATCAGGTGATGCCATGTCGAAAATTGTCAAGTGGTTTTCAGTGACGACGTAGTAGAGGCTGACATCAGCTTGACATCATAGTGACATCCGCTGGGACATGTGACACTGGTCAGGTGGTGACACGTGGCAGCTATCTGGTTGTGATACTTTGTAGTTTGTAAAAAGTTGTCAGATGTCAAGTTGTCAAGCTGACGTCAGCTGGTAGCAATGACGTCAGTGTTGACCAACGTTAACCAAACTTTTCCTGGTGAGTTTGGACATGAATTTAAAAGTCAAACCGTTCTTGTTCGAAAGGTTTTGTTGTCCCGAATCCAATGGTGGTGGTTTCAAGTCAATCGAAGATTATTTGGTTAGTGGTGGTTTCGTTGTCCCGAAGCATACCAATCATTTGGGATGAGTATTCTGTTCCGCGGTTTTGGAGGTTTCTTCTATGGACTTGTATAGATTGATAGTGACCCTTGGGTGTTATTTTGACAGGCTCAGACATCTCGGAGGCTTAGGATTGGCTTATGGCTAGTGTTTTGAGCGAGTGGCGGTACGTGTGAGTGGACTTTTGTTTTCCTAACTTTGTGCATACATTTTGATATGGTTTTTATACAATTTATAATGAGGACTATGATGTGACTGTGAATATATGATTGCCTTGTTAATTGTGATGTGAGATGTTATGATGATTGTGATGATGTGAGATGTGGTTGATGACCCATTCGAGATGCCAATTGTGATAGATAGTCTCGGATCTCGAGCTGGGCTCCCTCATTCCTGAGACTCATCTCGAACGTCAAGTTGGGCTCCGTCATTTTCGAGACTCATCTAAGACGTCGAGCTTAGGGTTCCGTAATTCTTGAGACTAGGATCGTTTCTCAGACGTCGAGTCTGGGACTCCGTCATTCCTGAGCCGGTCCACACTCGGACGTCGAGTCTAGGACTCCGTCTTTTTCGAGTGATATCAGGCTACTGGTAGTGCACCTTGATCTGATGATTCAGCAGCAGACATCGGTTGATATAATTTTTTGGTTTGGTATGTCGGTTATTTTGGTATGGCTGGTGATGTGTGATTGGTATGCTTCTGCACTGATGTGATCATGTCATTGATTTAGTCTAGTCCTATATGATGGAGATAAGCTCGTAGAATATCATTGAACATTTCCCAACACTCATAAAAAGCTTCATCTTGGAGTTATCTAGGGTTCATGATCTTAGCCTTAAACTCATTAGTCTTCCCGATAGGATAGTATTAGGTGTGGAACAAGCTTTTCAATTCTGTCCAACTATGAATAGAGGAAGGTGCTAGTGAATGGAACCAAGCCTTGGCTCGATCCTTGAGTGAAAAGCTATACAACCTCAATCTAATTTCATTCTTATTCATCCCATTGATACGAAGAGTGGAACAAACCTAGAGAAAGTCCTTGATATGGAGGTGAGGATCCTCACCAAAGAGTCCATGGAAGGTAGGCAACATGTGAATGATCCTGGACTTAAGCTCAATGTTCTCAACTGTATTTACGGGAAAAAAAATGGGAAATAGGTTTTTGGGCACATGAGGAGCAGTGAACTCCTGAAGGAGCCTAGGGGCAGGTGGAGGGACAATAGCACGATCTTGTGGATTAGCCATGGCATGAGGACTTGGTGATGGGCTCCCGTGAACTGCACATTTCCGTGAGGATGGAGTTGAGCTGTGAGATAAACCCTCCATTGAAGATCTGTGTGACATGTTCTAGTACCTTGAAAAGAAAACAAAAGAAACCAAGTTAGGTAATTCCAAACTATATGGACATCGTTGAGGGACAAGTCCCTGAACAGCAGCGCCAAAAACTTGATAGAAGTTTTATCAAACAAGAGATTACGAATGATAACTCCTAACGTAATACTTTGCAAGTGCACAAAATCATATAACTAGTATAGGAGGTTTGCAAAGGTCGATCCCTCGAGGACTTGTTCAACATGAATCCACTTAGTTTAGAATGAAACAACTTGGTTATGAAACAGAAAAAGAATGGGGGGTTTTGAGTGATGATTAGCATGAAATTGAGATGCAAAAAGACAATGTAAAGTGATGAAAATGAGGTTGATTATTGGTTGATTGATTAAGACGAATTAGGGCTTATTATCCACCTTTACCAATTATAGTTCTCCTTAGATTTACTTGATCTAATTACTATGAATGTTTCTGAATTAAGTGCCCCTGTAGGGGTCGGACTAAGGCTCACCCCACATGTATTATCTTCACTTAGTTTTCATATTTTAAGTGTGATGTCCCCCTCATAAAACGTTTATGATCGATAGTGTGTGATAATGCATGAAACGCGAAGAAAATTTGATGACACTACACTATCCCTAGAAAAGTGACATGCAATTCTAGTAGGACATGAGTTTAGATTACGAATAAAAGTCCTCCTCTTAAACGTGATGTTACAAATTGCAAAATGATATTATGGTCCGTCAAGCAATTACAATGACAATTATACATAAACAAGGTGATCAAGCTTATAGGTGTAAATTGAGTTCATGAAGCACAGTAATCCAAAAAATTCAATCATGTATAACAATCATAATATAGAGCTAGAAATTTAAATATGAACTAACATGGCTAGGGCTTCAAACAGCCCCAATCCTTAAAGAAACTACTCACACATACTTAGATTAACAAACAACATAATTGAATTCATACAAACTTAAAGAGATTAAGGAATAAGAAACAAAAATACTAAGAGATATGAGGCATGAGAGAAGTGGCACAAACACTTATTCTCCTTCCAAGCTTCACGTCACAATCAAGGTGCAAGAATTGAATCCAAAAGTTTGAAGAATAATGAAAATTGCGGCTAACTTGTATAAAAAAGTGAGTATGAATTTCGTCATTGTTTTTGCACCTCGGGAGGTAAATTGAACGTTCAAACAATGAGAGGAAATTAACTATATATAGGCCTCACACCTGCCCTAGAGTTTCCCTAATTAAAAGGGAAAAAAAAAATCCTAAACTAAGGAGGAAATCATCCTAGCCGTGAAAACACAACCCTAGCCTCATTTTGGGTCCTCATTGAGTAAGGAAACCTTTGTCCTTATTTCCTTCCATTTATTGACTTCAAATTTGACTAGGAATTCATTTAATCTCTTGCAAAATCAGATCACAAGAATCCTAATAACAAGAAGGAATCCCTTTTCCTTGTTTCTTGCTTCTTCAACTTCAGGTTTAATTAAGAAATCTTTTAGTAATCTTATCCAAGTCAATCCACACAATTCCTTATTGAAAGGGGAAGGGGAATTACGGCAAGGAGTTCAACATTAGACAAGAAACCCTAGTTATCCCTTAATCACAATTTAGGGAGTTTTAGGGGCTTAGCCGTAATTTGGGAAGTCTTGGTGCCCTTGGTGAATCATTGTCGTGTAAATGAGAGGTGATGTGGCACCTTGTGAGTCCTTGATTAGTTCTTGAAGAATTAGCCTTTGAATGATCACGTTTTATTGCACAAACATGTTTTAAACCTCAACTAGACAAACTTCACAAAATATATCATTTTCTCCTATTGATTGAGCAATAATATTCAAAAAATAAGTGAAAGGGATAAGAAATAACATTTAAATAATCATAAATTCATGACATATCACCAACGCGATTCAAATCACGAGTGGAGAAATTGGGGACATGGGAGAGGCGCAAGATGTAACTGTTCAAGACACGATTTTCGCCCCTATGACCACGATCAGGGTAACTGTTACCCATGTGGCCGAGGTAATCGTGATTGTGGTCCATGTGGTGGGGACTACACTCCTTCAGTCTCGCGAGCTCAGAATTCAAGGAACCATAGGTCGGCCCGTCACCCCTAGCATCTACACCAGCAAAACCTATTCTACAAATGTGGATGATGGGAACATTGGTCTCACACCTACCGTGTGTCAGCTCATTTAGTTGAAGATTATCACGCCTGACACGGGACTCCAGAAACTAACTTTGCTGAAAGTCTGATTCCTACTGATACCACCCTTTAGATTGCTGATTTCCAAACTGCCGCTGGGCATGACAAGGCTTAGGACCTCGAACACAGAGATATGATCGGTGCTTGTGCCATTTTTTTTTCCTTCTCGATGATTTTTTATTTTATTTTGGATCATGTTTAATGATTTATGTTCCCTTTGAACTAGCTTTATTTTTTTTCTCGCATATTATTCATTTTAATCCATTTATTTACATTCCTTAATGTGGTTTTAATTTTCAGTTAAATTTCTAGTTAGGCATGGCAAGTGAGGAAGTTTGTTGTCTAGCTGACAGTGCTACCACGCATACTATCCTTTGAGATATGATTTTTTTTTTTACAAGCTGAATACCTAACCACACCTTTGTGACAACTATATCTGGCCAATCCAACATGCTTAAAGGCTCCGGCAGAGCACACTTTATGTTGTCCAATGGTACTGTATTTACCATTTATGAAGCCTTATACTCCCCATGTTCCAATAGAATGCAGTTGAGTTTTAAGGGTATTCGAACTAATGGTTACCACGTCAAAAACACAAATGAAAAGAATGTGGAATATATTTGTATAACATCCAATCTGTACGACCGGAAGTGTACATTAAAAAAAATTGAAATGCCTCTTGAGTGGCCTCTATATGACCACTATTCGAACAATTGAGGTGATAGGATCCGACCCTAAAAGTCCATGAAAATTGTGCTGGTCTGCTACCGTCTAACAACTTTTGTCTGACAATAGACATTACCAATTTTAACCAAGACAGTGCCTAAACAACATCAAATGATCTTGAAACATATGCCATTAGATTTATATCGAAGAATACTACAATGATTTTAAACTCTTCCCCAGATTTGGCTGGACGGGCCCTCATGCGACGCCCATGTCCTCTGCATGTGGTGGCCACGTGCCACTGCAGGTCACCTTCAAGCTGGAATCGTGTCGACCTGGTTTGGTTCACTGACCGTGACCCCAACCCAACCATATCTCAACCATTTTATATCTAATTGCCTTGTTCTATGCATTGATTTGACTCGTTTCAATCCTAGGAACCTCTCTATGGCCTTAAAACAACCTAAACTATACTAGAAATTAGGGAGGCTTACCTTCAAGTTTTCGGCCATAACGTCGTGCTCAAGTCTACAGCCTATCATCGTTCCAACCCTTTATCTTTTAGGCCTAACACGAACACAGAATCTCACCTGGCTTTCCAGAGTCTCGGTTTCGAGCTCACAATCCCTCAAACAAAGTGAAAACCCATGACCACCTTTGAGCCCTCACAGTTTTCGGTCCTACGAGCTTACCAACCTCATTATTTTCCTCTCAATCCTTCACCTTTTTTTCCTCTCTTTCTTCTCTTTTTCTTCTTTTGTCCTCTTCTTTCCTGATTTTCCTTTCTTCTATCACAATTTTTTTTTTCTTTTTCGGCCTATAATCACCGAATACCATCTAACCACTCACACATGCACACACACCAACATATGAGGTGAGTAAATCGGTGGAACATTGAGGGAGGGAAAATTAAGAGTGTTCTAGATTTCTCCTTCAAAATGATCTATACTGCTTATGAGCAAACTTTCCAAAATACTCCTAATCTTTCTTGACCCATAACGAACAGATTCAACATCTGTTTTCGACATACTACCTGTATATGGATTCAAAATGTCGAGACTTTTGTAACGGTTCTCGCGACTCGTTCACAAAGTGTGCCGACCAACAAGTCAACATTTTACCTTTAGGGGTAAAATTATCATTTAACCTTTTTCAAATTTACGGGTTGTTACAACCTACCCTTCTTTTAAAAAAAAAATTTCATCCTCAAAATTTTAGTACGAATCTCATGTTATGTTCAAACTCAAATTGGTCAACTAAGTTGCTCATGACAATTATTTTATCCTTTTTGTTTTGTTCTTACTCATAAATCCATTTAAACACAGATGATGTCGGGATCTCGCATAAGCACAACCAATCCACACTAATATCCTTACTATAGGCCTTACTCGAGTTTATCTTCAGAACCACGCCATGCCACCCAGAACTTATCTCACCAGTTCATAATCAGACTCAACTATTTATCATCTCAAATACCAACATCATCACACAACGGCACTACGCGTAGGAAAAAACAATAACATTTTCATCTCGATCAAATCCGAAAGCAGTATCAACATCTCATTTAGTCAAATATTCCCCCGAGGGTATCAGTACTACAGGTAGATAAACCACTGTCCACATGGGAACCTACTCAGGATATAGAGCCCATCTCGACGTCTAGGTAGTCACCCTAATGGAAGTCATAGGATACAGAGCCCAGCCTGATTTCTGAGACTAACCAATATCTACATACAAACCACTCGGGAGACAGAGCCCAGCTCGACGTCTGAGACTTAGTACCACACCACTAGTCTCGGGTTCTGTAGCCCCGCTTGATGTCCAAGACCAACCAACCACCTCCCAATCAGGAACTAGAGTCTAACTCGATGTTTGAGTGGTCAACCCTCAAACTAGTCTCGGAAAATGGGCACAGTTCAACATCTGAGACTTGTCCATAACCATTCAGGCATACAACATTTGAGCATTAATCAACCATCGAAACAGACTTGTCCACAAACACAACCATGCAGGTATATTGAGAAGAAATTTTATTGACAATTATTAATTCCTCAAACCCATTTTTCAAAAGTCATGTTTATGCCCGAAACAACCTTTGAATGAGACTTCGTAAAGCGTACATAACAACCCATTAATCCTTATGTTCATCATCCTATCATAACATTACATTATCATCATATCATAACATCATCGTTACATATACGATTATCTATAACATCATATTAGCATAATAATATTCACATAATTACATGATTACCATACATCATGTCAGAAAAATAATTAAATCAATACCCAAGCTCTAATACCAAGTTGACAGGATCTGTCCCTAAAAGTCTGTGAAAACTGGGCCGGTCCTGCTCCCATCTGACAAATTTTCTTAGATAAAGGGAATTACCTATTTTAACCAAGTCCATAACTTATTAAATTAACCAAACTTAATAGATCCTTGCGGGGTTTTCGCCCACGTCCATCCCACTAACTCCGCCGGCAGAAGAATCTACTAACTCAACCATAACTAGTTTTTACCTATGTTATTATGATCATTATTATCTGAATCTTACCATTTATCATTATTAATATTCAATTTTGATTAAGTCAATTTGCCGATAATATACACAAACAAACATTCACATAATCAACATAAATATTCATATCTCTTTATAATTTCCTTCATTCTCCTAATTGTCAACAATCTATTAACTTCCAAGTACAACCATATTTGATCTTATTTTCACTATTTATCACAAATTGTAATTTCAATTATAATAAATTATTAAGATAGCCACCAACTTAAGAATTTAGCCTACAAAATACAAGTCACAAACATGTAGTAATTGAGGTATTAGTTCTCACTTATCAACGATTATCATTACAACTTTGTAGCTTAATTGTGAACATAACCAACTCTTTTCTTCTTATAACAACCCCAAACCCGTTAACACCTCAAAACCACAAAACATCAACTAGTTTCAACCTTTAATCTTGAACCCTAGTCGCTCACCCTTTGTCATCGACCCGCGACCCAAACTTGGCCATATCTCAACTGTTTTACGTCCGATTTCTATGTTCTATGCAACGATTTGATTCATTTCAATCCCAAGAACCTCTCTATGTCCTTTAAACAACGTAAATTGCACTAGGAAATTTTAGTCTTGTGTGTCAAACGGGAATAGGACTGCGCACGTTTCTTTAGGAATTCTCGGGTCGAGACTTATCAGTTTTGTTACATGACTAAGTTTTTGTAAGAAACCGGAAGTTTGTGGAAAACCAAAAGTGGAAATTTACTGAGAATGACAATTTTACCTTTGGAAAAGTCAAAATGTTGACTTTTTGATCGAGATATCTTTTGGGAAATTTGAAAAGACCGTTAGAAAAGTCTCGGTCTCCTGAATATGTAGACAGATGACATACCAAAATCGGAGATCGAATGGACTCGTTATGGGTCTAATAAGTATCAAGGGCATTATGGTAATTTTGAACCAAGGGTATTTTGGCCATTTTGTATGAAATCCCTAGGTAATTCTAGAATGTTCCAAAATTATCCCCTCATTCTCCCTATTACCGACCTACCCTATGTTATGTATATATATATATATATCCATATAATTTTGTGAGGAGCAAAGAAAAAGAAAAAGAATAAAGATGGGTTTTTGGGTATTCAGTGGGTATGCACCTAAAGGGAAGAAAAGATGAAAAACAGGAAGGAACAGGGAGATGAGGGTGGAAGTTAGAGCAAGGAGAAGAAAAGGAAGAAATGAGTGTTGAGAATTGGCTATTGAGTCAAACAATCTCATAAACAGGAGTACTTCAGGTTCTATTCATGTTGAGCTCAGGAATAGTGTGTTAATCATTAAAAAAACAAAAACAGCCAATAGTTACTATGTCTACCACTAAAGCTGACTTTGTTTTTTAGGCTTTGTGTGCATGTCAAGCCATTTGGTTGAGAAGATTACTAAAGGGCCTTTGTCATCTCAAAATAATGGGACAATAGTATACTGTGATAAAAATTATGTAGTTGAACTCTCAAGGAATCCAATATTGCATGGTCACAGCAAGCCTATAGACGTTCGTTTTCACTTTCTTCCTGAGCTTACAAAGACTGGAGTTATAAATATGGTTCACTGTCACATTGATGATTAGGTTCTAGATATAAGGAACAGGCCTTTGAAGCTTTATATGTTCGTGAAGACGTGGAGCTTGATAGGAGTCTACTCGGATTGTAGTGCAAACTTAGGAGTCTACTCGAATTCTAGTGTATACTGATTGTTGATGGTGTACAGTTTAAGGAAGGATGTTCAATTGTTAGTTTTTTCAAGTCTTTAGAAGTCTTTAGGTTGTGGATTAGTGGTTTGATAAATAATTCTTATAGTTTAGGGAAGTGCTATTTAAGTTTAATTGCTTCCTAGTCATTTACCACGTTAATATGCTTGTAAAACATGGGCTGAAGTTTTCTATTTTCCTAGTTGAGATGTAAAGGATATATAGTCATCCAAGTTTGTTTAAGCTCAATAAGAAAGCATTCTCTAATTTATACATTCTAGTAACAAACAAACACAGAGCATTCAACTTGTTGAAGAATATACATAGAAGTGACAACCCATGAGCATTGGTTAAGATTCTTTCACTATTAGAATCTCTCGGCCTTCTCTCTAAAAAAAAGAACGAAAAAAAGCCAGCGTTGGCTCTAGAATCATTGAAGATGGAGGGTGCTCTAGATCTCCACGGCCCGGTGAGGGCTCTAGGGTTACCTCCACCTCCCTCACCTTCTTTCTTTTTCCCTCTTGCTTCACTTCTCTCTTTCGGACTCCGGTTTTCTCTCTTTGTCCCATCTTCTTCGTAGGTGTGATGGTGGAGATACCCTTGCACTTAATTTAGACTGACGACATGGGCTAGGTGGTGGCGTCACCTTCGTTGTAATACACTGTGGCGGCTCTATCTTGTGCCCTCGATAGCGACTCCAACATGTGGGATTGATGTGGAGATATGGTAGTTGGGATCTAGATCTTATTCTGAGTCGTGGCTTAGGAGTGGAGCCTAAAGTTTTTTTCAGAATGTTCCTAAAGAGGCATGGTACCCAAAAATCAAGGAGATGCTTATAGTATATCCGTGCATATATATGCACGAGAGAATTATAGGCTATCGATTTCAGACAATCAATGATATTATTTTGGTTTCAAATTCAGTTGTTGCATACTTGAAGAAGTTATGAACGAATGAGATTTGTGAAGAGTTCAACATTGGGAAAATAAAACATTGTCTCGTGCTGCGAAGGGAGTACTGAGGTAGTGGACATTGGACCATCAATCAGCTTAGACGAAAGAGTTCTAAAGTGGCTTGAAAAGGTTAAATCTCACCTACTAAGCACCCAACGGTTGTTCGGTATCCCAGATTAAGAAAGCTATAGCTTATCCAAATAAATATGATGAAACGACTGTTCGTCTCGAAATGCACTAGGAGTTTCTTTGTACTTAATCTAATATAGTAGACCTGAGCATAATTCCTTATTCATGAGCAGCAAGATATAGCTATACTCTCATACGTCAATATTAGAATGACGAAAAGCTTATTTCATGCCCTCTTCGTGGTATAACAGACTTGAATTCATTTTGTCCCAGTGAGATATGTAGTTGGATATAGCTATACTCCCATACGCAGTTGGATATGTAGATTCCGAATTTTTCTCCAACTTCAAAAATGTTGTTCCTAAACCATGGATGTGTTTACCTATGAAATAAATTAATCTCATGTCCATCTACAGAACCGCCCTTTGGTTTATATATCATTCAGAAATTATCACACTTCATGGACCCCACATAGATGTGTTTGGCTAAGATCTTAGAGTTTTAACTTCGGAGCCCATTTAATCTACCTTCCATAACAAATACTGTCACATATATGTGATAACGACACTTCTTGTATAGTTCAAATTCGGAGAATGTTTCATCCAGAGTGATGGAACTAAACACGTCAACAGTGTTTCGAGACTCTTCTGAAGTTTGCACTTTGGAGTTATTGTACAATATCCAGATGCTTTGATTTTACAAGAAAATCAGAATGATATTGATTACAGCAAATTAGAAACTGATTGGGTGATAAGTGATTTCTATAATTACAATACTTGCATCCCAACATGGTGATATCTCCACATACCATCTATTTGATCCGAAATTGAACCTAAAGTGATGAGACCCGCAAGGGGATCAAGGACTCATCAAGGACCCGGTAGGGAGTGTTTGGACCCGCTGAGAGTGCTGATTCAAATCCTTCTTATGCCTACCAAGTGACCTGCGAGGTAGAGAGGAAACACTAGACATCAATGGGGTACAAACCTAAGAGGCTCTTATGTTTACGTTAGTAACCGTGATGGAGAACCAAGTAGGCTCATCATAACACAAACTGAAGAGTCAAGGTTGTGTTTTTAGAAAAAAGAAGTAGATGAGAAAGAGTTACATTTATGAAAAGGTTTGGGGGTATTTATAGTAGCAAATGTGGTGATTTAACACTGTTTGGAGTAGATTCCAAGCTACAACAGGAGATGTTGCCATGTGTCCCGCAGATTTAGAATGGGTGTCATATAAGGCCCGTGAGCTTGGAAAGCAAGATCGGTGAATAATCTCACATCACTAGGGGAGAGAAAGGTGAACTGTCTTATATGTTTAGGCACGTATCTTCCTAGTACAAGGCCTTTTGGGAGCTCAATGGTTTTGGGTTTGGTTGGAACTTTAAAATTAAGTGAAATTGGGTTGGACCAATCCTAGGATAGATGACACACTGGGAAGTTACGCGTGAGTTCCCAGAAACAAAACCGTGAGGGCCGGGCCCAAAGTAGACAATATCGTGCTAGGGAAGTTAGGTCATGAAAAAATGGTATCAGAACTAGACCCTGAACGAAAATTTGCCAACGAGGACACTGGGCTTCAAGGTGGGTGGATTGTAAGACCCGTGAGCTTGGGAAGCATGACCGGTGAATAATCCCACATCGCTCGGGGAGAGAAAGGTGAAGTGTCTTATACGTGTGGGCACATATCTTTCTAGTACAAGGCCTTTTGGGAGCTCATTGGCTTGGGATTTTTTTGGAACTCCAAAGTTAAGCGAAAACAAAACCGTGGGGACTGGACCCAAAATGGATAATATTATGCTAGGAGATTCGGGTCATAACATGCCTTCCGATCAACTGGCAGTAAATCAGACACTTACGATAGTGTTGCTTGTACAGAGTCTAGTTAGTTGACATGATATCAACATAAGTCCCCTAAGTCATTGAGTGAGGTGGACTTCCTCGGTCGAGGATTTATAACTCAGGCTGATATGTGTGAACCAACCAGAGGAATGTACCTCCCAGTCCCCGAAGTGCTGGATGGAGGGAGTATGCCTTGGTCACCCGGTGGTGCCCTAATCCCCAGTGCTAAGTCGGATAGGATGAGGCCTACATGCCCAATGATCGTAGGGTGACATAGTAATAGGCTCCTAATCGGTCACATGTTCTAGCTTGTCGATCAAGGCCACGAGAGAACCTCGCCAGATGCTTCTGATTGGTCGTAATATTTCTGATTACCGGTTAGAGCATTGACATGAGAGGGCACCTCGCATAAGCTACCGCTTGGTCGCAATATTCCTGCTTGCCGAGTTGAGCCGTGAGAGTACTTCGCTAGAAGCTTTGTTGATCAAGGTCGTGAGGGCTCCTCGCCAGATGCTTCCAATTAGTCACAATGTTCTTACTTACCAATTGGAGCTTTGAAATGAGAGGGTGATTTACAAGGAGGTCAGAAAGTGCGTACTTTCTAATTGAAGTAGACTGGAGAATTTTTGGGTGATTTTGAGTTCCAAGAATTCCCTTTTTTAATACATAAGGTGTACGCATAGGTATTCATAATTTGTATGTACTGTAGACTCATTACACCAATCAAATTGGTGGAATTCCTTATTTGACCATTTTTGTGCAAAGAATTTTTAGAGCATTGAATTTCTACCGATCGACTTTACCCACTGCCGATTGAATTTGACTCGGAAGTCGACTACCGATTACAGTTTGAATCTTCCGATCAGACGAAACTCAAGGTAATTTTATTTTCCCTTCTTGTGAATACGTTTTTTCGGTAGGACTAGTAGTGTGCTTAGTTGTAGTTTCCCTTTTAACTTTACTTGTAGAAGTTAGAGTCCGAGTCAACTGGTGGATCTAGGGGCAAATCCCTACAAACCTTTGATAATGAAAACTTTTCTCACTCAACATATGATGGGTCAAGTGAGAGGAGTGTTTCATCAACCACTAGTTGGTCCTCGTCTATCAGAAGTCACTCTGCCCAATCTATATCTATTGATTGTTTAGATGTGGCATTAAGGAATCTGAAGGGGGATGTAAAGGAGTGGAGTAAAGGTATAGATTAGAGGCAAGGTGTAAAGAATAGGCAGGGTGTTGATCAGAAAGCCTCAACATCTCAACCCTCCGAGATTGAAGTGGAAAGTGATCGAGAGAAGGTTGAAATGGGAAGTAGCTCAAAGATGGAGTTAGATTCCGAGCAAGGTCCCCCATATATCATTCCGTTCATTTAGTCGGATTATATGGTGGACTATGAAGTTAATACCATTCGGCATCTCGATATTGACAAATTTTGAGAATTGTATAATGTGTCGACTAAAATTGAGATGACACTTCCACCGAGAGTTTGAGGCCGACTAAACCACCAGAAGGGTCGATGTTGTTTTATGTCGACTACCTAAAGCATGGTGTTTGACTGCCGATGAATCCTTGGTTGCAGAATATCCTGACATAGGCAAAGATTAATGTCGGCTAGTTAAACATGAACGAATGGATTACCCCGATTAGGGTGTACACAGCCTTCCGACTATGTGGTCTACTGGAACTACACTGGGGGGTTATAGGCAGAAGCCCATTGCCAAAAGGGACAAAACACCTGAAAGGTAATCGGCAAGATGGTGTGCCAAGCTGTGAGGATTCAATGCTCGTTCGGATAGAAAACCAATGTTTTGGCCTGAAGCAACCTACTGAAGGTGTGATAGATCAGGCAAGGATCCAACGACAAAAGGTACCGGAGGCTCGAAAGAAATAGTCAACACCCGTTCTGGAGGTTGCTGAGGAATAGGGTGCTAGTCAGCTCAACAAGAAGGCGATGAAGATTAGGGAAATTGAGAAAGCCGATTTTAGAGTGTCCAAGGAGCCAAGGCTTGATCAGCTGCCTCAAGATATGCCCAAGCCACTAAAAGACCCATCTTTTTTAACAGTCTTCGGTCATGCTTTGCCGAGCTGACCGACGTAGGCAACATGGTTCATTCATCGAAGATGGATGAGAGCTCGGCTCAGGTGACTGAGTGTATAAATCCAATTGTAGTGATGGTTGTCAACACCATATTGCACGTCCTCCACAAATCCTTGTCCATGATTGAAGAGTTGTGTGCCTCCAGTCTTCCCCGTTAGTATGCCAAGGTGATTGCCAAGCATGTTGACGTAAGTGTTCAGGCTCTTATGATTGTCTCTGCTAATTGGCATGTATTTATGTATGTTTTTTGGATTTTAGCAAAGTTTTCTTGTGTCAATAGTGCTTTGGCGAGGTCTACATTGCCCTTCAGAAGTCGACCAACCAAGCCTAGTGTCTCGAGGCCGATGGGAAGGTCGCTTGTCAAAGAGAAGAGAAGCTCGAAGGAAAAGAGCAAGAGGACAATTAGTTGTTCGTGGTTCGAGATCAAAAAGAGGAGATTGAGCAACTCCACATGTAACAACCCATCCTGAATATCAAAATTAAATATTAATTAATTTTGGCTTTAGAATGACTGATCGGGTATTAGTTGAGTGAATTCGGATGAACGGTGTAAAATGATTATTTTACCCCTTGAATTGGGTAAAATGTTGACTTTTGACCCGGGGAGTCAAATGTACGAGGACCGATGACCATGACGTAGATCGGGACTTCACAAGTCCGTAGACATGCGGCACGTCAAAATCGGACATCAAACGGGGAAGTTGTGGTCACGGGATCGAAATCCGGTTAATTGCGTCTCAGGATTCGAATTAAATATTAATGAAATCTGATTAACTAACTATTTAATGTGGGACCCTTGGATGAGTGACACTTGTCACTCATCCTATTGGTCCTTGTCCCTAAATTATGGATCTGGTTTGTGATTGAGGGCCATTTGTATTAAATTATGTATATTATTATTTTATATTTTCCCTCACATTTCTCTCTCCCTCCCCGTGCATCAGTTCTTCATCATCTTCTTCTTAATTGTCTTCTCGTCGGTCCAGTTGAACCGGCCCTGCAGTGAACCAGTTCAAACCGGGTTCGTTGGAGGTTGAAGAAGAATAGTACCCCGGCGCGTGGGCTTCACGTGCAGCCGCTTGCGGTGGCGCGTGGGGCAGAATTAGGTGATACAATCAACATATAATTTTATCCTTTCAATGTAACGAAAATTTTAGGACAAGTTTCGAATCGATCGGACATCGTTTCGATATAGTTCAGGATGTCTGAAGGTTTAGGATCGAGTTTAAATACGTTTACAAATCCGGGAAAATTACGGGGATTTAATGGAAGGTTATTGGAAGTGCTAGTAACCTTAGAATGTGATTTGGACAGGTCCGGATATTCCAGTGATGATGATCTTATGGCACGCGTATCGAGGTGGCAGCTAGGACGGTGACATGACCCATCCCCAACCCCTGGATTAAGGGATAAGCCATGCTCCCGTCTAACCCATGTGCGACACGAAGGCTAAACACCCGTCTAACCTTCATGTAACACGTAAGCCAAACAAGGGATACCCAGGCGAACCATCCAAAACTAACTTCCGACTTTCCAGAGTGCACAGAAACCACTGTGGATCGTGCTTGATGTCTCAGTCTTACCAACAACAGCCCACACCACATCAACAACCATCCTCGGTGCCGCCTCGATATGTGTGCAAACCGCCTTCCTGGCTAATCCATTATCATCAGGACTTCCTGAACCTTGCCGATCCGTGATCAAACCTGTCTCCTGTAACCATGTTTTGCCAATGTTCTTGACCATCTCGAGCCCTGGTTCTGGTCCTAATCGACCTCTGGAACCTTTTTACGAGTTCCACGGCCACCGTCCATGGCAGGCCTCTATTCCTAGCCCCTCAGCCTCGTCTCATCTTCTAGCTTCTACCACTGTACACGATGGCCTACCACGGTTGCACCATCACGTTCATCATCGTCTACACTTTCTTTTTCATTCTAACATCATGGCCAAATGATGAAGATCGAAGGTAATTGTGTAAGTGGTTTCACGGTTCCCATGTGCTCTGTTTTCAGTGTTTCCCAAAACCGTGCACAAATATTATCCTTTTTTTTAAAGAAAACCATTTTGAGGCGGCTGAGGGAGGCTTCCACTGCCTTCCAGTAAGGGAAAGGTGTCCCAAATCTGGTGGGCACAAATCCCAAGGTAACATGTGTCACAATCCCATTGGCATAGATCCCAATGTACTGGAAAAAGACCAAAATGCCCTTACATGGCCAATTACCAAAATGCCACTCAACTTTCGAACATCATAACTTTTTCCTCGAATGTCAGAATCGAACGTTCCGCCTGTCTACGAACTTGTGATGTCCCGAACTACATCACAATCATCGGCCAAAGTCCGTTTGACCGCCTGAATCAAAAGTCAACAGTTTGCCCAATTCCAAGGGTTAAACAGTCATTTTGCACCGTCCATCCGAAATCACCCAACTAATCACCGATTCATCTCACTAATCCGTCATTCACCACTAATCTAATCCCAAAATCTGGGACGGGTCGTTACAGACGGTCTGTGAGTGGACTTTGTTTTCTAAATTGTGATGCATGCATAACTGTTTTATATGCTTTACATATGTGAGTTCTATGATTATGATTATGATATTGGTGATTTACGTATTTGCACATATATCAAGGTTTATGGTTTTACACTGTGGTTATACGTGCTTGTGGTTTCGGTGATGGTTGATGAAATGGTTTTGGATTTAAAAAGGTGAACTCGGGCATAAAACCCATTTTTTTTTGGAAACTCTTGGACATGAAGTCCATTTGAGTTATATTATCGGCCAGGGGCGCAGTTGGTTTACGAAATTGGGCATGAGGCCCAATTGTGTTTTATGAATGTGATTTCGGGTCGGGGACCCATAAATGAATTTGAATAAATGGATTTGGATTTGAGAAATCGAATTTGTAGATTACAATGGTTTTATGGAAATATCAGGCATAGGCCCATTTGAATGGATTGAGATGATTTATGAAGGGTTTTCCATATACCATCCTTATATCTATGGATTATCTCCTCCAGTCGTCTGGGACGCTGGAGTAGTCACGGCGCATTACTTGCGAGAGGTCACTGCACGGAGCGACCGAACCGTATAGTGACTAAGGAGTAGGATTGCTAGACGTTTGGGACGTCAGACATCTGGGATGTTAGAGATTGACTCGGGTTGAGACCCCAGGTAGCACGCGTAGCTTGGACCGTGACATGACGTCTGGGACGTCAGGCGTCTAAAACGCTAGGCATCTGGGATGCCGAGGATTGGTATATAATGGTATTGGATTGAATTATGATTCATGAATTTACTGGATTATGTATGTGGATTTCAGATTTATTGGATGTATGAAATGGTATTTCAATGTTGGTGGTTCTGGGCAGTGGCCCACATGATTGGATTTACGATTTTGGGCTGAGTTCCCACATACTTGGATTTATGTTTTTGGGCTAAGGCCCTAATGATTTAATTAAAGTAAATGGTTTGATTATTGGTTATCGAATGCATGCATGCTTTTTAGTGAAGGGCATAAATGTCCTCTTATGAAATGTGTTTTATTAAACTATTGATTTTTTGTCCACTCACATCTTTCAAATGATTTTAATGTCCTTCAGGTTGATCGCGGATGCGGACTGTAGCAGAGACCGAGACATCATACTCCTCCACCGATCCTAGTGCGCTCTGGAAGCCCCGAATGGGCTGCAGTTTCGAGTTATCCCTTATCTGACACTTCATGTCAGATAGGAGCATGGCACGTCCCGCGTTAATCCTGGAGGGATTTGGGACGGGTCGTGTCACCTCAAGTGTCTAGCGCCCGATCGGAAAGAGACCCAAGAGGATTTCTTGAATAATCCGTCCTTCCAAAACGATATGGGTGAGCATGGAAGTTGAGTCTATGCCGTCGGGCTGTGGTGACCAAGGAAATGGCTAGCTTCTCCAGGTCACATTAGATGGTTTCCATGTCCTGAAATGCCTTGCTTACATTGTATACTAGGTGTTCTGCTCCATCTGTCATTTTAATTAAGACCAAACTGATAGTCGAAATGGAAACTAAAAGGTAGACAGTTAATTGCTCTCTAGTGTCTAATCGAGCGAGAAGGGGTGCGCTGCTAATGTATTCCTTCAGTTTGCTAAATTCCGTGCCACAATCAGCAGTCCAATTGATGTTCTTGGTTTTTGTTTTTAGGACCTTGAAGAATGGTTGGCATTTGTTCATTTCCATCGAGATCAACTTGGTGAGACGTCGAATCTTCTAGTTAAGGTATGAACTTCCTTGATTGTGCGGGGTTCCTGCATATCAAGGATTTCCTTGATCTTCCCGGGGTTGGCTTCTATTCCACACTAGTTAATCATGTAGCCTTGAAATTTTCCAGATTTTACACCGAAAACACATTTTGTAGGATTGAGCCTTATTTGGTACTTGTTGAGCACCTAGAACATCTTGTTGAGATTGATGACATGATCTGTAGCAGTTTTACTCTTGACTAGCATGTCGTCCATATAGACCTCCATAGTTTTCCCGATCTGATCAGCGAACGTGAAGTTCACCAAGCGTTGGTATGTTGCTATGTCATTCTTCAGCCCGAAGGGCATGACGTTGTAGCCGTAGATGTCAAGGTTGGGGCAAAATCTAGTATGGATCTGATCCACCGATGCAACTTGATTTGGTTGTAGCCTGAATATGCATCCATGAAGCTGAGTCGCTTGTAGCCTACAGTGGAATCCACTAGAAGATCGATTTTTAGCAGCAAGAAGCTGTCATTTGGGCATTCCTTGTTGAGTTCAGTGAATTCGATGCATAATTTTCTAGGAGCTTGAAGATTTCTTCATTAAGACAACACTGGCGACCCATGCGGCATAGATTGGCTTTCACACAATGTGGACAATTTCTGAGTTTGGTAATCTCCTCTTGCATGGCACGTTGACGCTCAGCGTTGTATGTTCGTTGCTTCTGCGTGACTGGCTTTACAGAGTGATCAATGGTGTGCCGGTGGCAGGTTACATCAGTGGAGATTCTCGTCATATCTGCATAAAACCATGTGAAGACTTTGCTATTGTCCTTGAGGAACTGGATGAGTACATCCCTGCTCTCTTATGCAATAGTTGTCCCAACCTTCATGTACACATCAAGATGTTCAACGCTAAGTGTGATCAGCTCAGTCTCCTTAACCGATTGAAGTTTGGATATTGCTGATAGGTCTCTATGATCTTCGGGGGGGAGGGGGATTGGATTGAATCTAACGAGCTAGCTCGGGGTCGATAGGATCAACGTTGTATGCTTATTCAGAGACTGTGAGGGTTTCCTTGTTGGTACACGGGTTGACCTTCGTCATCGAAGATTGGTAGCATGTTCAAGTTGATTGTTGATTTTCTCATACCCAGCCAATTCCTATAATAGTAGGGAATTTGATCAGCAATAGGTGGAAGTGACCGCGTTAATCTGGTTCAGGAGCCGCTACTGGGTATGACATTGTAGGTAGTGGGGCAGTCAACCACCCAGAAGGTGATGATTTTTGTTGATATGCGGGGTGTGCTGTCAGGACCCGTCCCAAATCCCCCTGGATTAACATGGGACGCGCCTGATCCCGTCTGACACGAAGTGTCAGACTAGGGAAAATTCTATCTCTAGCCCTCACCAGGCTTCCAGAGTACGCCAGGATCGTAGGAGGAGGAGTGTGATGTCTCGATCTCTGCTATAGCCCGCATCCGGGATCAACCTGAAGAGCATTAAAAACATTAAAAGTCGTGAGTGGACAAAATAATATTTTAATGAAACGTTTCACAAAAGACATTTATGCCCTTCACTAAAAAGTAAATGCATGCATTCAAAAACCGTTTACCAAAACGTTCATGAACAATTTGTCAAGATATTCTCAAAAGCTTTCAAGGGTTCATGTCAGTCCCCATAAACCGTCATGAACCATAAATCCATTTATGGGTCCCCGACCCAAAATCACAAAAACCCGTAAATCAACACATATGGGAACTCACTCCAAATCAAACACACGTGGGTCTCAGCCCGAAACCATTCTCAATTAAGTACCAAAACATACAATATGGGGTCTCCGCCCCAAACCATTTCCAAAACATCGAATACGGGGTCTCCGCCCCAAATCACTTTCTAATACATAGAACACAGGGACTCCGCCCCAATCACTTTCATAAAACCTCATACGTATCAACATATGTATAACCCATCCGCGGCACTTCCGAGAAGATGCCAACTCGGGGCACACAGCCCCTAGGGAACACATCCCTGATATATGTCACGATAAATCTTTATACTAGTGTGCACACTACTTAGGGTCTCACTCCGAGTCTTCCCCTAGGAATTCTCCATCTGGGAGGCTCAATCTCTCAATCTAGTTCGAGCTCTATCTCCGGATCTAGTCCGATCATCTCTCCAGAATCTGGTCCGGGACCACATCATAACTCATAACTCCCACTCCCGAATTCTCATTTCAGAAATCGAACTGGGACTCAAGCCCGATTTCACAATCAACAGGTCCTCAAGCTCGATACCACAGCTAACTGGGCCCTAAGCCCGAAACCATAAACCAACAGGGTCTCAAGCCCAATTTCACAACCAATAGGGCCTCAAGCCCGATACTACAGTCAAAGGGGCCTCAAGCTCGAGATTACAACCAACTAGACCTCAAGTCTGGATTCGTAAACCAAGGGGACCCTCGGTCCGATCGTATAACTCAAATGGACCCTCGGTCCGATTCCTCGTCAAATCAAATGGACTCCAAGTCCAAGAGTTCGTAAATCAAATGAGTCTCATGCCCGATTTCATATTTCTAAATCCAAAATCAATTCATTAAACCCTCATCGAAATATGTACAAATACGTAAATCCTAAGCTACCACAAACAAATGCACTCATGGCATCATAAAATAAGTATTTAAAATATTTCTAAACAATTATGCATGCATCGAATTCATAAAACAAGTCCACTCAAACACCGTCCGAAGCCGCACCTCAATACACGTGCCATAAATTGGACCGCCATGACCGATCCAGGGCTCCCCTTTCTTCATTTTTCGTCCAATCTTCTCCTTTTCAATCCTAAACTTCCTAATTCAATCCTAGGAACTAGTTTGTGCAACCAAATCTACCTAAAACCCCTAAAAACCAACGGATTCAATTTTCCTCCACGGTTCAACAAAACCCATATTTCTCCCAGGGCTTCACAGCCATGAACTCTCATCCAAAACTATCCTATTACTTCCCTAACAACTCATTAAGCCCATTCTAATCGATCAAAATAATCCATAACGTCACAAATTAAAAATGGAAAGAAATGTGCAAACCGAGTACCTTGCACGGTTTCATGGTCGCCGTCCACGGCGGCGCTGCCTCCTACCAGCCACCATCATCCTCATGGCCCCCCATTACTCTCTAGTTCCTAAGACATGATCAGATGGGAAGAATGGTTGTATTGGGTTGGAATGGTGAGATTGGGTTTGGGTTTGGAGGATGGAAAATGATCGATGAAGGAAAAGGGATGGATATGCATGAATTGTTTGGGCTGGGAAATGGATGGGTGACACTTGTCACTCATCCATTGGGCCTGTCCAATAATATATGGGCCCCACTCGCTGCCAAATGACTTTCGTCTCGAGAAACGTGCAATAGTTCCTTAGAACTTCCGTGAACCGTAACTTCTTCGTCGAATGTCCGAATTTGACGTGCCGCCTGTCTACGAATTCGTATCGTCTCGATCTACGTAATGGTCCTCGGCCCTGGCCATCGGACCTCCCGAGTCAAAATTCAACTATTTACTCCTATTCAACCAAATTACCAAAATGCCCCCAAACTTCCAAAAATCATAACTTCTTCCTCGAACCTCGGAATCGGGCGTTCCACCTGTCTATGAACTCATGACGTCCCGAACTACGTCACAGTCATCAGCCAAAGTCCATTTGACGGCCTGAACAAAAAGTCAACGATTCACCCATTCTAGGGGCAAATTTCGTCATTTCGCCTTGCTCGTCCGTTAATCCTCATCTAATCTCCGCTTAGTCTCGCTAATCCGTCATTAATTCTTAATTAATCCCGCTAATTCGGAACGGGTCGTTACAATCTTTCCCCTTAAAGAATTTCGTCCTTGAAATTCAAATTGACCCGATTCCAAAACCCAACTGTGGAATCCAACCTTGTTCCTCGACTCGGATCGCTGCACTTACACGAGAATATCCGTGTAATAGTACACATCCGACTCACATGCCGTACTCGTCGGTACGCACCGTCGCCGGAGTCTTTAAAGCTCCAACTCATTTTCGAGAACTACATGTTATCTAGCACGTCTCACTCGAGACAAAATGTCGACACTCGTCGACCACGCCTGTCACTCACTTTGACAGGTCAGTAATACCAAACTGACATTCAAACGGTCTTTCAGCCTAACACTCTGACATGTTCCATCCTACAGTCGCCAGGCTGAATTACGTACTCCCACTAAGGGCTAACACATCCACGCTAGCATCCACCGCAGCATCCAAACAAACAACATTCTATAGATCCTGCCATCACCATGCCATCACCATCGAAAAACATGTATTTAAAACATTTATAAACATTTATGCATGCATCGAAATCATAAAACAAGCCCACTCACAGACCGTCCGAAGCCGCGCATCGATACACATGTCATAAGCTTCTCCTGGGCTAATCGTCGCCTCCGGGATCCCCAAACCTGTCTAAATTATTAGAAGGTTACTAACTACTTAAATAACCCCTCACTAAAGCCTCGTAATTTTCCGGAATTTCTAACTATTTTTAAACGTGAACCTAAACCTTCGGACGTCCCGAACTATATCTAAACGATGTTCGATTGACACGAAACCAGTCCCAAAATGTTCGTTACATCGAATAGATGAAATTACACGTTGGAACCTTCCCCAGATTCCCTGCCACGCACTGTCACGTGCCCAAGGACTGCCCTACGCGTGGGTCTCATGCGTCGGGCTACAGTCTTCATCTTCAACCTTCAGACCGGTCCAGACAGGCCGGTTCGGTTCAGGCCTGTAACTGGACCGCCATGACCGATCTAGGGCTCCCCTTTCTTCATTTTTCGTCCAATCATCTCCTTTTCAATCCTAAACTTCCTAATTCAATCCTAGGAACTAGTTTGTGCAACCAAATCTACCTAAAACCCCTAAAAACCCACGGGTTCAATTTTCCTCCAAGGTTCAACAAAACCCAGATTTCTCCCAGGGCTTCACAGCCATGAAACCTTATCCAAAACTATCCTATTACTTCCCTAACAACTCATTATTCCCATTCTAATCGACCAAAACAATCCATAACATCACAAATTAAAAATGGAGGGAAATGTGCAAAACTGAGTACCTTGCACGGTTTCATGGCCGCCGTCCACGGCGGCGATGCCTCCTGCCAACGACCATCATCCTCACGGCCCCCCATCACTCTCTGGTTCCTCAGACATGATCAGATGGGAAGAATGGTTGGATTGGGTTGGAATGGTGAGATCGGGTTTGGGTTTGGAGGATGGAAAATGATCAATGAAGGAAAAGGGATAGATATGCATGAATTTTTTGGGCTGGGCAATGGATGGGTGACACTTGTCACTCATCCATTGGGACTGTCCAATAATATATGGGCCCCACTTGCTACGAAATGACTTCCGTCTCGAAAAACGTGCAATAGTTCCCTCGAACTTCCGTGAACCGTAACTTCTCCGTCGAACATCCGAATTCGACGTGCCGCATGTCTACGGATTCGTATCACCTCGATCTTTGTAACGGTCCTCAGCCCTCGACCATTGGACTTCCCGGGTCAAAAGTCAACTATTTACTCCTATTCAACCAAATTACCAAAACGCCCCCGAACTTCCGAAAATCATAACTTTTTCCTCGAACGTCGGAATCAGGCGTTCCACCTGTCTTTGAACTCATGACGTCCCGAACTACGTCACAATCATCAGCCAAAGTCCATTTGACCTCCTGAACGAAAAGTCAACGATTCGCCCATTCTATGGGCAAAATCGTCATTTCACCCTACTCGTCCGTTAATCCTCGTCTAATCCCCGCTTAGTCTCGCTAATCTGTCATTAATTCTTAATTAATCCTGCTGATTCATGACGGGTCGTTACACGTACTTCCGAGTGAGATTTGTAGGGAGATGATGTTGATTGGCATGACTTAGTCCCCCAAAAAGCTTAATAGTGGAGAGATGGTTTGATTGAGTTCGTTCGAATCGATTCCGAGTTGGTTGAAAGCTTCCATGAAAAGGACATTAACAGACCTACTGGTGTCCACTCAGTATCCAACCTTCGTCGAAGTTGGCGATTGTCGTTCGGATGATCAATGGATCGTTGTGAGGGAAGATTACTCCCCACTCTTCCTCCTCAGAGAAAGTGATAGGGGTCCATCTTACTTTTTCGACCTTCATTGCCCTTCTAGATTCGATCTTAAAGATCTAGTGGTTGGACTAGGTTGCTCGGAAGAAACTGTTCTTTGCTCAGTTTGAACTGTAGGATGAAGAGATGGTAGGGCCTCCGTTGATGGTGTTGATATGTGGGTTGTTCCGAATGGTCCGTGCATTCTATAAGAATTGGTTAATCTTCCCCTCCCTGAAAGGGATTCCACAATGTCGCGGAAAGCTACGCACTCATCAATGATGTTACCATTGAATTTGTAGTATTGACAGTATAGGTTTAATTGAACTCCTGGTCGGGGGCCTTGAACTCACGCCCTCGACTTCTCAATCATCTCCTCGATGTTCATGAGAACATTTTCGAGTGAGGTATTGAGGATGGAGTAAGTTTCAAACTTGGAGACTAGCCCTGAATAGGGCTTATCATGCTATTGATGGATGTTCTGTTTATGTACCTGGTTGGTTTTGTATTTTTCCTTCTTCCCCTTGTAGTTTTTGTCGTTGGAACCTTTTCTCTGATCTAAGTAAGATTTGTTCCCATGGCCTTGGTTCTGCTTGCTGGAGTCATGCTGAGGCTTGGACTATTGATTTCCTTAGGGCGGGAAGGGGGGAAGGTAGGCATGGGTGGTAGTTTGCTTCTTCTCTGCTCATAGAGTATTGAAGTGTTCTGCCTTGGCGTAGATCGCTGCATTCCTCATCAATTTGGTGTAGTCATCCTATCTCTGTGTGAAGGCATGGTACTTGAAGGTGGACTCCCTCAATCCACTAAGGAATGCCTTGTAGGCTACCTTATCGTCAGTCTCCTAGCACTTGGAGTACTCGAGGAAGAATCTTGCTGTGTATTTTTGTAAAGATTCATTCTCCCTTTGCCAGAGATAACCTAGATCCTCCGTGGTTAGCAAGCGATCTGTCTGGATCATGAACTAGTTCAAGAAGACCGTGTACAACTAGTTGAAGGAATAAACCGTCTTCGGAGAAATTTTTGAACCCCATGGAAGACTGGTAGTTGTTCCTGTGAGTAACTGGATCTCTTTTTCTAGTGTACAGAGTGACCTTGAGGGCTTTGACCTCCATCTTATGCCTGTATTTCAGAATGCGTTCTATGAAGGGGTTCATGTTGGCCTTTATTTTCGTGGGAGATTTAGTCTTCTGCTTGTTAGTCTACAGTTCGTGGATGCGCTGGAGAAGTTCCTAGACAATTTTGTCTAACATAGGAGGTTTGAAGTATGCTCCACGTCTCTCAGCAACAGGTTGACGACTCACGTTGCTCGTACGCCTCCCTGATTGTTCGACATGTTTTCATCTTCTACCAGACATGGAAATTGTCGAGTTCACGTCATCTTCCAGGTGTTAGGGTTGATCTGTAGTGATTGATCTTCCGTCTGCTGAGCTGGGGCCTTCTGACGTAGTGCTCTCCTTAGGGCTAGTACTAATTGAGAGTGGCCTTGTTGGGATACGAGGGGTAGAGGGGCCTGATACTGGATTCTAGAATTGTTTGTTGGGTAGGTCAGCCGGGTCGGCTGAATTTGCGTAGGCCTCATGTCACGTAATTAACGAGCGTTACAAAACATTTGTGTACCTGAAGGTTCTGCTGAATCGGTGGGATGAACGAGCATCGACTGTTGGGGTTCTAATTGGCAGGGCTCGACTACTTGTCGATCGACATTGGTAGCAAGTGCTCGCTTAGTCTCCACCTGTTGCTCTTTCAGTTCTTCCGGTGTGGATTGGAGGATAGCGAGGGTGGTTTGGTGTTGATCTCTCCACACGTGATTTCTGGTCTCAGTAGCAGCATTAGTTTTTCTGATTTCCATCATCTCCACACGAATGGTTCTCATCATTTCGAGCATGGCCTTTAAAGGCATGTCGGTTCTTATTATGTTGCGATCTCCGTGGGGAGTGTTGTTAAGCTCACCATCAACTTATGTCGGTAGGTAGATGAAGTTGAGGTATGTGAGCTAGTGGGAAGACTTACTCAGAATTCCCACAGACGACGCAAAATGTTTGATTTGAAATTGGAGCTAACATTATGAGACCTACTAAGGGATCTAGGAACCGGTATGAGATGTTTGGACCCGTTAGGGGTGTTGGTTCAAATCATGCTTAAGCCTACCGAGTGTCGTGCGAGGAAGAAAGGAAATAGTAGCGACCAGTGGGGTGTCGGCTAAGAGGCTCTGATGCTTAAGTCAATAATCGTGATGGAGAACCAAGTAGGCAGACCACAACATAGACTGATGGGTCAAGGTTGTATGTGTTTAGAGAGAGAAGTAGATGAGCGAGAGTTACCTTTATGAAAGGATTTGAAGATATTTATAGTAACAATGAATGTGGTGGTTAAACATTGTTTGGAGTAGGTTCCAAGCTATAGCAGAAGACATTGCCACGTGTCCCACAGATTCAGGATCGGTGCCAGGTGCAATGGATCTCCTATCATGTCAGGGAGTTGGTATCGACAACTAGCTAATCGGACCAAAGGTGCCGATCATCCCTGCCGAGTATGCATTTCACGTGGATGAGATTTGGGCTTGTAGGCCACGTGTTGTTTAATACATTGCGCTTAGTAGCAAACTCGTATGAGACTACTGACTGGTACCACTGGCCTCACCTGATGATTGGTGTTACATGCATTGCCTTTCGATTGACCTATCTGCCGATCACCTAGCAATAGATCGGATGCTTATGGTGGTGTTGCTTATACAGAGTTTGATTGGTCGGCATGGTAGCAACATCATCCTTTTTTTAACGAATTTTCTTCCTACATATATCATAATCGAAACCGTTTATTTTCTAAATCATCATATCGAGATCTTCTTCTTAAAAAATCAACTAGATGAAGGTTGTTTAGTCATTCATATATATAAATTAAATGAACGGTTCGCTATGAGGATCTTAATACTTAATAAAATTGTTTGATTTATTTGATACATATGAGAGACTAAATGACCTTTAATTTAGTATATTTTTTATAGAGATGGTCTTGACATGATGATTAAGAGAAGACTTTTTACACAAGAAGCACCATGACCTTTTATTTTTGTCTCAAAATGCACAATAAACTCGATATTGACTCGTGATGCCCCCTCAAAACCCATTTCTGTCTCGAAGTGCTCAATGAACTCAATTTTGACCCAAGGTCGAGTTCAGAGAGCACCTTGAGGCGAACATGGGGTTTCAAGGGGTACCATGAGTCAAAATCAAGTTTAAAGTGCATTTTCAGACAAAAGTAAAAGTTCATAGTGTATCTTGAGTAAAAAGTCTTTAGAGATTAAATATTTCTGATTATGATATATATACAAAGATAATTCGATAAATCAAAAAAATTATATAAAAATGTACCATCTTGGTGGGATGCAACTATTTTCCTTTATATAATTTCAATTTCCATTAACTTGAATAATGAGCAATCATATGATATTAAAATGTATTCCTCATTTGTATCGTATAGAAGTAGGAGCAAACCCCAACAGAAATATATGGACCTATTGAATTTTCTCTCTTGTAATATTATACTTCACAACAATATTTTTTTAAATACAAACGATATTTTAATTTAACTCTAATTAAAATGGAAGGGACTTTCACACAGATGATGTTTTTGGGTTTCGATTTTGAGACAACGTATCTACAAGCTGAGATTCTTACTAACTGAGCTACGCTTTTGGCAACAAAAAAAAAATTTAATTTTTTTTTTAAGTTCGGCTTGTTTTTATCTATGGAGCTATTCATAAACTTTATCCGTTATAATCAATAGGCTATAAAATAATTATAACAGTTCTCTTAAGTAGTTAAGTGCAATGCTAATTATTAATTTTTCTATTTTTTGCGTCCAACAATATGCTTTTTTAAGTAGAGAGAAGAGATGAGATTTGGAATAAACCAGTCAATAGTTTCGACCATTGGAAAATCACAATCAGATGACAAACAGAAAATAGATGACAATAGAGATACATTCATAATCACAATGTGCTTGGGTTAATATCAAGTTTTTGAAAATAATGGCTATGGATCATGTGTCTGCATAAAAATGATCAAGAACGGACCGAACTACGAGTGATATCCTCACTACATGCAAACCATCTTCCCAAAACAGATATCCAAAAGTGTATCTTCCTTGAACTCTTAGCTGGGAGAAGAAACTAACCTTGAACCGCAACTTGTTTACTGTATAGTTGAATGACAAAACTGCTGGCTTCACTCTTACAGACACACCGGCAGGCCTTTGAACCCGAGCAGTGTAGATAGAGTTTACTGGACCCACATTTGTAACTGTTCTTGATACGGTCATTCTCTGCTTCAGCTCATGAACGGTGATAGAAGGCAAATTAAGATTGACAATGAAGTTGGTTGATTTTCGGCACGTGATTATACCACCAGCCACTGAGCTGATGGCTGTATTGTTGTAGCCCATGGAGCAAAGGAAACGGATATAATCCGAGGATTCCATATCATATATGAGACCAGGAGTTATGGCTTTGTTAGGAACCACATGACCACCTCCATAGTCAAATGCATCAGCCAGCTTGTCTGAAGCTCCTTCGGCCACGATACTTTGAGCATATTTATCCTCTAGAGAAGCTATAAAGTTAAAACCGAATCAGTTTGTCTTGAAAGTTTTCTGAACACAGTAAATGCAATGAACTTTCCTTTTTTTTATTTTCACCTGTTGTGACCAATGCAGACTTTATTGCAGCAGGACTCCATGTTGGGTGGATGGCTTTAAGAAGAGCGACAATGGCAGATATATGGGGACAGGCCATGGAAGTTCCTGATTCAATTCTGAAGACATCTGGAGGTTGTGATAGGGAATGGGCAGGAGACCAGGAGGCTAATATATTTACACCAGGAGCAGCAATGTCCGGCTTGAGAACACGTTCAAAGTTGATAATCATTCATAACACCCTTCAAAACAATCAAAGAAAAATATACATATCATAGTTTCAATACCTTCAGTATGGAAGGAGAGAGAGAATTGGGTCCTCGGGAAGAGAAGAACCCAACTTCTGGGGATATCTGCTGTCCCAGTAATGTTATTGTTGGATTGAACTTGACCAAGGGATTTCTGTGGCATATGGTCACTTGATTAGGACATTTCTTGGTCCCCAAAGCGAAATCATACAAATCGTTGTCAAAAAAAATTAGTTAGGACACCTAGAGCTAATATCTTGGAAAGTAGACAAATAAGCAGTCTTAAGAATGAAGAATGCATCTACTTACAACATAGATGGACACACGATCTTTCTCCATACTGATGAAGAAAATCAAACATTGACAATGCCATGAAATTGAAGCGTGGAAAACATAACTCTTTATTTTTTGTTCAAACTACAAAGATTGTGCATGAAGAGAAGTTACTTATATGAGAAAATACCTGGATGTCCCTACGTAGGTTAGCAGGTTTGTGCCAAATGCAAAGTCAACTAGGACACAAGGTAGACTATCCACGGACAAAGAAACATCCTTGGTAGGAAATTGAGCAAAAATGAGACCAGCGCCCTTAACACTCTTCACAGATCTCGCTGCAGCAAGAACTGACCTCTGTGATCGAGATTGGAAACAAAGAATCATCTTTCCACTTGCTAAAGTTTCATTTAGAGTTCCTAAATCACAGTTCCTGTTAAAAGTGCAGACCATTATATTGCATGTTCTCTACAATGAGCTAGGAGGTACATGAAAAATTCAAGCTAAAAAGTAGAGAGGAAGGTTTTATACCCAGCACTGTCTTTATCTGCATTAGAAGATGCAATGTCTCCTCCATACACAAGTGGATAAAACTTGTTCGTATCCATCCCTGTATACAGAGCCTGACCCTGCAGGAGAAATAAATTTCAATTTGAGGTTTATGTACTTCTATATATGAATTGATAACAAAAAATTTAAATGGAACTCAGAATCAAGTTCAAGCAAGAAGGACATGTATGCTTTAGTTTTGAACTTCGGAAAAAAAATAAGAAATTATTTCAATACATTTCATTTAAAGCGCATTGCAGATTCGTAACGATGATAAGTCTTTGCTTCGAATGGGATTATCAAAACAAAAAATATTTCTCATACATAATAATAATGTTCTCTTCTGACATTGTTATGATTCTACCTGTAATGATGCACAAATGATACATTGTGTTACCAAACCATCAACAGTCTTTATTGACAAAGATAACACTCCAGACTGGCAATTGAGAGTATAATGTCGCGCATTATACCAGACTCTCAATCATTCAATAGAAGGAAGGACAAAATTTATAGCTGAAAGAAGGAAGTGCTGATATACCACAATAGTTTGGTTATTTCCCAGGGCAATCACGGTAGGGAAAGCCCTATCAATAGTGCTTGCGGCAACTGTAAAAATCCAGGGAGCAGAATTTATGACAGTTTGAGGGAATGGACCAGAATTCCCAGCAGAGCATACAACGGAGATTCCTTTGGCTACAGCATGGAAAGAACCAATGGAGACAACATCCTCAACATAAGAAGAAAGTGGGAGTGGAGAACCAAGAGAGACCGACAGCACATCTACACCATCAAAGATTGCATCATCAAATGCTGCAAGTAGATCTGCTGAGCTGCATCCGCCAGTAGCCCAACAAACTTTGTAGACAGCGATCCAAGCTGATGGAGCACCTCCTCTTGCCAATCCTGCAGCTAAACCCATAAAACTTGCATTTTCTATTGAACCACCAGCTGCAGTAGATGCTGTATGAGTACCATGTCCTAAAGCATCCCGGGGAGAGAGAAATTCAAAACTATCACTTGTATTTAGATTTCCAAATTCAGCCTCATATCCTTTAACATACCACCGTGCACCAATTATTTTCCTGCCACAATTATGCAACAAGTAGACTACATATTAACCACCTCTGGTTTAGAGAAGATAGTTAAACTGTAAATCAAGGTTGGATCTTCAATAAACTATTTCCCCCAAGGGACTAAATCAAGTTAGTCAAACAACCCTCCTCTTGAGGTTTACTATGTGCATGGTTCTACGTCATGCCCAAAAGTTGTATTTTAGACGATGACATCAAATATGATTTGGGAGTATACATCAAAAATGTTGAGTTGTCAATAATTAAACACTTGCTTGAATTATAACATTAGGAGAAAGCTTCAGCCGCGCTTATCAGGTAGAGATAATATTCAAAACTATTACAATAACATGGAAAATCTGCCATAAATTTGTCCAAATTCTTATTATGATGAGTTTTCTCAAAAAGAAAAATAAAAAGTGATAATGTAGAAGTTAGTAAAAAGAAAGCTCTCCAAAGTAAACTACAATGGAGAATTTGTGACCATTTCTGCATATAATACATTAAAACTGACTAACTGTTTACTTTAGTGATTCAACGAGTACTAAAATATCTGGATTCAAATTTACCAAAACAACTTCAGCTTTCTAACAGCATTGAGTACCATGAATCAGTGAGCACACAACTGTTCACTACGTTATCATATGAGGAATGTTGAACTACACGCACATATATGAAGATGAAGATTTACCTATTACAATGGGAGAGTTTGAAATTTTCTCCTTCTTGACATATTCCTCTCCAATGAGATGGGATGTCTCCCATACCTTCATCTCTGAAGCTTTCAGACTCAGGCCAAATTCCTATGTATCCAAATTACGTTGTCAGTAAAACAAAACCTGATGTTAATACTTTTCAACCATGTTCCAATTTTGAAATCCTGACCAGTGTCCATGACTCCAATAATAGATCCAATGCCTGATTGACTCCTTGAAAGAATTCCATTTCTAATATGTGAGTTTACTTGCAGAAAATTCCAACTTCTAGTCGTATGCAAATTAAGAACTCTATTTGGAGTGACATGAACAACCCCAGGGAAATCTGCATTATGTTTACATGAAAGCAAAATGTTAACTACAAGTATTTGTTAGAAAAGATTAAGTATTACTCAAAAGGAACAACAACAGAAAAAATCAATGTTTAAATAGTTCACCAACATTGCAAACACCTGCAATAAGCTTGGCTTGAGACCGAGTTAGGACTGCAGCAAACCCTGAAAATCCATGCTTGTAGTTGTACAGAATTGATTCCTTCGCGGCTACTTTGCTGTGAATTTTTAATCAAAGTCTGTTAATTTCTTATTATTTCTATAGCAAGTCCTGTTTAGAAGTGCTTTTAGCAGATGCTTCATGTACACGCTACACGTAATTAGATGTTTAACAAAGAGCAGTTTATGCTGGCAGATGAAAGTTACCATTCTTAAACATAGAGAATAGATTACACCAGACATATATGCACTATCATTGTGGAATTGTTCTGCCACGACGGTTCCTATTGAAGCTAACATCCCATAACCACCATTGCCATGACAACTCATCAACCGACAATCAGTGCCATTCCTCATACCAAAAATACAGCGTGTATAAATTATATTTCGAGAGAACCGACTATGGGTTATTTAAAGTACAAAATGAAATCAATATTTACAACGCAATAGAGTCTCTTCTTTATGTCCCCAAAGTAAAACAAAAGTAATAATATATCATCTTTTATTGGTTCGAGTTAGACTAAATGACATATAAATCGAAGAATTTCTTACTGCATATAATCAGAGCAAACAAAGAGGAGCACAAAGTCCGACCTTTCAAATACATATGAAAGAATCTCATGGTGAGATTCAGAAACCAGCTCAGGCTCTCCATGTTGTGTCTCTCCAAAATAAACAATGTAAACCTACCAAGACCAAGAACCATAAAGTGAATGGAAAAATAAATAAATAAATAAAAACCCAAAAACAAATTGATCACACAATTAGTTAGACTCACGTTTCTTGCAGCCAAAGAGAAAAGGAACCCAGATTTTTGCAGGGCAAGAAGAAGGAAAAAGGTGCCAATGATCCCAGAAGGAAAAGCCATGTGGGTCTGTGAGGCCTGAAAATGGCAATGCTAAAACACACAGCTCTTCCTCTTGACTTGTTAAAATTTTGGGGCGTGGACCTATTGTTGGTGATGGGACAAGAGGGTAAAGCACTTACAACAGTTGGCATCGACCTTAGAAATAGACGTTGGGGAGATGAAGGCGATGGGTCTGCTGAGGGCGTGAGACCGCATGACCATATACCAAAAGGGTTGACTGGAATTTCCATGGTTGGGTTTGGGATAAGGAGAACGGGACCCAAAAAACTGGATGTGGTCGTTTCCCTAACGACTCTTTACTGTGGCAATGGGATTTGTTTACTCAGGGTGCATCCAATTATACACACGTTCACATTTGCTATTAGCTATTCGAATTGGAAACCTTGAACATCACATAAGAAAAAATAATATTATTATACACATTCACAATTACCAATCGCTTTTTCCGTAAATTTTCTCAACATTTTCAATCAAAATTAAGGGTATATTTTGTACAATGAATGAAAATATCTTCTATTGTTAAACCCCATGAAAGTCAGACCCAGACTGAATAAACAAAGAGAGAACTCATAGCAAGATCTTTAATTCGTCTGATGTTCTCTGCCATTTTTTAGTCCTATGATTTTTCGGTGTTGATTGTCTAGGTTAGCAGATATGCAGATGAATTTGGGTAATTCATGGCCAAATTTTACCTCATTTGGAACTTACAACTCTGACTAGGATTTGAGTTTAACGGATTGCTTCTGCTTCCTCCACTTTATGTTTAATTTTAGTGAATTTCAAGTGAAACTTCCAACTTCGGTTCAAAATTTGGGATTTTCCCATTAGTTCATCCAATATTTCCAACGGTTAGGTTTTCGTTAAATTAGAAAAGGAATTCATTGATCGTTTTGCCCAGTTACTATTTTTGTTAACTTTTGACTGGGCTTATTATATGGATTGTTCGTGAATACCATTGTGTAAGTCACAAAATGATGAGTCTGATAGGTAGTATGCGAGAATCGGAGGTCGATTGGTCATGTTATGACCCTGGGCTTTGCAAGGTCATTTTAGTCATTTTCCACCCAAAGGGTATTTTGGTAATTGGTGAGGGAGATTTTTTTTTAAAAGTCATAATGTATTTTTTTTTATCTCGTTAGGAATTGTGCACCGACCTAGAGGATGAAGGATGGCTAATATAATTGTACATGTATGTTCAATTTTGAGTGATGTTTTGTGTGTGAGTTGTGACAAAGTTTCGTCTTAAAACTGTGCAACCATGACAAGGACTGGGAGCTTGAGAGAAAATGAGAAGTGGAAGAGTGAGGGAAACACTTAGAGAGAAAGAAAGACAAAAGAAGAAGAAGAAGAAGAAGAAAACAGTGCGAGAAGGGAAGAGAGCCCGAGAAGGAAAAATCGTGTTTGAAGGTAACCTTGAAGTTCTGGACGATGGGGCTTAAAGGCAAGCCTAGTAGTAGTTCCTACAGTCCCTAATGAACATTTTGGGAGTGAATGGAAGGAATTTTGGACATTGAAACCATCTAGATAGCAAGGGTGATGGGCGACCGAGAATTCGAAGAAATTTGAGCGAGTTTTTGAGGTAAGGTTTCAGTTTTGATTCCAAAATCCATTTCTGGGTTAGTTTAGTGAATTTTTGATGAAGAAGGAAGGAAAAAGGTTGAAACACATTGAAATTAAAACTCGAAACCAAGGATTCAGATCGACCTGTTGCGATGTTGAGGGCGATACTAACATGGCACTACTGACGCGGCAGCCACAAGGTAGAGAGCAGTCTAACAACAAGCTGACGTGGTGCTAACGTGGAAGATGACAGGGTAGCCACGTGGATGCCACTAGGCAGCCATGTGTCAACCATGTAGCAATCCTGCCAGCATATGTCAGGCCACGTGGCGGGATGCTCGTGTGAGCGTGTGGCAGCGCATGGGAAGACCGCCGGACTTCCACCAGAGCATGGCAGCGTGTGGGCACAAATTTGGAGACACGACAATGCGTGTCTGATAGTATTCGACTTTCTAAGTCCAATGGTCGTGGTTTCGAGTCAATCAGACATCGTCTCGAGGGTCGTTTTAAGGGTTTAAAGTGTTTGTTCCACGTTTAAAAATTTGGATTTAAATCCCGAGACTTGGCTTATATTATGAAACTACCTAGGAGTTTATGACCCGAAACTTATGATTTTGATAGGCGACATGACCTCTGGAGCAAGTGAGGAACGAGCAAATCGGGAATAACTATGCAATAACCAATGTGAGTGGAATTTTGTTTTTATAGAATTATTATGCATGCATATTTTAAATTCTTTATATGTGATTTTAGTGATATTTGGTTGATTATGATTTTATATGACTATTGGTAGTTTTACAAAAATTATTTAAATGCACGTTTTATGAGAATTTTGAATACATTGTGTTTTGGGTTTATGCTAGATTTAAGATATCGATGTGGTTTTAACATTGATATATGTTATATATGTACACTCGATGCTTGTGGTATGATTGATATGACTGTTTGTGAACAACCCTACTCAGTTACTAGTTATTGGTTAGTCTAAGATGTCGAGCTGGGCTCTGTTTCTTGAGACTGGTACTATGGTTGGACTGTGACGCAGACGTCGAGCTCGATTTACGAAGTCTGTCCACACTTGGACGTCGAGTTGCGCTTTGTTTCCCGAGTGGCCTACCTACCAGTAGTGCATATAATGTGATGATTGCCATTGAACTCAAGGATGGGTTGATTGTGTGGTTACATGTATTTCGAAGTCGAACCATATTATGTTTTCATTGAGTCTAAATGATTTTTCACATGCATGTATAGTTTTGTAAAATGGAGGGTACTTACTTAACTTTCCAAACTGTGTTTTAAAACATTTATTTTTGTTCACTCACACATTTTCTTTATGATTTTGTACTTACCCTCCAGGCAGTGGCACGAGGACGGGGATCACCTTGGGATCAGAAGAATCGTCTAGGATCTGCGCACTCTTAAATGTTATAGGGTAGGACTAGACGTATAGGTTGTGTTTGTTACTAGTACTTATGCTCTGTAAACAATAATGACAAATATCCCTTATCTAATAGTTGGTGAAATTGTTTGTTAATTTTAGTAGTACTTGGAATCGTTTTAGTTACTGGTATTAAATATGAGAAGGGAGCAGGATTTCCCCGGTTAATGGGAGGGTTCCTATCAATATCCCCCCCTCTTCACAAAGAAAAACAAAAAAAATACTATTCAATTAAGATTGGCGATCCCTCTCTAGCAACAGAAGAATCCAAGGTGGAACTAAAGGCCCCCAAATAGTTTTCTCTTGAATGCGACGTCATTCTTGGGGCTAGAATGTGAGACACATAATTCGCAGTTCGAGGAACACATACAAGTTGCTCTGTAGAAACTTGAATGTCCTCCATCAACATCACCTTTCTAGGTAGCAACTCATCAGAGTCCTTAAATGTCAAGACAATTCGATAGTACTAATTGTCTCTATGGAATATGTCTCAATCATCGCCCATCCAATGCAATTGTAACAGGCCCAGTTTCCCTCCCTCAATCTCTATTGCAACCACCGAATTTCCCAGAGGGTCGAGGCTAAGAAACTTTCCAAAAAATTCCAGCTGAATCCCTTAGCACTTATCCCTGTCCATTTTGTAAACTGTCTTTACAGACCGCATCATTATAGTTGAGTTTGATAGTACCATCAACCGATTTATTCAACTTGGCATCCCAAACTAGTAGAGCCCCCACATAAATCTATTGCAACCTAAGAAACTCCATGTAGGCACCATAGCCAATTCATAGACCTCCTCAACTACCTTACCCTACATATCATGTACCACTTTATTTCTCCAATTCTAGACATGCCAGCAAATGAAAACAGACCATTCTTATTGAGTAATCAAAAGTTTAAGAACAGCAAATCAAATAGATCAATAAAAATGCCACTTGTGGGAAATCCATCCACCTAGAAAAATAGATAGCCTCCAAAATTTTTGAATTCGTGACAAGACCTAACCCAAAAAAACTATAAAACTCAGGAAAAGTCCTGCTCCCATCTGACAAACCTTCAGAAAACCCTGAACTACCCTTTAACACGTGTTATTCAAGAGATGGTACACTTAATACAATATTCCAAATAGTACGAGACTAGACAAAGATAATACGGTAAAAGATACAAGGATCCTACTCTGAGGATTAAAATTGCACAGGTAAACTGGATGTAAGCCGTCGTCCTAAGCATGCCCCGCACCTATGCCACAGTCTAGAGGATAAGTGGAAACATGAAAATGTGAGTGGACCAAAATAAACAATTATAACACAATAATCAAGAAAACGAGATTGTCCCTCCATTTTTCAAAACATGGATTCGTATAAAAAATGATTAAAATAAATTTTTTAAACATAAAATGTGACATGACCCATCCCAATCCCCCCGAGATTATCGCGGGATGTGCCATGCTCTTGTCTGACACAAAGTGTCAAACAAGGGATAACTCAAAACCTTAGCCCGTTCGGGGCTTCTAGAGCTCGCCCGGATCAGTGGAGGAGTGCGACGTCTCGGTCTCTGCTACAGCCCGCATCCGTGATCAACTTGAAGGGCATTAAAACCATTAAAAGCTGTGAGCGGACGAAAATCAATAGTTTAATAGAAACACATTTCATAAGAAGGCATTTATGCCCTTCACTAAAAAGTATGCATGCATTCGAAAACCAATAATCAAACCATTTACTTAAATTAAATCATTAGGGCCATAGCCCAAAACCATAAATGCAAGTATGTGAGAACTCAACCCAAAACCGTAAATCCAAGTATGTGGGCCACTGCCCAAAACCACCAACACTAAAATACCATTTCATAAATCCCATAAATCTGAAATACAAATTCATATCCAGTAAATTCATAAATCACAATCCAATCAACCACCGTTTTATACCAATCCTTAGCATCCCAGATGCCTTTCGCCCCAGACGTCATGTCACGGTCCAAGCTATGTGTGCTACCCGAGTCAATCTCTGACATCCCAGACGTCTACCAATCCTGCTCCTAAGTAACTATACAGTCTGGTCACTCCGCATAGTGACTCCTCGCAGGCAATGCACCGTGACCACTCCAGCGTCTCAGACAACTGGAGGAGACAATCCATAGATATAAGGATGGTATATGGAAAACATTTCATAAATCGTCTTAAACCGTTCAAATGGGCGTATTCCCAGGATTTCCATAAAACCATCGTAATCCACCAATCCGATTTCTCAAATCCAAATCCATTTATGGGTCCCCGACCCGAAATCACATTCATACAACACAATTGGGCCTCATGCCCAATTTCGTGAACTAGCTGGGCCCCTAGCCCGATGATATAACTCAAATGGACTTAATGTCCGAGGGTTTCCAAATCAAATGGGTCTAATGCCCGAGTTCACCATTTCAAATCCAAAACCATTTCATCAAACCATCACAGAAACCACAAGCACGTATAACCACAGTCTAAAATCATAAACCTCGATATACGTACAAATACGTAAATCACCTCGAAATACGTGCAAATATGTAAATCACCAATATCACAATCATCATCATAGAATCACATATATAAAACATATAAAGCAGTTATGTATGCACCACAGTTTAGAAAACAATGTCCACTCATAGACCCTCCTAGCTTTCGTCTCGATACGAGTGCCATAACCCTTCCCTTGCTAAATCACCATCCTCGAAATATCCGAACCTGTCCAAATCATACTAGAGGGTTACTAACTACTTCAATAACCTCTCATTAAAGCCCCCTAATTTTCTGGGATTTTTAAACGTATTTAAACTCAATCCTAAACCTTCGGACATCCCGAAAAATATAGAAACGATGTCCGATTGACTCGAAATCAGTTCCAAAATGTTCGTTACATCGAAAGGATGAAATTACATGTTAACCTTGCTTGGAAAAAAGGCCTCACGCGCGGCCCAAAGGCGCTGCGCTTGGGAGCCATGCGCGGGGGTACTGTTCATCTTCAACCTTGGGTAAACCAGTCTAAACCGATTCTCTGCAATTCCGGTTCAACCGGACCAGCGAGGCTGTTTCACCCCTTGTTTCAAGTCCATTTTTGACACGGTTTTCTCCTATTTGTTCATCTAATACTAACTAAGGAATCCATTGATTCAAAACAAGAAAAATGGCCAAGATTAGTTACCTTAAACCCAAACCCGAAGATCAGTTTTTTCCTCCCTGTGTTCTTCAGTTTCCAGCCAGTCACTACCACGAAACCAGGCTCAAACCTCACGTTTTCGACCCTAGAACCAAACCTAACACAACAGATTGATCCATACACATCAAAGTTGATAGTTTCAAAAATGGGCAAAAATGTAGGTTTCGGGTTTTCCGGCTTACCTCTGCAGTGAACGGCCACGAGCTCCTCCCTGTGGTTTCCCTGACTTCCTATCCTCCTTCCCGTCTGTTCTCTCAATGCTTAAGGCTGGTTTGAGCTAGTGTGGGTTTTTGGTGAGGTTTTTTCTTCCCACGGTTTATGGGAGCACAAAGGAGATGTAGATGATGTTGGGTGATGATGAGTGATCGGATGAAGTCGATCTGGTGATGGAAGGTGAAGTTGATGGACGGTGGGGGTTTATACGAAATGGGGAGGTGTTTGTTCTTCACAGGAAAAGAATGGGATAAATGAAGTTTGATGATGATGATCAGCTGAGAGGAATGACGATGGAATGAATGGTGAGGATGAGAAGATTGAGAGAGATGAACAGCTGGGGTGAGGAAATGAGAGATGAGTGATGGGTTAAAATATATAAAAATCAACCAATAGGGGAAAGATCCACAAAATGGGGAAAAACAGTTGTGGGATGAGTGACACTTGTCACTTATCCAAGGGTTCTAGGTTAATTAAGTTATGTATCAGATCCTATTATTTTATATTATTTTAATTGAATTCTCGGGTCTTAAGTTTAATCAATTTCGCTCCCGTGACCATAACTTTTCCATCAAGTGTCCGTTTTCGACGTGCCGCTTGTCTACGGACTCGTGACGTCTCGATCTACGTCACAGTTATCGATCCTCGTACGTTCGACTCCCTAAGTCAAAAGTTAATATTTTTTCCAAATACAAGGGTAAAATAGTCATTTTTACACCGTCCGTCCAAATTCTCTCAACTAATCCCCAATTAGTCATTCTAAATTCTTAATTAATTAATATTTAATCTCGATATTCGAGACGGATCGTTACAAAATGTATATAAGATACCCAGGGCCCACATTTCCCCAAAGTACCCACGAGTAAAACCACTAGGAAAACTACCCTACACACCACAACCAGTAACCATGATACCATATCCTCCAAACCTAACCATTGCCAACCGAAGCCTTGTACTACACATAGACTGCTTCAGGAACTACAGAGCCACGCTCCGAACATCTAAGCACAAGCCCTGGTATATTTGTCTCAAGATCTGTGAAGCCTTGCTTTAGACATCTGAGATTTGGTTAAATCTCCGAAGGACGGTCAACCACGGAAACAGTTAAAGTATTAAACCCAAAACATCCTTTAAAAAATGTAACTTTGACTATAACTCTAAGTCAAAATCGTTAAACCAAAGCCCAATCCCAAAAAACTACTTCCACACAAATCCTTTAAACATGTGTCAATAATAGTAAACAAATGATTAATTAAAAACCATAAATCCTCATATCAATGAAATCATATGCATAATATGTACTCAAATCATTTAATATAGTTCAATATGCATGCAAGATAGTTTTGAAAGTAAAGGTCCATTCAAAATCAAGCTGGTAGATCACTCTTGAGTCGTACACATCTTGAACACGGAACCCAAGGTTTAAAAACCCTAATCAACCCCTAAACAAACTCTTATCGACCCAAAACCACCACCATTGGATTCAGCTCGTCAAAAACTTTTGAAACACATAGCCATGCCTCAAAACTCGTACCCACGCATAGCCATGCGTCACTGAAAGGCTAGTGGCCTTCCCCATACATCACTGACTTCATCTGCTGACACTAGCCCCTACTGACATGGCACCTTATTGATGTCACCCTACTTGCTGACGTGTCCCTAATCGTTGGCGTGGTACCCTGCTATGTGGTATGTTGACATGGAACCCTACACGTGGCATGCTGACGTCACCCTTCGTCAGAAAAGACGATGACGTTGTCATGACCGTCGTCGTTTGTCAACTAGAAACTGCATTTTTTATTCGATTTCCAAACCTCCATGACTCTCTCATTTCTCAACCAAATAAGACAAACTTTATATCAAAATCTATCTACTCGATCTCTGGAATCCAAATCCAAACCTATTGTTGAAGCGTTAAATGTTCCAACTGTCGAGTACTCGTTGCCCAATCACCAAATGACGCGTGTCCCTCTTGTGACCTGTCAACTCAAGTGGATCGCGGGTCTCCGTTAGTACGGGCACCTGTGTGGTGCCGGCCTAAGGTTCTCCGACGATCAAGTCAGTTACTTTGTTCGTAAGAGGAAACAGTAAATGGTAAGTTCGGTAGAGTAATTGTAATAGTAAAACTTAGTTCCCTTTATTGGGAAATGTGTACCCTTTATGTATAGGTAGGTGGGATGTTCAATTCCCAAAGTTCCGATGTGGGACGAATGCTTCTCGATTTACGTACGGACACGTGTTACGTAAATCGAGAGTGGATATGCTTCTACGTGGCATCCCGCATTGGGCCCGGTGTTAGGGCTGTCGCAAGTATGGTGTTCTTGGGCCTTGAGCATTGTCAGGGCTTTAAGTATACGGCCCAGTGGGTCTGGTCAGATATGGTGTCAACAGAAGTCCCCCAAGTCGTTGACTGAGGTGGAATTTCTCGGTCGGGGACTTGTTTTCATTCTCCCAGACCCTGTTGGGAAGTATACCTGTAGTCCCCCAAGTCCCCTGGTGGGATAGTCCACCGAGACAGTCTCGGTCATGGAGAGGAAGTAGCGAGTAGGCGGCCGGTGATAAAGAGCACTCGGCGGAAAAGTGGCTCAGTCGGTCGCGGTTGTGCGCAGTCGGTCGGTGGCGGCGTCATGGTCGGTGATAGGAGCCAAAGACGCGTTGGAGCTGCGGTGACCGAGCGGTGTACCCGGGTCGATGAGGGAGGACCAGCGTCCGTACGGGGGGTGAGAACACCGAGCGGTGTATACGAGTCGGTGAATAGAGCCAATACCCGCCCACGGATGAGAGCACCGAGCGGTGTACATGGGTCGGTGGGAGGACCAGCGTCTGTTAAGCAGTCCCAGACACCGAACGGTGTACGGAAGTCGGTGTCGACCTGTAGGAAGACGGTTGGGCTTCCTCGGACAGATGGTTGACACGTGTCCGATCAGAATGTTTGGTTGCAACACGTGTCTGTCACTGAGGGGAGTGACGCTTCGTAGTCTGTGCATTAATTGCTATAAATATGGGGAGCTCTTCACCGATTTCCTCACTTGTGTTTTTGAGAGAATTGGGGAAATTCTGTCCAACCAAAGAGGCGATTTCCGACGAGCTTTTGACGGCGGTGCGTACGGTGTTTTCCGATTTCCGACCTACGGTCCTCCATGAAAAACAAGGTAGGCACTTGTCCAAGTTCAGTTTTGTCGATTAAAAGTGGGAGGGTGTGAAGAACTGGCCATGAACGTGGTGAAGGTTGTGGTCAAATCTTCATAGGAACGAGTCGGCCGGCTGAGTTCTGTTTTTCTGTTTCTGTTTTTTTTTCTTTTGTAGATGTCGGTCGAAAGTGACTCGGTAGCTGAGGGTAAATGCTACGACTCACAGGGCGGTGAGTCGTCAGATAGTAGTGTGGAGGTGCTCACTCCCATCTCAGGGAGTGAGGACGAGGCCTCCTTGGCGGAGGTACAAAAAAGGGTAGAGTCGGTGCACAGTACAGCCGAGTCGTCCGGCAGGACCACGGACATGGGTTCTGGGGCTGGGCCGACGGGTAGGTCGGGGTAGCGGCAATCTGCTGGTAGATGCTGAAACGATAGTAAAGGTGGGGGTGCACCGAGCGTTGAAGCTGACCCATGGCTGTGGTAAGGGCACGGTTCGGCTGAACAAAGTGAAAACGGCCGGGGACGAGTCGGTCCCGGAAGCCGTGCCGATTGAGAGGGCGGCCTTCACCGTGGACGAAATGGTGAACAAAGAGACCGAGAAGGGCCTGATGAAAATGAGGATTGAGTTTGACGTTCCCGTCTCGGTGACGACAAGGTTACCGACTAGAGAGAAAAGACCGAGCAACCCCACAGCCGGTATGGCATTGTTCTATACCGAGCTGATGCACCACAGGGTAAGGCTGCCCCTTCACCCCTGGCTGCGGAGGATGGTGAAGAAGATGGGGGTGGCACTCGGTCAGCTCAATCCAAACGTGTGGATTGTGCTATGCTCACTCTACACGGCCTTCAGATGGGCCGAGCAGCCAGAGCCGACCTATGCCCAACTGATGTACCTGTACGAGTTCGGGTTCCAGCAGCAGAGTACCAGGTGGGTCTTCGTCCGTCACCGTAAGAAGAGCAAACGGGGGGAGTTCATTCTGGACATACCGACCTCCCAAAAATCGTACAAGACGAAGTTCTGCCTGGTCGGTGGGAACTGGGAGGGGAACACCGAGGGACCCCCGATACCGTCCAAATTCCAGACCCAAGGTTGATAGTTGTAGCATAGGCCGCCCCTTCATGTGAATGTTGATATGTTGTATGCTAAGTAATAGTGTTGTAGCTGACCATTTCTCGGTGTGCAGGTTTGTTCCCAGAAGAAGAAATATCGCCAGAAGAGAAAGCGGTCGTTCACCGAGTAAGGGAGATCTTGGACGATTTGAATCGGAACCGACGAATACTTCGGCTACCTGGGTTTCAGTACAAGGCCGGCCCCATTGATACCAACGAGGGTAAGTCTGTTTTTGTTGTTGGTTTGCTATTTGTTTTCTTGTATCTGACTTGTTTCTCGGTGTTGTAGTCCCCTACCACCTCGGCAGCCGGATTTACAAGGATTGTGAGCAACTGAGAATGAAGGCAGACAAAGGCTCCGGAGAATCCGCGTCCCTATCCAAGGCGGCCGAGCGCTTGGAGCTGCTGCTCAAGAAGAAAAAGGAGCGAGCCGAGAAGAAGCAGCCTGGGAATTCCGGCCGAGCACAGCAAGGCCAATCCTCAAAACCGAGGCCCCCTAGCCCTCCACCCAGGTCGCCAAAGCGGAAGCGGAGCACAGTCGAAGGAGACCGAGTACTCTCCCCCGACCCAAGGCGGACGAAGGTGAGAAAAGAGGCCGAGACGATCCTGTTGGCACAGGAAGCAATTGGCGGCAAGAGGTCGATGCCGGTACCCGAGTTCAATCCTCCACCGTCCCCCCTCGGTTGGATGCGAGGATCCTGGAGATGCTCCAGAGGAGAGGAGATGTAAATCTCGGTGTGTTCACCGACGGGGAGGCGATCGGCGAGGGATCCAGTGCCGAGACAACCCTCTGCTGCCCGAGGCAAATGGTGCCGTTGCTGAATGGGGTCTGTCAGGGGGCTTCGACGCCCTTGGAAGAGCTGGCCGAGGTGTAATGCCGGTCGTCTGATTAGAGGATGGAGAAGGCCCTGCTACTACTGAGCAATGTAAGTTTTTCGTATGTTGCAAGTGTGGTATGTTAGGCCGAGTGAGTTGCTAACGGTTGTCATGTGCAGGCTCTCGGTGAGGTGTACTTCCAGTTTGGGAACAGCCAGAGAAGGGTGGCGTCTGCTCGGCGGGAGAAGGAGCGGCTGAAGCAGAAACAGGAAGAGCTCACTCCCAAACCTCAGGAAGCCGAGAGGGCGATGAAAGAGGCGGCTGACCTTACTCGAAAGTTGGAAACCGAGAGGTGGAAGACTCAGGAGGCCCTGGCTTCTAGAGATCAGTTGAAGATCGAGGTGGAGGCCAAGGAGAAGGACAGGCTGAAGCACTGGAAGGAGCTCTGTCGGGTGAAGACAGCGAGAGAGGCCGACCTGGAAGAGGTGGGGAAAAAAGCGGTGGCGGAGTTCAAGGCTTCGGAGGAGTTTGACCAGCTAAAGAACGAGTATGCCGCCGAGTGCGAGCAGGAGTTCTTCCGCAACCTCTTCCTGCATAATCCTGGACTGACCGTGAAGACCCCCTGGCTCGGTCAGGACATTAATGCCGACATGTTTGAGGACGAGTCGGGGGAGGAGGATGAGGAGGGTGCCCAGCCGAGTGACCTGCCGAAAGCCGACCAGGTGGAGCCGCAAAAAGAGCCTGAGCCAGAGGTGGAGGGAGCTCAGCAAGCCGAGCAGCCGGTGGAAGAGCTAGTGTAGGATGCTTGTGTTTCTCCCCCTTTGTTTTTGTTTGTGTTTTTTTTTTGTTAAGAATAGTGGGGACGACCGAGAGGTCGAATTTTGTAAAGCTCTTGCAGGCCGAGCATAATAGGTCTGCACGTTTTGAATGAAAATAGACTCTTCTGGATAAAAAATTGTAGACCGAGTTATCCTTCGATTTTTGTTTGTCTGAGTGTTGGTGTAGGCCGAGTGAGGCTGTATACCGACTATAATGTTCGAGTCAAAATAACAAGTGTTGGGGTGTAGGCCGAGTAAGGCCGAACCCCGACTCGTATGTTTGAGTCGTAGTGGTAGTGCAAGCCGAGTAGGGCTGTACACCGACTCTATTGTTTGAGTCAAAATAGCAAGTGTTGGGGTGTTGGCCAAGTAAGACCGAACCCCGACTCGTATGTTTGAGTCGTAGTGGTAGTGCAAGCCGAGTAGGGCTGTACATCGACTCTAATGTTCGAGTCAAAATAGCAAGTGTTGGGGTGTAGGCCGAGTAAGACCGAACCCCGACTCGTATGTTTGAGTCGTAGTGGTAGTGCAAGCCTAGTAGGGCTGTACACCGACTCTATTGTTCGAGTCAAAATAGCAAGTGTTGGGGTGTAGGCCGAGTAAGACCGAACCCCGACTCGTATGTTTGAGTCATAGTGGTAGTGCAAGCCGAGTAGGGCTGTACACCGACTCTATTGTTCGAGTCAAAATAGCAAGTGTTGGGGTGTAGGCCGAGTAAGACCGAACCCCGACTCGTATGTTTGAGTTGTAGTGGTAGTGCAAGCCGAGTAGGGCTGTACACCGACTCTATTGTTCGAGTCAAAATAGCAAGTGTTGGGGTGTAGGCCGAGTAAGACCGAACCCCGACTCGTATGTTTGAGTCGTAGTGGTAGTGCAAGCCGAGTAGGGCTGTACACCGACTCTAATGTTTGAGTCAAAATAGCAAGTGTTGGGGTGTAGGCCGAGTAAGACCGAACCCCGACTCGTATGTTTGAGTCGTAATGGTAGTGCAAGCCGAGTAGGGCTGTACACCGACTCTAATGTTTGAGTCAAAATAGCAAGTGTTGGGGTGTAGGCCGAGTAAGACCGAACCCCGACTCGTATGTTTGAGTCGTAATGGTAGTGCAAGCCGAGTAGGGCTGTACACCGACTCTAATGTTTGAGTCAAAATAGCAAGTGTTGGGGTGTAGGCCGAGTAAGACCGAACCCCGACTCGTATGTTTGAGTCGTAATAGTAGTGCAAGCCGAGTAGGGCTGTACACTGACTCTAATGTTTGAGTCAAAATAGCAAGTGTTGGGGTGTAGGCCGAGTAAGACCGAACCCCGAACCCCGACTCGTATGTTTGAGTCGTAATGGTAGTGCAAGCCAGTAGGGCTGTACACCGACGCTATTGTTCGAGCAAGTGTTGGGGTGTAGGCCGAGTAAGACCGAACCCCGACTCGTATGTTTGAGTCGAAATGTTATGTTACAAAGGCTAGATAAATGGAAGAGTTTATAAATAACCGGTGCCAAAATGGGTAAAGTACAGCAAGTCATAAGAAGGAAAAAATACAGCCTTAAATGTAGTACTTCTTCAAATGATCGGCATTCCATGGGTGGCCCAGTCTTCGCCCATCTGGGTCTTCCAGTTCATAAGTTCCGGGCCGGCATATTCTGGTAACCCGATATGGACCCTCCCAATTGGGGCCAAGAGTCCCTGCTGAGCTATCCTTGGTGGCAAGGCTGACTTTTCGGAGGACCCAGTCGCCTTCCTGAAAACCCCGATGTTTGACTCTGGCGTTATGGTAGTTGCAAAGCCGCTGCTTGCAGGCGATGTTTCTGAGGTTGGCCTGCTCCCTGTGCTCCTCGATGAGGTCTAGACTGAGTGCGATCTGATGGTTGTTTTGTTCAGGCTCATAGGACGACACTCGGTAAGAAGTTTCGCTTAGTTCGGCGGGAATGACTGCTTCCGTTCCGAAAGTTAGCGAGAAGGGGGTTTCATTCGTAGATGTGCGGTAGGATGTCCGATATGACCAGAGTGCGTTGGGGAGAATTTCAGACCACTTGCCCTTGGCCTCGTCCAGCTGCGTTTTCAGTGTATGCTTGATGATCTTGTTTATGGCCTCAACTTGGCCGTTGGACTGAGGGTGGGCTGGTGAGGCGAAGCAAAGGCGGATGTTGTGTCTGTCACAAAAGGCACGGAAGCGTGCGTTGTCGAATTGCTTCCCATTGTCCGTGACGATTGTGTGGGGGAGACTGAAACGGCAGATAATGTTCTGGAAGACGAACGTTTCGATCTGGGCCGTGGTGATAGAAGCCAAAGCTTTCGCCTCAACCCACTTTGTGAAGTAATCCACCGCTACCACCGCATACTCTATCTTGCCCTTTCCTGCCGGAATTTTCCCAATCAAATCAAGTCCCCACTGCGAGAAGGGCCAGGGGCTGACCATTGGTGTGAGGTTTTCTGGAGGTAGGTGGAAAAGAGGGGCGAACCGTTGACACTTATCGCACTGCTTGGTCAGCTCGGCCGCGTCTCCGTGCATGGTTGGCTAATAGAAACCTTGCCGGAAAGCCTTGCCGGAAAGCCTTGTGGGCCAACGACCGTGGTCCAGAATGATTTCCGCAAATACCGGCGTGGATTTCCTCGAGAACGGCTCTGCCTGCCTCCGGGACGAGACACTTCAAGAGGGGCAAAGTGAAACCCCATTTGTAGAGTTGGTCGTTGATGAGTGTATAGCGGGCTGCCCGTCTTCGGACCTTTTTGGCCTCGATTTTGTCAGAAGGAAGAGTTCCATCTGCGAGGAATCTAATCAGTGGGGCCATCCACGTGCCATTAGTGTTGATGGCGTAGACCGCCGAGCATTGTGTACTGGGTTGCTCCAGAATTTCGATCAGTACGCTTCGACTCTGCTTCTCATCGAGGGAGGATGCGAGCCGGGCCAGGGCGTCGGCATGGCTGTTTTCGGAGCATGGAATCCGAGTGATAGCGTAGCTGCGGAAACTACATAGAAGGGTCTTCGCCAGTGCTCTGTATGCTGCCATGGAAGAGTCTTTCGCCTCATAGGCGTTGTTGATCTGGTTGACGATGAGCTGTGAATCGCTGAAGATCTTGACCTGTTCTACCTCCATGGTTTTAGCGAGGCGGAGCCCTGCAAGGAGGGCCTCATACTCGGCGGCATTGTTGGAGGCCTTGAATTGAAACGAAGGGCATACTCCATTCGGACCTTGTCTGGTGTGGTAAGGACAAGTCCGGCTCCCGACCCGTTGTGGCAAGCAGACCCGTCGACATAAAGGAGCCAGGTTGGTCGAGTGGGGTCGAGTTGGGGGTTCTCCTCGTCCAAAGTATGTGTTATGGACAGAGGGGGAGATGGTGGGACCTCAGCTGCGGCCGCTGCCGGGACGTAGGAGAACTCAGAGATAAAGTCCGCCATGGCCTGTCCTTTCTCGGCAGTGCGGGAAATGAAAGTGATGTCGAACTCGCTGAGTTCGATTGCCCATTTCAGTAAGCGGCCCGAAGTTTCGGGCTTCTGAAGCACTTTCCGGAGTGGTTTGTCGGTTAAGACGACGATGAAATGAGCCTGGAAGTATGGCCTGAGCTTCCGGGCGGACATGATGAGGGCGAAAGCAAGCTTCTCTAAGTCAGAGTATCTTGTCTCGGCATCCTGCAGAGCCTTGCTGACGTAATATACCGGATGTTCGGCGCCGTCCCTACGCTTGACCAAAACTGAACTTGCGGCAGAAGCGGAGACAGATAGATACATGTAGAGGGTTTCCCCGGTGTCTGGTCTTGCTAGCAGCGGCGCTTTTCCCATGTATTCCTTAAGTTCAGTGAAGGCCTTGGTGCATTCCTCGGTCCAGGTGATGTGTTTGGACCTGCCCTTTAGGGCCTTGAAGAAAGGCACGCACCTGTCCGTGGCCTTGGAGATGAAGCGTGTAAGGGCTGCGACTCGTCCCGTTAAGCTTTGCACTTCTTTCTGGGTTCGTGGCGGCTCCATATCGACCAGGGCCTTGATTTTTTCCGGGTTGGACTTGATGCCCCTCTGGCTAATCATGAAACCCAGAAATTTCCCAGAGCTGACTCCGAACACGCACTTCGCCGGATTTAACCTCATTCGATACCGTTTGAGGACGTCGAACATTCGCGAGAGATTGGGGATGTGGAGGTCAGCCGATTTACTCTTGACGAGCATGTCGTCGACGTAAACCTCCATGGTTTTCCCAATCTGGTCGGCGAACATGAAGTTCACTAAGCGCTGGTAAGTGGCCCCGGCGTTTTTGAGTCCGAAAGGCATGACATTGTAACAGTATAACCCCTGATCTGTCCGGAAGGTTGTGTGGATCTGATCTGCCGGATGCATAAAGATTTGGTTGTAGCCCGAGTACGCATCCATAAAACTCAGGAGCCCATGTCCTGCCGTGGCGTCGACCAGTTGGTCAATCTTGGGCAAAGGAAAACTGTCCTTGGGGCAGGCCTTGTTAAGGTCAGTGAAATCAATGTACATTCGCCACGCCCCCGAGGGTTTTTTGACGAGTACAACATTGGCAACCCAGGTAGCATAGACGGCCTTCCGGACAAAGTGGATGGTGCTGAGCTTGATGATCTCTGCCTTCATAGCCTCGGTCCTCTCAGCATCGTAGAGGCGGCGTTTCTGTTCGACAGGTTTGTAGGTAGGATCGATGCTGAGCTGGTGGCAGATCACGTCGGTGGAGATGCCGGGCATGTCGGCGTACGACCAGGCAAAGACTTCAGAGTTGTCCCTTAAAAACCGGATCAGTTGTGAGCGCAGGTCGGGCGAAAGAGTTGTCCCAATCTTTACCTTTCGGTCCACAAAGTCGTGGGAGAGTACTATCTCTTTGACATCCTCAATGGGCTGTGGATGGGGTGTTGCAGAATGGTCCCGAGGATCTTCGATTGGTTCGGCCCGGATTTTCTGTGCGTCCTGAGGGCTCACGGGGTCGGCTTCGAACGCGGACTCTGATACTGTCATGGTTTCTTTCGGAGGTTGGATGAGGGTGGCAGAATTGCAGGCCCTTGCAGCCATTTGGTCTCTTTTGACTTGACCAATCCCCATAGGGGTTGGGAACTTTACCAGTAGTAGGTGGGTGGAGACGACTGCCCTCATCTGGTTGAGTATTCCCCGCCCGAGAATGGAGTTGTAGGCCGTGGGGCAGTCTACCACCAAGAAAGGTGCCAATACGGTTGCCCTCCGTGGGTGTGTTCCGAGGGAGAGGGGGAGAGTGACCGTTCCATGCGGGACAATGGAGTCCCCCGTGAAGCCAAAGAGCGGCGTGGGTGAGCGGTCCAGACTTGCTTCTGGGATGCCCAACTGCTTGAAAGCTCGCATGAAAAGGACGTTCACCGAGCTTCCAACCGAGTCGATTTGTTTTCTTGGCTCTTCCCTCCTCTATGCTGAAGAGCTGCTGATTCTGTTTGGTGGCCCGTAGAAAGTTCTTCTTTGCCCGGTTGGAAGTGAGCGGGCAAGAGATTGACGGTCCTCTGGAGATCGTGTTGATCTGTGGGTTGCGAGGTGGAGGTGGAGCGTGTTGAAGAAACTGGTTGATCTTCCCATCTCGGGCCAGAGCCTCCACCAGATCCCGAAATGCAACGCATTGGTCAATGCTATGGCCATTGTATTTGTGGTATTGGCAATAAATTCTCGTGTCTTTGCCAAGTTTGCCCTTCGCTGGTGCCCAAGTAGACTTCGGGATCATGTGTTCCACATTGAGGAGGACATTCTCGTAGGGGGTGTTGAGGATGGTGTACGTCTCGTACTTGGAACGAGGAACCCGTTTTTCCCCGGTGTTTGACCGCTCCCCCTGTTGTCTTCCCTGTTGATTCGGGTTCTTACCCTTCTTCCCAGGGCTGTACAGATTGTTGTTGTGGGGGTAGTCTTTTCGTTTTCCCCCATAGCTCTATTGCCCCTGCTCCTGCGGACGCTGTGCCGGGCCCTGCTGTTCCGGGACGCTCGGTGGGTATGTTTTCACCGAGTCGGCCCGGGGGGGTTGGTAGGCGTTGGACGCGTTGGACTTTTGGCTTAGTGCCTCAGCCTTGGCGTGGATTGCCGCCTGTTTCATTATTTCATTATAAGTTTTCCAACCTTGGGTGTGAGCTGCGTACCTGAATGGGGAGTCTCGGAGGCCGCCCTTGAAGGCCGTAAAAGCTGCTCGATCGTCCGTTTCCGCGCACCAAGAGTATTCATGACTGAATCTCGCTGCATATCGCTGCAGCGACTCGTTTTCACCTTGTTTGAGCTGGAAGAGGTCCTCGGCCGAGGACAGGCGGTCGGTTTGTATCATGAACTGGTTCATGAAGGTGGAGGTGAGCTGCTCGAAAGAGTCGATGGACCTAGATTCCAACTTGTAGAACCAGTTGATCGCTGCCTCGGTCAGTGTGAAACTGAAGATGAGGCACTGTTCCTCATCGGCGAGGTTCTTGAGGGCGATGGCCGAGTAGAAGTTGTTCAGATGATTCCACGGGTCGTCCTTCCCGTAGTAAAGGGGGATTTTCAAGGGTTTAATCTCGTGGTTGATCCTGAATTGGTTGATTCTTTCTGTGAAGGGGCCCGGGCTGGTTTTTGACCAGGCTAGTCTCGCTTCCCGGGCTGTCCCGGCCTCAAGCGTCCGGACTCGGTCCATGAGGTGTTGGACGAGCGAGTCGGTCTTGGATTGGTGTTTATCCCTGGATGCTTGGTCGCGGTCGACCCCATAAGGCCGGTCAGTGCCAACTCCGCTTGGCGGGCTCTGTGATTCACTCCTTCTGTGACCGACCTGCGTGACCGCTCGGTGTACCCCTATTTGGGTATGCTCCGGCATATACTTGCATCTTGACCGAACGGCCTAGACCGCTCGGTGTCCCGCAGGCGGGATCGTTCCTGAGGCTTGTCGTTCTGCCGCCCAGCCTGCCCTGACCGCTCGGTGCTCCTTCGGCAGGTTGTTTCAGGGAGAGGAGGGAGCGGGAGGCCGAGGTGGGTTGACCGCTCGGTGTCGCTGCGAGGGGACCTCGATGTTTGCCTCCCCCTGCCCGAGCGGTTGGTTCTGGTGCCGAGATGCCGAGCGGATTTGGCCGTGCTCTCGGCTTCCATGGACGAGTCGGTGATGGGGACAGGATCCCCGATCACGAAGGTCCCGTGGCTGACATTTGGGCGGGACCACCGAGCGGTTACGTTTCCTCGGTGGTGGTCTCCCCTTCCCACCTCCGACCGAGGGTCAGGTCGGCGTGGTGGTCTCGGGCGTCCCGGTAGATCCTGGTGTCACCGGGTTGACTGCCGGGGATGATCAACATCCGAGCCGGTTTCTTGCTCGGCTCGGTGTCCCCATGCCTTCCCTTCCGTGGTTCGGCGACTGCATGTTCCTTTCCTTTTTCCACCAGTCGTTGATTCTTCTCGGCACGCTCCGCGCATTCGGCCACTACCTTGTCGGCCTCAGCGCTACCGACGCGTGCTCGGTGGGAAACGAGTTCTGCCTGTGTGACCCGTAGCTGTTCGGCCACCTCAGTGTATCGATTGTCGAGCACCTGACACTCGACTCGGCCTGGGTGCCCTTAGCTTTCACCTCGGCCATGTCGCTCTGGAGTTTCTCGATTATCTGCAAGAAGTTGGAGAGGGTTCTCCCTCGTCCTGGGGCCTTGCCCGGGTGTGATTTCACCGAGGTCGTGTTCGCCCTGCATGTTCGGTGAAGAAGAGCTGACTCTCGGTATAACTTGTGGATGAGTCGTAACTCGGTCTGGTTGAGCGTGGGCAACCTTAGTCAGATTTCCCACAGACGGCGCCAAACTGTTGAAGCGTTAAATGTTCCAACTGTCGAGTACTCGTTGCCCAATCACCAAATGACGCGTGTCCCTCTTGTGACCTGTCAACTCAAGTGGATCGCGGGTCTCCGTTAGTACGGGCACCGGTGTGGTGCCGGCCTAAGGTTCTCCGACGATCAAGTCAATTACTTTGTTCGTAAGAGGAAACAGTAAATGGTAAGTTCGGTAGAGTAATTGTAATAGTAAAACTTAATTCCCTTTATTGGGAAATGTGTACCCTTTATGTATAGGTAGGTGGGATGTTCAATTCCCAAAGTTCCGATGTGGGACGAATGCTTCTCGATTTACGTGCGGACATATGTTACGTAAATCGAGAGTGGATATGCTTCCACGTGGCATCCTGCATTGGGCCCGGTGTTAGGGCTGTCGCAAGTATGGTGTTCTTGGGCCTTGAGCGTTGTCAGGGCTTTAAGTATACGGCCCAGTGGGTCTGGTCAGATATGGTGTCAACACCTATAATTAAGAGAAAAATATCTAGATCTCAAGACATAAGCTCTGGAAGTTACGGGCTCCTTCATCCTCGCACACCAACCGTGTCCACACCGTTCCACCTTCAAAACTGAGTTTTTTGTGATCGTGGGGGTCCAAGGAATGTGATTCTTGCTTTGGTTTAAGCTAAAAAAGTCCCAAAACAAAACTTGATTTTGGGTTGTATGGGTTTTTGTTGGCTTCACAAGTTAGGGGGAGGGAGAGAGATGAAAGATGGGTGATGATAATGATCCAAGAAAAATGGGGTTCCCAACCACTTATCCCAAAAAGTATCCCACTTTTCCAAGCTTCCCAACAAGCCCTTCCCCAAAAGGAAACCCAAGCCAAAGTCCAAGGGCAAAATGGTCAAAGCATGCTAAAAATTTGGTGAAAATATGAAAATATCACATAAAATACCAATTAAACGTAATTAAAAATTCAGGTTGTTACAATCCACTCACCTTAAAGAAATTTTATCCTCGAAATTCACACCTATCCTATGATCCTACCACATAACCACTACAAAAGGCACAATGTCTTATTTTTCCAATCCCATATCTGAATAGACTGATTACCAAGTTCAAACTCCTTTCCAAGTTCGTCTGATCGCTCCACTAACACGTGAGACTTATTAAACCCGTACTCCTGAAACATAGAAACCTAAAATAACTCTCAAACCCTAGAGAACTTCAGGGATAAAAGAAACCTATACACTATTGTGCATATCTTCTTGGTATACCCCAAAGGCTAACCGACCTACGTCTATTGTAATGTATCATCCCAGAGTGCCGCACTTTCTACCAACCTAGCACCGATTGAGGTACCAATACAGATGTCCCAACTAAGTGGGTTAAATACCCGATCGGTAAAAGCGTAAACCCTCAAGAAATAAAAGAATGTGTAGCCTCGGAACCCAACAACACTCGAGTCACACGACCAAAGAAAGAAAAATTACTTGCCACCACCCCAGGTACAGCGCGAACCTCTTGCTGCGTAATAGCGAACACATGTGCTGGACCACATGTGGGTCAGCCGTGTCCCTTCCAGCTACTATCGGCTCTACCAGCCCCACGAGAGTCGCCTGACCCTTAGCTGATATGGTTGGTAAGGCCACCGTCATGTGCTGACCCTGCTCTACAACATCCTGACTAATAACACCACATTCGAGATGGTACGGAAACTCCTACTTAAAATGCCTAGTCTCCCTACAGAAGAAACAACCATCCCTAGTGTTTTGAGTAGCCCGTTCACTTTGTCCCGATCCTCAGTCTCCGAAACTCGTACGGGTACCGCTAGAAGAACATTCACTAGAAGCACCCCTTTACGAAGCTCCATGAGTAAAAGACTCATCCTCTTGACGCTCTCGACGTCGCTCAGAACCTCTATGATCCTATCTAGGTGGAAAACTCAAATCTACCGTGGCGGCCCCATTCGAAAACTTCCAAAGGGTAGTAAAGAAACCTACTACTACAATCGTTTGAATCTCATCTCACAAGCCAAGCTGAAATTTTTGACACTTTTCGCCCTCAATCGTGAAAACTCTCGGTGTAAAAAGAGACAAATGTACAAGCTTCTACTCATACTGAGCAACTGCCATGTCTTCATGTTGGAGCTATTAGAACTCAACCTCTTTGGCATCACATAGTGTGGGTAAAGCTGCTACACCAAACATTTTTGGAACGTCTCCTAAGTTGTAATGCAAGAATCTAGCTTGTCCTCCCTAGTGCCTCCCTAGTACCGCTTCATCTCAAAAACTTCCTTAACCTAAGTAATCCAGTCCTTCGCCACCTCTGGGTCCAGAAAACTTTTGAACTTGGTGGCTCCGAGCCTTTGAGCATGCTCCACCTCCGAACTCTCAGGGGTCCCTTGCCCTGAAGTACATCATGTAAGGCCTGACCCAATCAGTACACAATCAGTACCACAAATACACTACACACCGAGTGTGTAGCCCTTAGGAAATTAACCTAGTGCTCTGATACCAAATTGACAAGACCCAATCCAGAAAAATCTATAAAAATCATGAATGGTACTTCTCTAGTTTGAAAAAACCATCAGAAAATCCCAAATTACCCCGTAGCATGTGTCAGACAAGAGATGTTTCACTAAAATACAATAGTCCAAATAGTAACAGGGCCACTAGACAAAAAGAATACGATAAAAGATGCAAGGATCCTACTATGAGGATAAAAAACGTGCAAGTAAACCGAAAGTGAGCCTCCATCCTAAGTATACCCCCGCATCTACGCCACAGTCTGGAGGGTAAGTGGAACCATGAAATGTGAGTGGACCAAAAAAAACAATTATAACACAATAATCGAGAAAATGGCATTTGCCTTCCAGTTTCCAAAACATGCATAATACATATAAAAATACTCAGGGCCCACTTTTGCCTGAAATACCTTCAAATAAAACCATTGGTAAAAATACCCTTGACACCATAACCAATAATCATGAGAACCCATCCTCTAAATCTGACCATTGTCAACCGAAACCTTGTACTATGCATAGACAGCTTCAGGATCTGTGGAGCCCCGCTCCAAATGTCTAAGCATAAACCTTGGCATATCTATCTTAGGATCTAAGAAGCCTCGCCGTAGACATCTGAGATCTTGTCAAATCTCCTGAGGATGGTCAATCGTGGAAACAATCAAAGTATAAAACCCAAAATATGGTTTCAAAAATATAACTTTGACTCCAACTCCAAGTTAAAACAATTAAACCAGGGCCCATGCCCAAAACACTACTTCCACACAAATCCATAAAACATGTGTCTATCAATGCAGTCATAAATCCGCATATCAATGCAGTCATAAATCCGCATATCAATGCAGTCATATCTAGAATACATAATCAAATCATTTAAAATAATTCTATATGCATTCAAGATAGTTTTGAAAGCAAAGTTCCACTCATAGTTTAGCTGGTAGTTCACTCTTGAGTCATGTGATCCTTAGAAGTCCCGGAGCATCATCGCCTATCAAAATAATAATTGGGGGTCGTTAATAACACTAATAACCTTGTGCATAAATCCCCACTAAACCCCGAGATAGAACACGAGTTTGGAACATGCAACCCACAACTTTAAATGCCCAAAACTACGCTTAAATGAACTCTGATCGGCCAGAAATTACCACCATTAGATTTTGTTAATCGAAACCTTTCAAAAAAGCCCATTGTGCCTCGAAAGTCATGCCCACACCTCGCCACACACTAGTGGAAGATTGTATACCTTTCCCACGCGCCGTTGACAACACACAATAACATCAAACCTTGCTGACATAACATCCTCCTAACATCACCCTAATGATGACATGTCTCTGGCTGCTGACGTGGCACCCTCCCATGTGACATGTTGACGTGGCACCCTACCATGTGACATGTTAAATTCATCATGATGTCATGCTAATGTCACCTTGTGACCGCATCATGACGAAATGTTGTTGTCAGCCCTCGCTAGAGAACGGTGGTACCGCTGTGGTCGCCACGATCCACCGACCAAAAACTCCATTTTTAACCTGAATGTCAAACGTCCATAACTCCCTCATTTCTCAACCAAATCGGACAAAATTTATATCAAAATTTATCTACTCAATCCTAGAAATCCAAATCCAAACCAGAATTACGAGAAAGTACATGGATTTCAAGATATGAGCCCTGGAAGTTACAGGTTCCTTCCTCCTCGCACACTGACTGTGTCCACGCCGTTCCACCTTCAAAACTTAGTTCTTTTTTATCGTGAGGGTCCAAGGAATGTGAGGATTTCAACTTATGAGCCCTGGAAGTTACGGGTTCCTTCCTCCTCGCACACCCACCGTGTCCACGCCGTTCCACCTTCAAAAATGAGTTCATTGTGACTGTGAGGGTCCAAGGAATGTGATTCTTGCTGTGGTTTATGCTCAAGAGGTCCAAAAAACAAAACATGAATTTGGGTTGTATGGGGTTTTGTGGGTTGCGCGGGGTTAGGGGGAGGGAAAGAGATGAAAGATGGGTGTTAATAATGATCCAAGAAAAATGTGGTTCCCAACCACCTACGCCAAAAAATTTCTCACTTTACTAAGCTTCCCAAAAAGGTCCTCCCCAAAAAGGAAACCGTAGCAAAATTCTAAGGGCAAAATGGTCAAAACGTGCTAAAAAGTCCATAAAAATCCCCAAAACTATCATGTACAATTCTGAAAAAATGTAATAAAAAATCTTGGTTGACCCCAAAGTGCATGAAACACATCCTCATCTTTCTTCCCACACCGATAACTAAGTCTGAGTCAGCCATTTTCTTGTTAAACAAGCTCAGAGCCGTGGGAAATATTTCTGAGCTAACCCTCCAACAAAAATATTCAATTGTATTTGGAACAATCATCTTCCGTAGGTGCTTCTAGCACAGTGCACTTTTCCTTATGGAAGAACTGTCGCCGTCCATTTCAGCTCCTAAATCCCCCAACGTTAGAGCTATATTATACTTGGATTTAACCATATATTTACCATTCTTTGAATAAAACAAATAGCAACTATCAGAAAACGTGATCCTAGAAGGCAAAACAATATTCCAACTTCATGATCATCCTTTTCGTAGAGTACATTCTCAAGAAGCTCCTTATTCAAACCCCCCTCAGGTTTTATTAGAGACGAGACTCTGACATCCACTGGAAGTCCACGATTCTAAATAGGCCAAAAAGTTCTTGGCTTTGGGATCCACCTATCTTGAAACATACCAATAGAATTACCCGTTCTTAACCTACATATCAATCTGTGTTGGATGCCTTCCCTATCCCATAGATAAACCTCCCCACTAAGGAAGGTGCATGCTCTACTTCCACATACATAAAGTCGTGATCTTTGAAATATTGAGCCTTCATTATTCCAGCCACCAAAGATCATGGATGATCCAATAGTCGCCAAGGTTACTTTGTTACCATAACATGATTAAAACCCTCAATGTTTTTAAAACTCAAAATGCCTCTGTTTTTAGGCCTACAAAGCCTATCCCATTGAATCCAATGTATACTTGTAACGACCCGTCCCAAAATTCCTAGATTAGATTAGTGAGGCTAATCCGTGATTAGTAGAGCGAAATCGGACGAACGATGCGAAATGACCGTTTTGCCCCTAGTGGTGGCAAAACGTTGACTTTTCAATCGGGCAGTCAAATGGACTTTGACCGATGACCGTGACGTAGTTCGTGACGTCACGAGTTCATAGGCAGGTGGCACGTTCAATTCCGACATTCGAGGAGGAAGTTATCATGTTCGGAAGTTTAGGGGCATTTTGGTAATTTGGCTGAATAGGAGGTCAAAAGTTGACTTTTTGACTGGGAGGTCCGATGGCCGAGGGCCGAAGACAGTTACGTAGATAAGGACGATACGAACCCGTAGACAGGCGGCACGTCGAATTCGGACGTTCGACGGCGAAGTTACGGTTCACGAAAGTTTCGGGATACTATTCCCGGCGACACGTTTTACGAGGACCATTTGTCTCTAGTGGGCCCAGATATTTGCTGGAGGCCCAATGGATGAGTGACAAGTGTCACCCATCCAATGGACATCATTTTTCCTTCATGCATCTCACCTGCCTCTTCATCGATCATTCCTCTCCATTTCAAACCATTTTCACCCGATCCCATTTCACCCAAAATCCCAAAACCTTCATCCCTTATGATCTGAGGAACCAGGAGAGTGAGAGAGGAGGACTAGGACGGCAGCTGGTGGCTGGAACCGCCGTGGGCGGTGGCGGGAGCCCAAAACCCGATCGGGTACCCGATAAGCCCGTTTTTCCTCATTTTTCGATGTGAGCATTATGGCTGGTTTTAAATGATTAGGGAATGATTATTAGGATGCTAGGAAGGTTTTAGGACGGTTTTGGTGAGGGTTAACGGCTGAGAAGCCGTGGGGGACCGATCGAAAAAATGGGACCGTGAGGTCCATTTCGAACAAGGGGTTTCAGGTAGTTTTCTTAGGTTGTAAGGATTGGGATAGATTGGAAATGAGAAAATAGGAATTTACGAATTGGAACGGAGGAAATCGGACCGAAAATGAGGGAGAAGGAGGCCTGGACCGGTTACGCCGGTCCAGTTGCAGAGGTTGGACCGGACCGGCCGGCCCAGACCGGTTCGATCGCTGGAGCAGGTGACACTATAGCGGCGCGTGAGGCCCACGCGCAGCCGCTTCAGGCGGCGCGTGCGGGCTCGTGGAGGAGAATTTTAGGAAGGTTACAACATACGAAATCATCTATTCGATGTAACTAACATTTTGGGACTGGTTTCGTGTCGATCAGACACCGTCTCGATATGTTTCGGGGCATCGGAAGGTTTAGGTTCGGTTTTAAAAATAGTTAAAAATATGGGAAAATTACGGGGCTTTAGTGGGAGGTTAATTAAGTAGTTAGTAACCTTCTATTACAACTTGGACAGGTTTGGGAGTCCCGGTGACGGTGATCGGCTCGGGGAGCCGTATGGCACGCAAATCGAGGCGGCAGCTCGGACGGTCTGTGAGTGGACCTTATTTTCTAAATTGGTGCATGCATAAATGTTTATTATATGTTTTATTACTTGTTTGATGATGCCATGGGTGCATTTGTATGTGGTTACGTATAAGCACGTATTTCGAGGTTTCGGCCTTATACGGTGCTTATACGGGTCTGTATTTCTTTATTGATTTAAATGATTTGAATTTGGATTTCTAAATGAATAAACTCGGGTATGAGACCCATTTGGTTTTGTCTCGGGCATATGACGCTATTTACAACCTTCGGGTCTAAATTGTGGTCGCGGCGGGTGCTATGTGCACGGCGATCAACGATACGACGCCCGCCTCCGGATTGGGATGTGTTCCTTCCGGAGAGGTCACGATGCACGGTTCGTTGTCGGGCAGCCTGGGGAGGCTCGACTTCGGAGTGCTGACGGTTCAGGATAGCGATCGGTGATGAGTGCACCATGATCTTGCGATGGTCGCGTCGGTTGATTCGTTCACGGCGACATACCAGGATTGAGGGCGGTCCTGGATGGATGGTTGCACGCATCACTATGATCGGAGTCGTGACTGACCCTTGGATATCGGGCACGGTTCCCAGTTGAGTCATATGTTCGGGCACAAGACCCAGTTGTTTTACACTGATGATTTTGGGTCAGGGACCCTAGATGGATTTCCAAGTTCATGACGGTTTATGGGAACCGGCATGAACCTTTGTCAGGTTATTCTGGTTCTTGACGGTTTATGGGGACCGACATGAACCCTGGTTATGTTATTACGGTACTTGACGGTTTATGGGAACCGACATGTTACCTGATTATGGATATTATGGATCATGACGGTTCAGGGGAACCGGTCATGAATGTTTATGTTATGTATATATATGTTCATCTACCTTCCTTTACATGTTCTACTATCTCCTCCGGGGAGGGTCGTTGGCCTGGGTGGACCCCGGAGTAGTCACGGAGCACCGACTGAGTGGAGTCACCCCCCAGTTGGGTTCCTTACTCTCAGGAAGGCTATGGTTACTATTACCTCGGGTAGGGTCAGTGGTCTGCGGACATTGACCTTGACTTTGAGAAGACTCGGATTGAGACCCGGGTAGCACGCGCGTAGCTTTGGAAACCGTGACAGGATTGGTTGTGTGAATTATATGTGTATATTATATAGATATGATATATGGATTAAGATATGTGGTGTGCACAGGTGTGCACAGGATTTGAGCAGTGGCTCGTGTACTTGGTTTCTCTATGGTTTGGGGCCGAGTCCCTTATGGATTTGGGCAGTGGCCCGTATGGTCGTTTTCATTGTGGTCCTTTCGACCTTGGTTTATATCTACTTTGGGCTTAGTCCCACATATGATTTGTTTTGGATAAATGGTTTTCGAATGCATGCATGCTTTTTAGTGGAGGGTACAAATGTCTTCCTTATTAAATGTTTTTATAAACTCTTGTTTTGTCCACTCACAGTTTTTAATGTTTTGACTGCCCTTCAGGTTGACATCGGATGTGGACTGTAGCAGAGACCGAGATATCACGTGCCTCCTCCGGATCCTGGCGTACTCTGATAGCCCGGGAGGGCAAGGGGTCGGAAATATCCCTTGTCTGACACTTCGTGTCAGACGGGAGCAGGGTCATCCCGCACTAATCCCGGGGGGATTGGGATGGGTCCTGTCAACGTGGTATCAGAGCGAGGTTGTCTCTATTCGAGCAACCGTGTAGCTCTTGGAGTATGTACGCAGGTCGAGGATGTGATATCTCAATGGGCTACAGTTCGTGGTCAACCTGATGTTGAGGTGCTGGTACGATAGTTAGTAGGATTGGCATGCCTTGGTCCGGCATTTGAGGCCGGGGTTGCCATAGTTCTGTCAAGGTTGACAGTGTGGGACCCTAAGGAAGGATTAACGTGTTCGTATTCTGGAGTGTGATCGTGAGACGGTTAGTTGGGATCGTCTTCACGATGTCGTAGGATCGGTTCCGACGACTGATTCGATGTTGTGACCATTAGATGGTCGGATTATGTTGAGTTAGATGGATTTACTGCGGTCGGTAGTTAGCTGTCGGTTTTGTGAAATCCTAGTTGGATTGACGTCTTTATGATGTCCAGACCGCGGGGTCGGTCAGATCGTGGATTTTACTGCCTTATGCAGTTGGGTTCTGGGGAACTCTAGGTGTGATCGTGGAACCCTACCGTATGTGTATGGTTCGGAAATGTGAGTTGACGAGTGGTTTGACTTGGACGACCATCCAGATTTGGATTCGTTAGTCGGTCTAGTCATGTCAGCTTGTGTTGGGACTGCACTTCGCAGTCGAGGTTGTACTTATCGGTTAAACATAGTTGGTTGTCATGGTACTTTAGTTGTCGTTTGGTGCAACTAAGGTCATTGGTGACCTGGTAGAGGACATAGGGTTAGTCGAGTTGCGACTGGTTAGAGTTTGGTTGGACAAGTTATCAAGGTTGGTACTTGTCGAAGGAATCCCTGAGTGGGATACAGAGTAGTTGGTACGGGCGATTGATTACGTTGGATACGGAGTCTGGATATAGCGAGGTCTGGTAGTTAGGTCTGCACGAGTCTGTGGAAGGCACTACTACCGAGAGTGGTTGTAGCTGTGGTTGTTGGGAATCGGGGACGTTCAGGGGACGTTTCCTTTTCTCGTATGAGTTGTCAGGGTGATTGTACCCAGAGGTGTTGGGTACGAGGGAGACAGAGTTTCTCCTATTCGAGCAGAAGTACGGGGCCGTCGCTCGGTATGAGCGGAGATCCAGGGTTGTCAGTTTTGGACATGGTGTGCCAATACTGATACTGGTGTTGGTATACTGGTACTAGCGCTGGTGCTAGTGCTGGTGATTGTGATTACGGTGAGTCACAAGTCGGGATGTGGCTCTGACGAGATGGGCATATGTTCGGTATCTGTAGTTCCAGAGTGGACCTCAGATAAGGTTAAAGTGGTTAAGGGACACGTGGTTGATGTCCGGGTATGTTATTTCCAATCTTGTTGGAACTTCGGAATCGCGAGAGGTTGTGATTGAGGTGACGAGAGGAATGCGGGTTTTCCGTATTGGTATTGGGTATGTCGAAGTCGTTTGGGTGACTTCTCAGGTTCTACCATAATTGATGGTGGTAGATGATGTAGGTGTTATTGATGTTGTTGGTTGCCATTAGTACACTGATCGTGTATTGGTTGGTGGACCCGGGATTTGTCTTGGGTCATCAGGTGGAATGAGTATATTGAAGTTAGGTGACTGCGATTCCTCATTCTCTACTTGGTGGCAGACGATGTCAGGTTACGTGACGTGGTGAATGCAGCGAGTTTGGTTGTATTCACATAGGATGAGTTTTGATGTCACAGTCTTGTATCATCTTGGTTTTTCCTCGGTGGAATGACAAGGATCGATACGAGGTAATCAGTGAGAACCCACAGTCTCGGCGTGTCTCGTCGTTGACTAATCTATGTAGATGTGGGATATGGTTGAGGACTTTGGACGTCGTGACGATCGGGGATCGTGACGTCTATGGTCGGTTGACGTAGTGTTGGATCTGGATCGTGATTTGGATGATCCAGATAGGTGGAGAGTTTATCGCTCATACTTGGATATTTGAGTGGGGCATGATGGGACTGAACTTCTTTTCGAGGTAAATCCCATATGGCTTACTACTCGCCTGAGTAGTTGTCCGATGAGTAGTTTTCCGACGTGGTCGGATATGGTCAGTCTTAGAGATGTGTCGATATTGGGATTGGCGTCCCTATGAAGTCAATTGATGGTAATGTGGTAATCGGTGGAGCAGGTATCCGATAGGTTCGGATATAGTGCGTCTCGGTAGACGAGAACGATATTTTGGGTTTTGGAATCAGATTTCTTGATGACGATTCAGGATTTGATTTTGGAACTTGAAAGAGGATTTCTAGATTTGGGTTTTGGAATCGGATTCTGGGTGACGATTCAGGATTTGATTCTAGAGCTTGACTGTGGAATTTCTTTTATGGATTTGGGTTCGGAATGGTTATTCCAAATGCTAGCTTACGGAATAATGATTTCGGATTCGGATTTGGAAATGGATAATGGGTCGGAGTTTCAATTTGTCTAATACTGGATTGGACAAATGGACTCTATAGTAGAAACGTGTTTGGCTATGACCTAGGTGGTTGTAGTTAGGTTGATGGATAGACGTCTGTACCTTGTACGTAGTTCGAGGTACGACACTGGGCAGACTTGTGGTGTCTGGTGACAGTATATAGGTGATACTGGTGGTACGTTGGAGAGCGTGTTGGTAGTCGGCTTGGTTCCGGTACCATTGGATTAGTCTGGGTCGTGGACTGGACATGGGATACTGTGCATTGGGTCATAGTATTTCTGGTGGGTCCAGTTACACGCAGGTTGAGATAGATGTTGGTATACATATACTCAGGATGAGTATGTTGGTGGTTAGTGTAACCACAAGTGGGTATAGTGTTAGTTTTGACTGACGACTGTCAAGTGGTGACGGTCTGTCGGAGGTGTCAACGTAGATCGTTGAGTGCGGGTTGGTAACTCCCAGTGGGAGCAGACGTCAGGATAGCTTAGTGATAGAGAAGGGAACCGTCTAGTTGTTGTGTCAACATGGTAGATTTGACAAGTAGTGTCAATTCGGACCGTGTGGCTACTGTTCTTCGACGTGGTCGAGTGTAGTCGATACGACGAGAGCGTTAGTGGCACGTCGGGCTGTAGACGAGTAAGGATTATTCTGTTTAGTGGGTGTACGGGTGTACACGTGTCGTGAGATCAAATTATTTCCACGAGGTGGAGGTTGTGGAATCAGGATAGTTGGAGTTTCGAGAACGGAACTAAATTAAGGAGGGAAGAACGGTTGGGTTTAGGTCGGTTGGAATTTCGAGGACGAAATTAATTAAGGAGGGAAGGTTGTAACGACCCGTCCCAAATTCCTAGATTAGATTAGTGACTAATCACGATTAGTGAGGCTAATCCGTGATTAGTAGAGCGAAATCGGACGAACGATGCGAAATGACCGTTTTGCCCCTAGTGGTGGCAAAACGTTGACTTTTCAATCGGGCAGTCAAATGGACTTTGACCGATGACCGTGACGTAGTTCGTGACGTCACGAGTTCATAGGCAGGTGGCACGTTCAATTCCGACATTCGAGGAGGAAGTTATGACGTTCGGAAGTTTAGGGGCATTTTGGTAATTTGGGTGAATAGGAGGTCAAAAGTTGACTTTTTGACCGGGAGGTCCGATGGCCGAGGGCCGAAGACCGTTACGTAGATTAGGACGATACGAACCCGTAGACAGGCGGCACGTCGAATTCGGACGTTCGACGGCGAAGTTACGGTTCACGAAAGTTTCGGGATACTATTCCCAGCGACACGTTTTACGAGGACCATTTGTCTCTAGTGGGCCCAGATATTTGCTGGAGGCCCAATGGATGAGTGACAAGTGTCACCCATCCAATGGACATCATTTTTCCTTCATGCATCTCACCTGCCTCTTCATCGATCATTCCTCTCCATTTCAAACCATTTTCACCCGATCCCATTTCACCCAAAATCCCAAAACCTTCATCCCTTATGATCTGAGGAACCAGGAGAGTGAGAGAGGAGGACTAGGACGGCAGCTGGTGGCTGGAACCGCCGTGGGCGGTGGCGGGAGCCCAAAACCCGATCGGGTACCCGGTAAGCCCGTTTTTCCTCATTTTTCGATGTGAGCATTATGGTTGGCTTTAAATGATTAGGGAATGATTATTAGGATGCTAGGAAGGTTTTAGGACGGTTTTGGTGAGGGTTAACGGATGAGAAGCCGTGGGGGACCGATCGGAAAAATGGGACCGTGAGGTCCATTTCGAACCAAGGGGTTTCGGGTAGTTTTCTTAGGTTGTAAGGATTGGGATAGATTGGAAATGAGAAAATAGGAATTTAGGAATTGGAACGGAGGAAATCGGACCGAAAATGAGGGAGAAGGAGGTCTGGACCGGTTACGCCGGTCCAGTTGCAGAGGTTGGACCGGACCGGCCGGCCCAGACCGGTTCGATCGCTGGAGCAGGTGACACTGTAGCGGCGTGTGAGGCCCACGCGCAGCCGCTTCAGGCGGCGCGTGCGGGCGCGTGGAGGAGAATTTGAGGAAGGTTCTAACATACGAAATCATCTATTCGATGTAACGGAAGGTTTAGGTTCGGTTTTAAGGTTGGTACTTGTCGATGGAATCCCTGAGTGGGATACAGAGTAGTTGGTACGGGCGATTGATTCTGTTGGATACGGAGTCTGGATATAGCGAGGTCTGGTAGTTAGGTCTGCACGAGTCTGTGGAAGGCACTACTACCGAGAGTGGTTGTAGCTGTGGTTGTTGGGAATCGGGGACGTTCAGGGGACATTTCCTTTTCTCATATGAGTTGTCAGGGTGATTGTACCCAGAGGTGTTGGGTACGAGGGAGACAGAGTTTCTCCTATTCGAGCAGAAGTACGTGGCCGTCACTCGGTATGAGCGGAGATCCAGGGTTGTCAGTTTTGGATATGGTGTGCCGATACTGATACTGGTGTTGGTATACTGGTACTAGCACTGGTGATAGTGCTGGTGATTGTGATTACGGTGAGTCACGAGTCGGGATGTGGCTCTGACGAGATGGGCATATGTTCGGTATCTGTAGTTCCAGAGTGGACCTCAGATAAGGTTAAAGTGGTTAAGGGACACGTGGTTGATGTCCGGGTATGTTGTTTCCAATCTTGTTGGAACTTCGGAATCGCGAGAGGTTGCGATTGAGGTGACGAGAGGAATGCGGGTTTTCCGCATTGGAATGCGGGTTACATCCACTTTATTACTTAGATTTATTAACTCAGAAGCTAAATAAATATAAAAATAGAAACAAAAAATAAAATACATAAATACAATGGAGGGGTTTTACATAATTAAAAAATAAACAAATTAAAGAACTTAGACTAAAACAACTAAAAAAAATAATAGGCTAGGGCACACAATCCACCTCTAACCATAACTACTTCCTAATATATATTTCAGGATCTAATTACTATGAAACTTTTGAATATGGGCCCATGTAAAGGTCCCTGATGTTGGTCCATTCCACACATTTTATTTCTTCTTATTTTGCATGTTCTAGGCATAATGTGTACTTTAGAACATCTTTTCAATTACGCAATGGTTCTCTTAAGATAATGTCACCTCTCTTAAGCAATTATAACACACACACACAAAACATTAAGTTCTAAGAAAATTTAATGACACCATACTAGCCTATAAAAGTGATGTGCAATTCTAAGTTGTCATGAGTTTATATTACAGGTAAGATCTACTACCCTTGATGCTAAATAATCACAAAAAAATATGACTAGTCAATAAGAAATTATTATTCAACGATTGATCATGTAAAATAATGTAAGACCCATTAGCTTGGTAAGTAAGATCGGTGAGCAAGACCCGTGAGCTTGAGAAATCAAGACCGGTGAGCAATCCCACATCGCTCTGGGAGGGAAAGGTAAGTGCCTTATATGTGTGGGCACGTATCTTCCTAGCACGAGGCCTTTTGGGAGCTCATTGCCTTATATGTGTGGGCACATATCTTCCTAGCAAGATGGGTGACTTACTGTGAAGTTGCATGTGAGTTTTCATAAACAAAATTGTGGGAGTAATGCCCAAAACAGAAAATATCATGCCAGGGAGTCAAGCCGTGACAAATAAGGTGGTCAAATTCATAAACACAAACTAAGTTCATGATGCATAGTAATCTAAATTATATTCAGCATTCAAATCAATATAAATTAAGAGCCAAAATCACACTAAAGAAGATGGCTAGGACTTCAAGAAGCCCTAACCTAAAAAAAACTTTCAAAATAAAAGAAAAGTGTATTTCGCTCAAACTATTATTTGTTTCCTTTTCGAATCTCGAATATCAAACTCCAATTCCCATTTTAACTCCCTTTACATAAACCTAGGACTTATATTTATAGATAATTATTAATTCTCATATTAATAGAAGTTTATAATAAATTCAAGAAAGAATGACTAATTAATCCTTGATATCATTTTACTTTATCTAAAAACTATTATGTGGATATATTAAACAATTCAAGGACATCATTTGGTTTTGTTTTATTCGTAGGTCCCTGCACCGATCTCCCAGTGATGTGTGCAAGTCTTCCTGCCCTAGCTGCCTATATATCAGTACATGGCTTATGCACTAAAGTTTCATCTTTTTTTTTTTATTCTTATCAATTTCTTTTTTCCTTTTAATTTTCTCATCATTAGGTTTTAAATAAATGTACAAATAATTAAGAATTAAATACTGTTTATTAATTAATAAATAGTAAAATTACCTAAAAATTCATATAACAATTTTTTATACATGTGTGCATGATATTATCATTTCACATTTTATGATATGGATGTATGAAAATAGAGAACTTTATAGGGTAAAATGAAATAATCAACACGTACATTGGTGCTACAAAGCACTTCCAAGATAAATCAAAATTATGTTTTACCCAAGAAAAACTATAATTACTCTAAATGTACTTCTCCACATATCTAATATACATTGAAAGTGCACTTTATGTCTAAATGACTATAACTATTTGACCATAATAACTGCCGTCTATGTCCAAAATGACGGAAGCTGTATTATATGTCAAAAATGACCATAATTGCGTATATGTTCAAGATAACCGAAATTTCACTATATGTTCAGGATAATTGAGAATGCGCTATATGTTCAAGCTGGTTAAAATTGCGCTATATGTTCAAGCTGGCTAAAATTGCGCTATATGTGCAAGATGACTGAAACTATCCAAGATGACAGAAATTGCATTATCTATCAAAGATGACAGAAACTATACTATGTACATCCAAGATGATCGAAATTACATCATTTACACCCAAGTGATCGAAACTGCACTATATGTCCAAATTTTTGAAATTCCCCTATATTTTCAAGACGATCGAAATTACATTATATGTTGAAAATTATGGACATTGCACTATATGTTCAAGATGACCTAAATTGTATTATATGTGCAAGTTATTAAAACTGCATTATAAGTCCAAGATAACAAAAAATACACTATATGCCTAAGATCACTCAAATTGCACTATATAGGTATAACATAGTAAAAAAGAATGCATCATTTTCATTTAAAAAAATGAAAATAAGATAAAGAAGCATATTAAGTAATGGTAATTTAAAAAGTGGGGAATCTCTATTATTAATACACCTGAAGTTGTTCATATGGGACAAATATAGAAAGACAGGGTAGTAAGTCCCAACAAACATTCTATGAGAAGCCAAAAAAAAGGACCATAGATTTTGACAAATTAAAACAAATAGGACCAGGGGATTAAATCACTATCATTCCAGGCTTTTCAAAAACTCCCACACCTGTCAGCGCTCTAGCATTTAATAGTTGATGGACACTGGGGTTGATATGTTCCAATTTTAGGATTTTAAAATCTTTCTTTGAAGGATATGAGAGCTACAACTCTAAGACCTTAACCTTGAACTATAAGTTATTAACTTAAAATATAACTTAATGTGAGGATATTTCATGTACAGTAAACAAAAACTAATCTTTAATTTTTTATGGTAATAAGGGAAAAAAAGTAAAGATGAAACAAACATATTAAATAATAAATATTTATTTAAATTCTAGCAAGCATTAGTGGGTGGATATCTTGGGCATTAATCACATGAAACTTGAAGAAGAAACGAGAAGAGGACCAGAGATTTGAAACCTTGTGGTTCCAAGGTTCTCAGTACTTCTCACGCGTATCAGGAATCTTCCATTCAGTACCCCTACATTCAATAAGGCAAAGGTTTCCTAAGTATTTAAGAAATCTAATTAAAAACATTTCCTATAGGTAAAAGGAATAAAAATACTAATACAAAAAGAAATATAATTGAAATCCTTATGCAATATGGAGAATAGTGTGAACACAAGTTGGAAATTCCCTAAAATAAGCCTAAATTCACACCTAGCAGTTGGAAAAGCTTCAGATGAAGTTTCAGTGGGCACTGGCTGAACAAGAGAGGGAAATCAATGGTCAACATTGGAATGGCTGAGTTAAAGAGCAGAAGATGTAATTTGGTGCAACCTGGTCGAAATGGAGTAAGAACTTCAGTACAAGCACACCAATATCTAGATATAAGTTCGGCAGGCACCGACCGAAATTGCATTCAAAGGTAGCGGTCAAAGCAGTCAACTTCGATATAGGTCCACTGAAACTATTAAGCAATCTTATTTCCTTCATAACATTTTCGTTACAACTCCCCAAATTTTTCATAATTCCAAACTTTATTTAAAAAAGAAGTTTTCCAATAACATAAATAACTAGAGAACATAGAGAACATAAACAATTAAATATGAAATATAAAATATATTATATTCCTTTTAACCTTGAAAGTGCACAAATAGATAGAGATAACATAGAAAATAAGTGAGGGTTGAATCTCACAAGGACTTATCCTAACGTTTACATCCACTTTATTACTTAGATTTATTAATTAACTCAGAAGATAAAGAAAAATAAAAATAGAATAGATTTATTAATTAACTCAAAAGATAAATAAATAAAAAATACACAATAGAAAACAAACACATAAATACAATGAGGGGTTTTACATAATTAAAAATAAACAAATTAAAGAACTTAAACTAAAACAATTAATGAAAAGAATAGGCTAGGGCACTCAATCCACCACTAACCATAATTATTTCCTAATATGATTTTCAGGATCTAATTAATATGAAACTTCTAAATATGGAACCCATGCAAAGGTCCTGAAGTTGGTCCACTTCAACTTGAACTCCAATCCCAATATCGAACTCGAACCGTACTCCCTTTACATAAACCCTAGGACTTCTATTTATAGAGAATTATTAATCCTCATACAAATAGAAGTTTACAATAAGTTATATAAGTAAAAGATTTTCTAAACATTTAAGAAATCTAATTAAAAGCCTTTCCTACGAGTAAAAAGAGTTAAAATAATAATACAAAAGAAAATATGATTGAAAATCCATATTCAATATGGAGAATAAGTGTGAATACAAGATGAAAATTCCCTAAAATATGCCTAAAATCACGCCAAGTAGCTAGAAACGCTTCTGATGCAGTTTTGGTGGGTACCAGCTGAAGAAGAGAGGGAAAATTGGTTGGAACAGCTGGGTCAAAGGCTGGAAGACGGGCTTCGGTGAAAGGTGATCGAAATGGAGAAATATCTTCAGCACATGCACTCGAGGATCAAGATAATGAGTTCGGAAGATGTTGGCTGAAATTGGATTCAAAGGCAGTAGTCAAAGTAGTCAACTTCAGTAGGTGTCCACCAAAATTATTAAGCAATTTTATTTCCTTCACAACTTCTTCGTTACAACTTTGATTTAAGTGATTCTTTTGTTCAAATCCTTGTAATTCCAAGCCTATCTACTTTTGCACACTTATCACAAAATAGATTATTTTCTTCAATTTAATAGAATTAAATTTAGAAAAACATAAATAAAAGGGTATTAAATCAGGAATAAAATATGTATCAATTGTGACATAATAGAAGACCAACATTTTTGTCACGACAATCTACCACTCAAATTCCCAACATATTCAAAATTAGACTCTTCAAGATCAGTCGGTACCAAGACTAAAACAGACTACAGATTTCTCAAAATTAATAAGATGTCTCAAGACCCTCTCATATTCATTTAATACCATCAATAGTTGTTGGCACTCACCTAGTTAGGCATTGTAAAACAAAAGACTATCATCCACAAAAAAGATGGGTGAGGGAAAGAGCTCATGGGGCAACAACCACTCCATGAATTCATCACTCATGTTGATCCTTTCATAATAATTCGGAAAAACCTTCTGCACAAATCACAAAAAAGTACAGGGATAAAGGGTCCCCTGGGCCCCCTAACGGAGGCCTTGGTTTTTTGACCCACAATGATTAGCTTATAGTAGTCACACAATCCATTAGAAATTGAAAAAAAATTCTTTCAAACCTAATTTCCTTAACACTCCTTCAAATAGTACCATTCGATTTGGTCATAGGCTTTCGACATATCCAACTTTAGAATAATTTTTTAGCTTAATGCTACTATGCTTTCAAATCGCATGAATGGATTAAAAAGATGCTAGTATGTTGCCAGTAGCAATTAGTTATAAGAATGTCATACTAACTATTGATAGCTCCATTTTTATAAATGTTCTTAATGATAGGACCCGTCCCAACTGGACTTTGATAACCGTGCCCGGTCCTGCTCCCGTCTTACAAGTCAACTTAAGTCCCGAAACTACCCTTTAGCACCTGTCAGACAAGGGATAACTGCACTGATTTTCGCTCATGCCGCCTCCTCTCGATCAGCCCCGAACGTCGTGCCACGGCCTGTAGAGTCATCAAAACAGGAGAGCTGTGAATGGACAAAAATAATATCATTTAAAAACACATTTCAAAATACATCATTACCCTCCAGTTTATCAAACCATGCATGCATAGGGTAAAACATATGAATAACAATCATCGGCTTTCCAGCCAAATCACATGAAACGTATCAAATCTCGGCTCTCAAGCCAAACATATGCATCATTTTATAAAACCATTTTATCATACAATAAAGCATATAACTCAGGAATTACACATCCGAAGGTCCTCTGGGAATTACACATCCAGAGTTATCATCCTCCTGGGAATTACACATCTAGCCCTGCTGGAAATTACACATCCAGCCTCACCGGAAATTACACATCCGGTCCCTCCGGGAATTACGCATCCTGAGTCCCTTCGGGAATTACACATTCGAAGTCTACCTAGGAATTACACATCTGGGGGCACTGAACATCAATACAAAATCAAAATCTTTATTTCAAAATCATCGTTAAAACCATGTCAAAACCATTTCTCATGGGGTCTCATGCACAAATCTCATTTTCACGCAAATCAGTTCAACCGCAACCTAAGTTACCATTTTCACATAAATCCATAAAATATCCGAAAAACATTACAAATCCATTAAATCAATTTCCCGACTCATAATCCAAGTCAAAACCAATCTCAAATCCCGGGCCTTCGTCCAAAACAGCACTTTTGCAATTTCTCGAATAACGTGCCCAAAACACTGATTAAAATAATCATTAAATCCAGAAATAATCATGCCAAATCATTGTAGTTCAAATCATGCAATAAATCATGTAAAACATTTAACTATGCATGCATATCAGTTTATAAAACAAACGTCCACTCACACACCGTCCAAAATCATTACTACGGGTTACTAATAACTAAATTAACATCATATTAATTTCCCATAATTTTCCGGGAATTAATTACGAATTAAAAAAAGTAACATAAACATTCGGACCCTCGAAACAACATCGAAACGGTGTCCGATTGACTCGAAACCAACGCCAAAATATTCGTTACATTGCATAGAAAAAGGTCGTGTTGAACTCACCTTGGGAATCGTGCCCACGTGCCCTCAAGCGCCGCCATAAGTGGCTGCGCGTGAAACCCACGCGCGTGCTACAGTGTAACCACCTTCACCCGTTTAACTGTAAACGGATCCTACAACCCGCGAACAGACCCGATTCGATTCCTATCAATTCGACATCAATTCCTACAATTTAATCATCCATTAGCATCGTTATAGAACCAATTTAGGTTTAGTAAATCCAGTTACACTATAACTTATCTCAATCCGTCAGTTCGAACTCGATTATTCAACGAAACCGGGCACTGTTCATCGTCCAATCTCCATAAATTCTTATGGTTTTCCTTCAATTGATGCATGAGGGAGCTTCGTGGGATTCTATTAACCAGATTTACAACATCAATTGCATCGTTCCATGTCCCCAATTCCTCGACTCAAGCTCGAAAATTCCCGAGTTCCACCCTATCTGTTCTAGCCCAAAACAACTCCAATTTCCTTCAAGTTTAATTGGGTTCGACTCGCCTCAATCCCAGAAAGCTGAATCCATGGTCAATTACAGCAATCATGGTCCTTGCTTTCAAATTAGAAATTTAAGCAATTTCACTGTTCATCTCTCTCAATTCCCTTTAGTTTCTCACGTTCTCAGCTAAGGATTCAGTTGTCCTGAGATCAATTATGGTTTTTCTTGCTGGGAAGATCAATCAAACAGTGGTATTTTCTCTATTTTTCGAACACACACATGTTTTACAATTACAACACACACACACACACACACACACACACACACAGTTCAATTCCACCTCTTGCTTTTTGTGCCACTAATTAGCATAAGCAAGTGACAGATGTCACTTAGGTAATAAATCCTCATCCAATAAGCAGGTACAGGTGTCCTTAACTGGGCTGAATCAGCCAGTACTGCTCAATTTACCATTTTACCTCTGCACACATAATTACCAAAATACCCCTAGCCTTCGCAGACCCGTAACTTCCACGTCCGAACTCCGATTGACGCTTGCCGCCTGTCTACGGATTCAACGTCTCGAGACCTATCCAACGGTACTTTCGGAAAGTTCAATCAAGGTCCCGATCAAAAAGTAAACTGTCGGCCCTTATAACTAGTGGCAAAATCGTCATTTCCTTCTAATTTTTCCGATTTTTCCTTTTTCAAATTTCCGAGTCGTCACACTTAAGGTCATTTCAAGCATGATTTACATGTTCTTAATGAAATTTATGAACAACAGGAGAAAATAATGTGTTTTGTGAGATAAAATGCAGAAAATATGAAAACTTAGGTACAAAGTTCAAAATATGGTGAAAATGAGGAATCGGGTCCAAGACCCTCAATCTTGTCCCAACTGAGGACCTGGTACGTGGTACCGTCCAAGACCCTCCATCGAGTCCTTGGCATGTCACTAGAACCAGTCCCAGGTGGTGTTCTAGCTACCGGGTCTCAATTCCAGCGCGTGGGCCATGTTCCATTTCAGGTCACCAATGGCATGTCACTAGTGACATGTTCCTAGTTAAGGACCAGCTCGTGTTCCAACAAATGCCCAATTGAGGACCAAGTTCTGAGATAACTATGTTCCAAAACATATCACGGGTGACATGTTTCGAGGTCTTGTTCCATCTCGTTCCATCATGTTCCACCGTGTTCCCCATTTACAGTTTTAGACCCAACCGAGTCCCAGAGCCAGGACCATGCCTGTGTGCCTCATTTTGTGCCAACGGTCCCTATCTTGGCCACTTCTGTTCCATAGCTTCAAGTATGATTTTTCAGGTCCCTCATCAAGTCCAAGTTCTAAGGTACTACAAAAATTACCTTTGTTCTAAGCCAAATTTCAGGCCCTTTCGGGTTTGGCTTTGTTTTGATTCCTCCCATCACCAAGAAAATGATCAAACTACCCAGATCTCATCCAGGTGGCATTGGCAAGTTAGCAATTCAATTAAAGTATCAACGATCGACCAGGAAGCTTTCTTCTTGATTCCTAACCGCTTTTGATGTGCGTTCACACTTGGGACAATGCATAAGCTTGCTTGCACGTTGCCAGTTGTACAAGTCTGAATTCAATGGGGAAAGATAAGCAATCAGCTTGTGTTTCCAGCCTAGAATCTAGCACGATAAGTCCCTTAACTTATCGAGCTCCAAGCAAAGCTAGGAAAACAATTCCTTGCTACCAAAAGAATTGAGCATTAAAGATCCAGATCAAGATGCAATCAAGATTCCTAATCCTATTGCGATTAGGAATAAAGGACAAAGACCTAGTCTTAGAAACTACTTATAAATAGTCCCTTAGAAGCATCGTAATATGGTGCCCTTTTATTGGAAATAGTTTCTTTTTGTTTTGCATTCCCTTAGTCAAAAATTTAGTTCAAGTCCCTTCAATTCAAGTTCGTGCTTCCTACATTCTGGTACTTAGAAGATTTCAATGTTGCTGCTTCATATTCTTCACGCTTTAATTGTGTAATTCTAAACATTAGTTTATAATGATTGTTATGTATTCTTTAAGTATACGTAACTAACCTCCCTTTAGCTAAGGGTCATTTTGAGGCCCTAAACCATGAATCTTTGATAATTGTCTTAAGTCTTATTTCCTACTTTGTTTATGTATGCTTATCGTGATTTGCTTATAACCTATCTTTTATGTGGTTCATTTATGGATGCATACATACTATGATAAATTTAAAGGTATTGCTAAAACTATAAGGTGAGGCATACGACATGTGTAATCTTATGTTTGTAAGTAGCAAGGGATTTTCAGGATCCTAATCACGGCAATGTAAGTCAATGAGAGTTACTTGAGACTTATTCTTCAATCAATCTTAAAAAACTTAATGATCTTTAACCTTGCTTGAAAAACGTTTTCTCAAAGTTAAAGAATTCCTTGGTTTTAATGCGCTATTGAACTAAGGTAATTTAGTAAAGTGCTAGGATAGATTCATGTGTTCATGGTCTATTCTAGGTTGAAGGAAACATAACTAAGTAAAGGAAAGTAAAATGGAAAGGTAATTGGATAAGATGAAAGGCTTAGTGGAAGAAGAAGGTGCCCTTAACTAAGCTTCCCCCTAAAATCAAGCCAACTCATTTACTTTATTATTCTTTTAAAACAACCAACCAACTCCCCCCTTAATTTATATTATTTTCTAAACAAACAAACATCGTGGTACCCTTAATCCCCGGCTTGAATGATCCCTTATTTCCAAAATACTACAACTACAAAAAATGGGTTAAGTTGAGGAACCTTTGGTTCATATCAATTTTTGGCGCCGTTGACGAGGATTGAAAAATCCCCGTGAGTTTGTTTGTTTCTCTTTTGTGTTTGTGTTTAGTATTCATTCGCCAATCCTCATCGTTTCATAGTTTGTGTTTTGTAGGTACATGCGCACGCGAGGAAACACTCAAGGTGAGCTTACTCCCCTTGAGCCCGAGATAGAACGAAGACTTCGTTCATCCAAGAACAAAGAAGGAGAACCTAGACCAAGTGTTTCTATCCAACTCAAGTTCCAACTCAACCATCCATTCAAGAACCTCTTCACCCATCAACACCATGGCCAAATTGAGATCTATCTGTGACCTTTCTTCATCATTGGTGGCAAGAGGAATTCCATCATGCATTCAATACTCACCTCATGCCCAAGTGATACGCAAAAAAACTAAGCATAAAATTAACACTTATTGAAAACACAAGCAATTAAAAAACCTTTTTTTTGTAGATGTAGCATTGGTAAATAGGGATAGTTCTGGACCGAGGATTGAGGGTACCTAAGCATGATTAATGTTTGATTGGTTAATAAGGGGTAAAGATTGATTTTAAAGTCCTAAGTAATTAAACTAAACCTAAACTAACATAATCTATTATTTATATGTGGTCAACTCATTTTTAAAGTCCTAAGTAATTAAACTAAACCTAAACTAACATAATCTATTATTTAGTTCTACGAGATGATTGCATATTCTTAAGTACGTGCAGGGAGACACTCACGCCGCACTTTCAGTGATCAAAACTTGGAGACACTCCTCTATCTAGTCAAGGATTAAGTACCAACATACAAGCATAACAAAAATTAAAATATTAGAACACATGGAAGATTATTGAAATTAATACAAAGCATAAAACCAAGGATAATATTAGAAATCAATCCATAAACCAAGATATTCAAGCACAAAAGATAACTACAAGGTAAAAAGGCCGTGTTACACTTTTTCTCTTCGGGACACCCTATGGATACAAAGTGATTGGGCACTCTTTGGTGAGACACTTGGAGACACTCCTCTATACCACGGATGAAGGTTGTAAAATGACATGACTCATCCCTTAATCCTGGGGGATTGGGGCATTATAAAGTAGTTAGTGACCTTAGAATGTGATTTAGACAGGTGTTTAACCTTCGTGTCGCACGTGGGTTAGACGGGAGTATGACTTATCTCTTAATCCAGGGGGACTGGGGGTGGGTCGTGCCATAAAAGGTGGGATATGGTGCAATTAGTTGTGCAATTAGTTGTGCCGCAAGGAATTATTTTTGAGATTTACACACAAGACCCTTGCTATTTCCTTGCAACTTCCTTTTAATTAATACAGTAAACATCTCCTAGAAGCATGAGAATTTGATCTTGAACAGTTGGAAAACGCGCAAGGCTTCAATTCCTAGTAAAACAAGTAATCTTACCGAGCAAACTGACTATGCCTCACCAAAACAGGAATTAATGTGGTTGTAGGACTCCAATTTTAGTAATTCTTGAACCATTGGAAACTAGACTTCTAGAGCTTTCCAACCATACCTTACTCACATTCTGAAAATATCTGAGCTGTTCACAACGGTCCGTGGAAGTGGACTGATTTGGACAGGCAGATTTTTGCTTTGTAACTTTTAATCCACTTCTTCTTTTGAACTTCTCCAAGAACGAATCATGGCATAATCTTGAACCTTCTTGCACATATGGACATATTGTTGACCCATTTTGATGAATTTTGATCCAATATTTATACATCTTGGCCCATTCTTTATAGCTTATGCGGGTTTGCTCTAATTTAACATCTTTACTCCACATTCTATGGTTGGAACCTAAAAACATTAAAACAAGTTAGAAATTGAAAGATTAGGGATATAACAAAGTAAAAAGAAAAGAAAATTGAGATAAAAAGGTGATGAAATATGTGCTTACCACCAAGGCAAGTAAGGAGACATAGAACTCAAGTCTAGTCTCTTGCATAGAATACATGTCTTCCATGGATTCTCAATTGACGATCCAAACATGCACCTCATGGAGTTCCAATTTGTGTGCACTAGTATGGTTCCCACGGGAGTGGATGAATACATACTCAAGCTCAAGGAATTCCCTTTCTCCTTGAAAAATCGGGCAAACGATTAGTTGTACAAGCTCCCAAGTGGCCACCTCACCACTTGGGAGGACATGATGAAGGTTTTCCTAGAAAAGTACTTTCCCACCTCACATGTCATCACTTTGAGAAAGAAAATCATGGGGATCACACAAGTTCAAGATGAATCATACTCCCAATACTTTGAGAGGTTCCAAACTCTCCTTACTCAATGCCTTCAACATCAGTTCAAGGATGAAAACTTACTCTAATTCATCTATGAAGGATGGCTTCCTCTTGTGAGGCAAATGTTGGATGCTGCAAGTGGTGGATCCTTTGTTGACAAGACTCCTCAAGAAGGCATGTCATTGATAGCAAATAGAGCTAACAATGCACAACAATGCAAGGGAATCAAAACCCATAGAAGACAAGTGAATGAGGTTAGTTCTAATGACGACCTTAAAGAACAAATCAACAAACTTACTTCGGCCATCTCACAAGTACTTGCACCTAAGAATGCACAAGTCTGTGGAGTGTGTTCCACTCAAGGGCACCCCACGGATCAATGCCCTAAACTGGTACGCAACAACACTTAGGAGCAAGCTTATACCATGGGTTTCCAAGGCAACTAACCATTCCAACAAGGCCAAAATCGTCCAAGGAATGATCCATTCTCAAACACTTACAATGAGGGATGGAGGAACCATCCAAACTTCAAGTGGAACCAACAAGAGCAAGCACCCGTGGCACCTCAACAAAACCCTCACTTCAATAGGGGACCTTCTGGTTTCTACCCTAGGCCCCAAGGCTTCCAAGGACCTCCCAACGTACAAGAACATAATCAAGGATCTAATCCTCAATATGAAAAGATGTTTGAGGCCCTCACAAGCTCAACAAAAGCCCTTATAAAAACTCAACAAAATCAAGGGCAAGACCTTCAAGACTTGAAGAAACAAATTGGGGGATGTTGTGAACACTTTGAACCAAATACGAGAACAAGGCAAGTTTCCAGGGGGAACCCTTCCAAATCCTTGCTATGAGGAAGCCAAAGCCATCACCACACGAAGTGGTAAGGTTCTAGAACAACCCCTTCATAAGGCACCCATGTCAACTGATCCATCAATAAAGGAACAAATAGGTAAATGTCCTAACTTTTCAAAAATTGATTATCACTAACAATATCCCCAAGGTTTTCCAAACATGTTCATACAAAGCAAGAAAGAAGCAAGTGAGAAGGTTATCCTAGAAACTTTAAAAAAAGTTCAAATCAACCTTCCCCTTTTAGATGGAACCAAACAAATCCCTATGTATGCGAAGTGCCTCAAGGAGTTATGCACCACTAGAAGGTAAAACAAGGAAAAATAAGTGGTGAAAGTAAGTGAACAAGTTTCAACCGTCCTTTAAAGTCAACTTCCACACAAGTGCAAGGATCCCGGAAGCTTCACCATTCCATGCATAATTGGTGAAAACAGATTTGAGAATGCAATGCTAGACGTAGGTGTAAGACCCGTGCCCTGGAGGGAACGGTGAATGATCCCACATTCTTATGAGTGGGGAATGGTCTAGGAGGGTAATGGTGGTGTGCCTTAAAGGTGTAGGCACACACCTATCTAGCACGAGGCCTTTTGGGAGCTCAGTGGCTTTTGGATTCGGTTGGAACTCCAAAGTTAAGCAAGTTGAGGTTGGTGCAATTCCATGATGGGTGACCCCCTAGGAAGTTACACCGTGAGCTCCCGAAAACAAAAAGGGGACAATATCGTGCTAAAGTCGGGTCCTGACCGAGGAGGGTCAGGTCCTGACAGTAGGGGCATCCATAAACGTAATGCCTTACTCCATTTACACGTCCCTAGGCCTAGGTGAGCTCAAGAAGGACAATGTTGTGATTCAACTTGCAGATAGATCCAATGCCTACCCCAACGGATTATTTGAAGATGTGCTAGTTCAAGTCAACAACTTGATCTTCCCTGTAGATTTCTATGTTTACCTAGATTGATGTCTACTCCGGGGCCCTAACTATTTAGTTTGATGGAGAAGTCATAGGGTTTAACATCTTTGAGACCCTACGGTATCCACCCGAAAATCACTCATTCTTCTCCAATGATATAGTTGATTCCTTAGCTTAACAAGTTTTTGAAGCCATGAATAAAGAAACCCTTGGAAGTACATGTCCCCACGGGCCAAACCAAGAGTCCACACAACTCTTGCTGCAGCTTGAAGAAAGTGAAGATAAATGAAAACCCGTGGCAACCCTCACCTCTCCAAATGAATTCCAAGGTAAGTATTCATCCTTGCAAGTTCCAATTTCTACTAATAAGCTTAAACCTTTTGTTTTGTAAGCTCCTATCCTAGAACACAAGCCCTTACCCAAAGCACTCAAGTATGTGCTCCTAGGGGATGATAACAAGACCTTAATGGTGATCATCTCTTCCTCTCTCACCAAGGATCAAGAGGACAAGCTCATCTACATCCTAAGAACACACAAAACTGCGATAGGTTGGACATTAGCTAACATCAAGGGAATTAGTCCAACCACATGTGTTCATATGATCGTACTTGGGGAAGAAGCAAAGCCTACTCGTGAGGCTCAAAGGAGTCTCAATCCACCCATGTTGGAGGTTGTCAAGAAAGAAATCATCAAGCTCCTTGATTGTGGGGTAATTTACCCTATTTTAGATTCAAGATTGGTCTTACCCGTGAAAATTGTCCCCAAAAGTCAAAGTGTGACCATGGTTAGGAATGAAGACAATGAATTTGTGCCTCAAAGAACCATAACGGGCCATAGAGTGTGCATTAGGAAGCTCAATGCAACCACACGAAAGGATCACTTTCCCCTCCCATTCATTGATCAAATGTTGTAGATACTCGTAGGACACTCCTTCTATGGCTTCCTTGATGGCTACTCTGGTTACAATCAAATTGCCATTACTCAAGGAGATCAAGAGAATACCACTTTCACATGTCCATTTGGAAACTTTGCATATAGACGTATGCCCTTCGGATTATGCAATGGCCACGACACTTTTCAAAGGTGCATGGTTAGTATCTTTTCGGATTACATTGAAAAGATCATTGAAGCCTTCATGGACAATTTCAATGTGTTTGGGAAGGACTTTGAGGCTTGTTTGAGACATCTATCACTTGTCTTAAAAAGATGTGTTGAAACAAACCTAGTACTCAATTGGGAGAAGTGCCATTTCATGGTTACTCAACGCATCGTGCTAGGTCACATTGTGTCCTAAAAAGGAAATGAACTCGACAAGAAAATAGTGGATTCCATCAAGCACTTACCGTATCCATCATCCATAAGGGAAGTGAGATCCTTTATAAGACATGCATGGTTCTATAGAAGGTTCATCTTGGACTTTTCCAAGATACCACATCCATTGACAATGCTACTCCAAAATGACGTGACTTTTGAGTTCAATGAGGAGTGTAAGCAAGTGTTTAACGCTCTAAAAACTTTGCTCAACATGAAACTAATCATGCAAGCCCCCAATTGGTCCCAAACCTTTGAGTTAGTGTGTGATGCTTTGGACTACGCAATTGGGGCAGTCCTAGGCCAAAGACAAGATAGGAAACCCCATGTCATCTACTATGCCTTACGTATGCTCAATGATGCACAACTCAACTACTTAACAATTGAAAAGGATCTCCTTGCCATGGTGTTTGCATTGGAGAAGTTCAGGTCATATCTCTTAGGCAGCAAAGTCATCATCTTCACGGACCATGTTGCCTCGAAGTACCTCTTACCAAGAAAGATACCAAGCCAAGACTCATCCGTTGGATCCTCTTCCTTCAAGATTTTGACATAGAGATCAAGGCTAAAAAGGGCACAGACAATGTGGTGACCGACCACCTAAGCAGAATGATTCAAGATGAAGATTAACTTCCCATAGTTGAGACCTTCCCAGATGAGCAGTTGTTTGTCATCAACTCACAATGTCCTTGGTATGCCGACATAGTGAATTTCCTTGTCACTAAGAAGATCCCTCAACACTTGGCGAGCGAATCAAAGGATAGACTCAAGAAGATTACACGCCACTATGTTTGGGATGATCCCTACCTTTGGAAGCATGGAGTGGATCAAATTCTTCGAAGGTGTGTGCCCGAAACATAATTCCAATCCATCCTAAATTTGTCACACGGATTCATGTGGGGGACACTTTGGAACAAAACGAATGGCTTTGAAGGTCCTAGAGGCTGGTTTATTTTGGCCTACTATCTTCAAGGATGCCCACATATATTGTACCACTAGTGACAAGTGCTAAAGAACGGGAAATATTGGAACAAGAGACCAAATGCATATACACCATTGAGATCTTCGATGTATGGGGCATAGACTTCATGGGACCCTTCCCATCATATTAAGGATATCTTTACATTATCTTAGCCATGGATTATGTCTCAAAGTGGGTCGAGGCAAAGGCCACACTCACCAATGACTCCAAGGTCGTCCAAGAGTTCCTAAGGTCCAACATATTTGCAAGGTTTGGAATGCCGAGAGCCCTCTTAAGTGATGGTGGTTCTCACTTTTGAAACTGTTCCATTGCTACCCTACTCAAGAAATACAACATCACTCACAAGCTATCCACTCCCTACCATCCACTAATTATTGGCCAAGCTGAAGTTTTAAATAGGGAGATCAAGCAAATCTTGGAGAAAACCGTGAGTCCAAATAGAAAGGATTGGAGTCAAAGGCTTAATGAAGCACTTTGGGCCTATAGAACCTCTTTCATGACTCCAATTGAGATGTCCCCCTTTCATATAGTCTATAGAAAACCATGCCATTTACTGGTGGAACTTGAACACAAAGCTCATTGGGTCATCCGCACATTCAACATGGATCTTGGTGAAGCAGTCACCCATAGAAATCTTCAACTCTACGAGCTTGAAGAAATCCAACATGATGCCTACGAAAGTTCAAGGATCTATAAAGAAAAAAAGAAGGTCTTTCATGATCACATCCTCAAAGGCAAGACCTTCCAATTTGGCCAAAAAGTACTCCTATATCATTCACATCTAAGACTTTTTCCATAAAAGTTAAGATCAAGAGGGATCAACCCTTTTTCTTGTCATGCAAGTCTTCGATCATGGAGCAATTCAAATCAAGAGTTTGAAGAAGGGAAGTGAGTTCAAAGTCAATGGTCATCGTCTCAAGCCTTACTATGAATCCTTTGAAGAACACACCATGGAAGAGCAAGTCCTTCATGACATTCCAACTTCAACAACTTAGGAAAGGACTTCGTATTTCCTTGACGTAAAATCAAGCACTCCTAGGAGGTAAACTAGCTAGGGTATGAATATTTTATTCTTGTTTCTTTCTTGTTATCTTCTTGATTTATTTTTTTCCTTCTTCTCGTGATTTTGTTCTTATGTTTTACATTGAGGACAATGTGTGTTTTAAAGATGGGGGGGGGGGGGGGGGGGGGGAGGGGGGAAGATTAGAACTTTAGGATAATCAAGACAGCAAATCTAGGGGTAAATACCTTAAATTTTTTTGTTTTCTTGTTTATTTGTGCCTTGAGGTTGCTGGTAGCATCTTCATCATAATATAATCAAAGAATATACGTCAAGGTGAATAGCTTTAAACCAACCTCGTTTTAAGCATGCTTTACAATCATATGTACCTTTCACAAGTTCCTTGTTTCAGCTAATTAAGCAAGTAAAACGGTTTTTGAAAGGTAACTTTGGAAACTTGATGGAAACTACCTTGTGAGATCTTGACCCTACTTTCTTGCGTTTGAGTGATGAATTTTTTCTATTCTTTAACAGTCATTCTTCTTTCTTTACTTGACCTCATATCATCAATTTTACATTGATTCTTTCATGAACTTTATGAATACTCTTGGTTTAACTTGTGGTTTGAAGTAAGACATGATGTAGGCACATATTTAACCTCTAAAGGACTTATTCCTACCTTATTTTGTGTTCTTCCTAGAGAACTTTACAAGCCAAACACATTAGCCATTCTTTCGTCACCCATAACAAACCTACCTTAGATTACTTAGCCATTGCAAATAAGCCATATCCTATAACTTGAGTTCGTGCTAAGCTAGCATCAAATGAGGATCTTGATGAAAGAAATATCATGAAGTGTTGTGGCACTAAAACAGCAAATGTTGGCGGATAAGGAACCACAAGTGTAAAACAAGTGAATAAAGAAAAGAGAAAAGTACGAGGAATGTCTTGCATGATCTTGGTAAGCATCGAAGTAGAAAAAAAAATAGAAATAAGAAAATTTGTATGAAAAAGTACAAAGAAAAGAAGAAAAAAAGTACAAGTTTATGAGTACCAAGTGAGCCAAGAATGTCATGACCCGACCCATCTAACACAATATTGTTCACTTTGGGCCCAGCCCTCACGGTTTTGTTCTTTGGAGCTCACGTACAACTTCTGAGTAAGCCACCCATCTTGGGATTGCACCAGCCTCAACTCGCTTAACTTTGGAGTTCCCAAGGAATCCAAAGCCAATGAGCTCTCAAAAGGCCTTGTGTTAGATAGATACGTGCCCACACATATAAGGCACTTTATCTTTCCCTACATGAGCAATGTGGGATTGTTCACCGATCTTGCCTTTCCAAGCTCATGAGTCTCGCTCACCGTTCTTGCTTCTCAAGCTCACGGGTCTTACTCACCGTTCTTGCTTCCAAGACTGTGTCTTACAATCCACCCCCTTGGGGCCCAGCTTCCTCGCTGACATACTTCTCGGTCGGGGTCTGGCTCTGATACCATTTTGTCACAACCCGACCCATCTAACACAATATTGTCCGCTTTGGGCCCAGCCCTCACGATTTTTTTCTCTGGAGCTCATGTGCAACTTCCCAGTAGGTCACCCATCTTGGGATTGCACCATCCTCAACTCGCTTAACTTTGGAGTTCCTAAGGAATCCAAAGTCAATGAGCTCCCAAAAGACCTTGTGTTAGATAGATATGTGCCCACACATATAAGAAACTTCATCTTTCCATCCACAAGCGATGTGGAATTGTTCACAGATCTTGCCTTTCCAAGCTCACAGGTCTCGCTCACCGTTCTCGCTTCTCAAGCTCATGGGTCTTACTCACCATTCTTGCTTCCAAGACTGGGTATTACAATCCACCACACTTGGGGCCCATCGTCCTCGCTGGCATACTTCCCGATCGGGGTCTGGCTCTGATACCATTCTGTCATGACCCGACCCATTTAACACAATATTGTCCACTTTGGGCCCAGCCCTCACGGTTTTGTTCTCTGGAGCTCACGTGCAACTTCCCAGTAGGTCACTTATCTTGGGATTGCACCAACCTCAACTCCCTTAACTTCGGAGTTCCCAAGGATCCTGAAGCCAATGAGCTCCCAAAAGGCCTTGTGTTAGATAGATACGTACCCACACATATAAGGCACTTCACCTTTCCCTCCATGAGCGATGTTGGATTATTCATCGATCTTGCCTTTCCAAGCTCATGGGGCTCGCTCACCGTTCTTTCTTCTCAAGCTCACAGGTCTTACTCACCGTTCTTGCTTCCAAGACTAGGTCTTATAATCTACCCCCTTGGTGCCCAGCGTCCTCGCTGGCGTACTTCCCAATCGGGGTTTGCCTCTAATACCATTCTGTCATGACCCGACCCATCTAACACAATATTGTCCACTTTGGGCCCAACCCTCATGGTTTTGTTCTCTAGAGCTCACGTGTAACTTCCCAATAGGTCACCCATCCTGGATTGCACCAGCCTCAACTCGCTTAACTTTGGAGTTCCCAAGGAATCCAAAGCCAATGAGCTCCCAAAAGGCCTTGTGTTAGATAGATACGTGCCCATACATATAAGGCACTTCACCTTTCCCTCCACGAGCGATGTGGGATTTTTCACCGATCTTACCTTTCCAAGCTCACGAGTCTCGCTCACTGTTCTTGCTTGTCAAGCTCACGGGTCTTACTCACCGTTCTTTCTTCCAAGACCGTGTCTTACAATCCACCCCCTTAGGATCCAGCATCCTCGCTGACATACTTCCCGATCGGGGAATGGCTCTGATACCATTCTGTCACGACCCGACCCATCTAACACAATATTGCCCGCTTTGGGCCCAGCCCTCATGGTTTTTTTCTTTGGAGCTCACATGCAACTTCCTAGTAGGTCACCAATCTTGGGATTGCACCATCCTCAACTCGCTTAACTTTGGAGTTCCCAAGGAATCCAAAGCCAATGAACTCCCAAAAGGCCTTGTGTTAGATAGATATGTGCCCACACATATAAGGCACTTCACCTTTCCCTCCACGAGCGATGTGGAATTGTTCGCCGATCTTACCTTTCCAAGCTCACAGGCCTTGTGTTGGTATTCCTGATTTAGAAGTGGAAAAAAATCTTTCTAAACATGCATGAATGAAGTTGTTTTACAAGTTTAAGGATTGGAACAATTACAAGACCCGTCCCAAATCCCCTCGGGATTAATGTAGGACGTGCCTGCTCCCGTCTGACATGAAGTGTCAAAAAAGAGATAAGTCCAATCTTAGCCCAACCAGGGCTTCCAGAGTGCGCCAGGATCGAACGAGGAGTGTGATGTCTCGGTCTCTGTTACAGCTCGTATGCGCGATCAACCTGAAGGGCATTAAAATCATTGAAAGCTGTAAGTGGACGAAAATGAATAATTTATTAAAAATTTCACGAAAATATGTTTATGTCCTTCACTAAAAAGCATGCATGCATTCGAAAACCAGTTATCAAACCATTTATCAATAATTAAATCATTAGGGCCTTAGCCCAAAACTATAAACCAAAGTATATGGGAACTCAGCCCAAAACCAATCATGTGGGACTCTGCCCAAATCAAATCACGTGGGTCTCAGCCTAAAACCAATACAAGCGGGTCTCAGCCCAAATCCAATACAAGTGGGTCTCAGCCCAAAACCAATCCTCGGCATCCCTGATGCCAAACATCCCAGATGTCACAATCAATACCACTGCCACGGTTCCAAGCTACGCGTGCTACTTAGGGTCTCAATCCTAAGCCTACCCAGGGTCCACCCGGGTCAATGACCAGCAGATCAATGACCCTCCCTAGGGGGAGGTTTTAACCTCTGCCATCAATGACCCTCCCAATTCTCTATGTATGGATTCTATTAGAATTGTTTGAACTTATATTTATTTAGAAGGGTAATGATGGTAATCTAACCAATATCCTTTATGATATTGATGTAATTTTTGAGTATTTTTTGTCGGCTACTTTTCAATTTCTCCTAGGGCATGTAACATGGTAGCTAATGGTATAACTAATCATGTGAAGTGTAAGAATGGGTACCACATTTAGCTAAATTTTAAGCCAACTTGGTTGGTGTGTTTTGTGACAGATGAATTCCAACACCACAGACCTTACATCCTATTCTAAACTGGGGACGGTGAATGCTTCGGTGGTGACCCTCATCTTCCTTTTGGAAGATGGGATGTGGACCTTTTAGAGTCGATTTTTCTGTGAAGAGGATGTTAGTGATATTTGTAGCATTACACTCCCGCTCTAGATATCTTTTTCTGAAAGACGGTACATGTTTTACTCAAAATATTGGAAGTATACTGTAAAATCTGGGTACTATTTAGCCTTCACAGTAGGTCATATTGGTGTGGATGGCGGGAGTGAGTGCTTTACAGGTGGACAGAGTGTGGCGTTGTGGAAGCACTTATGGAAGTTGAGGGTCCCAAATAAATTGAAGATCTTTTGTTGGGGACTTGTTACAATTTGGTTGCTCATAAGTTACAAGTTTTGAGTTTTCGCTATCAGTGTGGGAAACATATGAAGGATGCCTACCATGCCTTATGGGGATGTAAGCACAGCTAAAGGATTTGGAGGCTTGCCGAACTCCCTTTGATGGGGTTCTCTAATTCAGGGTTTTTATAGGAACTATTTGTTTACGCTTTGTCTCACTTAAACTATTCTTAGTTAGGCCAATTTGTTTATATCCGCTGGAATGTGTGGAATTGGAGAAATAAAGTAGCACTTGCTTTGTAGGTTAAAAAGGCTGAGGAGATTTACGGATCAGCTATGGCTGCCTATGTAGTGTTTATAGGGATATAGTAGGTTTTTGTGTGGGCCTTACTTCGGCGTGGGCCTAAATGGACCAAGCTAGTGGAGGGGACTTTGAAACTTAATTGTGATACTGCGGTCTGTAAGTACTTGTTTCAGCATGATGTGAAATGGGTGTTAAGGGATTCGGATGGTGTGCTTTTTGTTGGTTTCTTGGGGCCATGGGCATTAGAAGGGTCTATGGTTGCCATCAAGATTGAGGCAATTCTGCTCGGTCTTTTTTTAGGTACAGTGGCTGGGTGGCTAAGATGTGGTGGTGGGGGCTAATTGCATGAAGGCGATTAGTGCTATTAAAGTGGCCAAACATCTTTGGACACTAGTGGATCTTCTAGCCCGTGAATTTTGGGGCTTTATGGATGCTCTTTGGGTTCCTCTGGATTCACTAGTATGTGTCCCTCAGACGGCTAACCATGTTGATCGCAGTTTGGCCCTGGAGAGGTGCTGCACTCAAGTTAGGACCGGGGAGGGCCCTATGTTCTCTCCTTGATTAGCACCGTTTTTAGAAATGGATATTAAGGTCTAATTTTTGTGTACCTTTGAGGTTGTTTTTTGGGCGGGTACTTTTTTTCCCTCATCGAATTTATCCGGGGGTAGCCGAGTTTTATGATCAGGGTTTTAATGTGGCCTCATGCACCATCTGTGGTGCACCCAATCATTGTACTTCTTACCTTCTTTCTTATTCAATGAAGCTTCTTTTTAATAAAAAAAAAGGAAGTTAAATTTTCTTTTCATAAGTATTTTATGGAAGGCCTCATATGAAATTATATCCTACTTAGGCCACTTAGCACAGATCATAATCCATGGGAACTTTCGGGGTCTTTGAATATCCAATTTATCGATTCCTCAGATGTTTCCCTCTTAGGTTAGCGAGGGTAAACTTGATCAATTACATTGAGAAACCCGTCATCCATGGTTTGTTCCATCAAGACATCAGTGTACTTTGGCTCTTAGATGATCAATATCTCATCCTGATACATACTAACTGATATGACGCTTCCCGAAACCACTTTGATATCCATTTCTGGTCCTACTCCCGTATAACAACCTAATTATTGTATCGGAAATACTCTTAGTACTTTCACACATAAAACTAGAGAATTTGTAAGAGAAAAGATGAACACCGACCATATCAGAATTATTAACCCGGTATACGAACCAAATAGAATTCGTTCTCCTGAGGTCACCACCCACACCAACCCCACTAACCTCGAGTTATCTGGAATTCAATATTTAGGCTCCTTTCGAGACCTAATCCATAAGTAGGTTCTTTTCGAATCCCATTCTGATATTTCAATTCTTCTTAAGTCTGATCGAGATACTTCATCATATATATAATCTATAACTTAATTCCCTAAATCCTAGAAGTTCAATATGTAGCATGACTAGGAATACCAGCATTTTGGGCACATAGAAAAACCCTTAAACAATATCTAATGGTCTCGAAACCGGTGCCAATGGGTCCGTAACAATGGAAACAATATAAGTCGTGTTGACTGGACCCCGAGGAAATGCTGCACATGCCCCCGCGCACCGGTGGACGTCCAGTGAGTCGCCTCCATGCATGAACAGGTGCAATCGCACGTGTAGTCGCCTTCAAGCTCTCGGCGGTCGACCGAGAAGCCTACAACGAGTCTTGACACCGGTAATATGAACCAATGCTATAGCCTGCAATTCTCAACCTATTTTCATGTTCTAATCATCAAAATCTCTCTATCCAATGCTAGGAACCCAATTATGAAGTTAAATTTGGAAAATATCACTTGGCTTGATTAGAATTCGAAGCTTGAATTTTTGGGTGTTCGTACCTTGCTTCACACCACCACCCACAATGGGGCTCATACCTCTGGAAACCACCAACTGACTCATAAAGGATGTAAAATACAATATTTATGTCCTCCAATTAAGTTGAACACAACATGAATATATTTTCAGAGGAAGAACACAGCTTTTCGGTGCCTTGCACTGAAAAGGAAGTTCCTACAAGGTTCGTTCCCTGTTTTTGGTTCAGTTTTTCTGAGGATTAAATACTCCATCATGCAAACATTCTTTTTTTGCTTCCCAATTATTATCACCTCATCAAAATAGCAAGCAAGGAAGGAAGCACCGTTTTTTCTTTGCTTCCCAAGGTTTCATTAAGTTCTTAGAGGGTTTGATTGACAATTGAGTTAATCAGATTATGGAAACACCAATAAATCATAACCCAAGTTATGATTTTTTCCAACTATGAATCATAAAGAATAACATATACCATATGCAGTAACTCTATATTCTAGCTACACCTACGTGCTTATTTAGTATGTGTCAACCCATAGCATATAAATGTACAAGAGTTTTTATAAACTAAATCAATCCAAACAATCACATGCATAATATCTAAACTAGGAGTTGAAACAATCAACTCGTACACATTTTTAGGGCTTCAAAACAACCCTTAACTAATAAATATTTAGTCACACATGATTAAAAGAAACTTAAAAAAATTACTAAGTTAAGAGTTACACAATAAACCGATTGAAGAATAAGGTGGCAAGCCATGGCTGAGACAACACTCTACACCTCCAAAGCCTTCATGTTCAAATCTCCAAAGTTTTAATGTGAAAGTCTAAAACTTAAAATTCAGTAAAAGGTGGTCCTGGTGGCCATGCCTCTTGGACTTGTTTAAATAAAAGCTTATTCCTCTTGATTATCGGAGGCCATTCTAATTAAAAATCTCCTTCCAATTCAGAGTCCCAGCTGACCTGTTTGGAATTGATAAGCAAAACCTATTTCTAGAAGGTTTTACTTATTCCTTGCCGTATAAGAAGTTTGATAAGAGCTCTAGCCTTTCTTGATCACCAAGCATGAATAAGAGAGATAAAATAGGAACTCTATTAGTTGTGCAATCCCATAGAATTTGGATTTTCCAGCTGTCATTACCTGACTTCGACCATTAAATCAATTCCAAGTGTGATAAGGAGATGTTTTTGCCCAAGAAAATTGATAAACCTTTCTTGGTCGATCTTTCACTAAAAGATAGCTGGAAGGTTATGATTAGAACACTTGGAGTCCATCTGGGTGGTCTCAGTCCTTAGACATTGGAAGGTAATCGAAATGGGCCATGGCGCTCACAAAACCCGATTTGGCCCTTGGAATAAGTTAAAATTGAAAGTCCTCAGAATTGGTCCCTAACTACATGCTTGGAAAGAGGGTAAAAAATGTACGTCAAATGTATGTAAATCGCACAAGGATTCCACTCCTATCCTGCTGGAATAAAGAGGCCAAAATTGAGTATCGTTGGCCCTTGGCGTGGCTTGTAACAACCCGTACCATCGGGAAGGGTATAAATGTAATTTTGTAAAAGATTTGTATAAAAGGATGATTTTGCCCTTGTGAATAGTGTGTCAAAAGTTGACTATTTGATTTACAGGTTGGATGAGTGTTGACCATTGACCGTGACGTAGTTTAGGACGTCACGAGTCCGTAGACAGGTGGCATGTCCGATTTGGATAATCGGAGAAAACATTATGATGTTCGGAAGATTGAGGGCATTACCGTAATTTGGACTGGTCGAGGAAAATGTGAACTTTTTAGTGGACTTGTGATTTTCATGTAGACCGAGGACCGTTAGATAGGTCTCGACGTCCTGAGTACAACGACAGGCGGCACGCTGTCATCGGACGTCGGACGGAATAGTTGTGGGTCTGGAAAGTTCGAGGGTAAAACGGTAAATTATTAACACTAGGGGGCAATTTGGTCTTTTCCCTTATGCCCAATCAGATCAGAACAAGTGGCAATAGTGGATTGGGATATTTTAGTTTTGGTCCATAGGAAGTGGACACGTGGGAGAGAACTAGAGGGTTCTAGGACAGCCTAAACTACACACGGCCACATATTGTTCTCATTCAAAACCGTGTATTTTGGGTTGAGCAACAAAAACAGAGAGGAAGAAATTGAGAGTGGGTGATCGATTCAGGGTGTGTGTGAGAATTTGGTGAGTTGTGAGAGTGAAAGAAAGAAGAGAGGAAGCTAGTGATCGGAAGTTGGGGGTGAAATCGTGCACGGAGACACGACGGTGGAAGGCTGAGTTTTCAGAGAAATAGTGGAGCCGTGGGACTGTGGTGGTGGTTCTGCCGTGTTGTGGTGCAAACCAATCCAATAGCAGGCTTAGACGACTGCAGGGGACTCAACGAGCACCGTGGCACGCGGCGGTGCAGACGGCGGAGGAGGAATCGACGGTATAACCCGAATCCCCTATTTTCCCGTTTTTATTATTTTCAAAAGTCGTGGACCTAGGGCTAGAGTCGAGGGGATTGGTGAGTGATGTGAGCTTCAGGAAGGTCCTAGGAGTCTTCTAGGATGGTCGCCGTGACGAGGGAAGGTCTGGGTGGCTGGAGGCCAAAACAGGGCTTACGGGCAGTTTTGTTCCAGGTTGAAGACGATGGGTTTTGGGCTTCGATTTCTAGGTTTTAGGATGGGAATAGATTGCTAGGAACTAGACGCAGCTAACAGGATTGAAATGGTGGAAATTGGTGGAGGAATGGAGGAGAATCGGTCACGCTGGTTCAACACAGTTGAACCGGGTGACTCGAGGTTGAAGAAGCACTGTAGCAGGCGCGTGAGGCCCATGCGTAGCCACTTTGGGCGGCGCGTGGGGGCGCGTGGGGAGGATTCCGGCCAAACTTCCAACAAGGTTTTGGTTCTAAATGTTCTAAGGAATCCATTGGTGCAATTTTCGGGTTAATCGGACGATGTGACGGGATAGTTCGGGAATCCGGACGGTTTAGGGTCTAAGTTTAAATTACGAATAAATTCCCGAAAATTAGGCGAAATTAGGGTTAGCATATTTGATGTAATTGTGACCCTATTTGGTGCCTATTGACAGGACGGGAGACGACTGAGATGGTCGAGGAGCGCACGGAGCGCGAGTGACACTTTCTGATTCGTGAGTGGACTCTTTCTTTTCTTACGAGCATGCCTAACTGTTTTATTTCTGTTTTATGGTTTAAAGTATGTTTTTATGCTTGTTAATGATGACTAGATGTGATTGCTATGCTTGCAAGTTTTTCGAGACGTTTTTGAGCTTTTGCACGTTTTTCGAGAAAAAGGCTAGATTTCAGATTTTGATGCTATACTTTGGGATTTCAAATTATAATTGTGTTCTGATGGTTATAAGACATGATTTTGGCAACCTTGTTTTGGTTTCAAATTGGATTTCGTGGAATTCTGGATTTGGGTTCGGAATGATGGTTCTGAATGCCGGAAGGGCTCCGGACCGATGATTTCAGATTCGGGTTTGGATTTGTATTGAGACTTGGTTTTCAATTAGTTTTTGGATTGGATTTGATGGATCTGGATATTGGGTTTTAAAGACCCGGATTCTGATTGACGGGGGACGGGCCCGGATTGAGTTTAAAGACTCGGGAGTTTAAAGACTCGGATATTTACGATATTACCCCCGTAGGCCTAACGAGTTTAAAGACTCGGGAGTTTAAAGACTCGGATTACATTAGAGGCCTGGTTGAGTTTAAAGACTCGGATAGACCCAGTAGGTTTGATCGGACTTTGATATATGTGGATTTGGTTTTATGATACGATCTTAGCATATTGATGATACTGTTTTATGATGTGGTTTTTTTTTTATACTTCGTTAGGCATGCATGTTTTTAAAACGGAGAGAAAAATCTTCTGGTTTTCTTAACCCTAGTTTGATGTTGAACGGTTTTTGAAAACTTTTATTTCTTTTAGTCCACTCACCCTTTTTTTTTAAATTTTCCCTCCAAGTCGTGGTGATAGTGCTGGGGTAAACGTTGAGGCAGGACCCGAGGCATAGAGCTTACGACGTCCTTCCGTTGTAAGATTAGCCCTAGTAGGATTTTGTGCCTGCTTTGTATAAACTATGCTCTGACTTACGGTTGTATTTTATTTACTCCCTTGTCTGATAGTTATGCTTATGGTTGTGTTGAGGTTATTTTGGTACTTTAAGTGTGATTGTCAGACGGGAGCAGGGTTCGTCCCGGGTATCGAGGTGATATTTGGGACGGGTCCTGACAATTTGGTATCAGAGCATAGGTTTGTCGGCTTGTGTCGGTATGAAGTCGTTTGTAGGTTGTTTTACTAACTCTATGCCTCATTCAGCGTACGTTCGATCTTGCCTCCGAGATGTGAACCCCTTCCACGACCTGAAGAAGCGGAGAGTGCGTCGATAGAGCGAGCCCAGCGGCTCGGGGCTACTACGTTCAGTGGTGGGGCAGACCCAGAGGAAGCCCACCGATGGATCACCCGGCTTGAACGGATCTTCGGGGTGATGCATTGTCCTCCAGGAGATCGTGTGTTGTTAGCTACTTTTCTACTAGACGGCGCAGCGTATGAGTGGTGGTATACGCTGGAGTTGTGAGGTTGGGACGCTCATACCGTGACTTGGGAAACTTTCCGGGAGCGGTTTTTGGACCAGTATTATCCTCGCTTTTTCCGGGATGCCAAAGAGGCGGAGTTCCTTCAGTTAAAACAAGGGAGCATGATAGTGGCCGAGTATGAGCAGAGATTCAAGGTGTTGTCCCGATTCGCTCCTGCATTTGTGGCAACCGAGGCTGAGAAGTGTCATCGGTTTGAGTTGGGTCTTCGAGGAAAGAATAGAGCTATTGTGACAGTCGGTTCATTTGCTACTTTCAGGGAGTTGTCAGATGCTGCTGTTAGAGTGGAGGCCAGTTTGCCTGCCAGACCACAGTACTCGGGTAGTGTACGACGCCGTGAGCATTCTTTTCCTAGAGCGTCGAGTCAGAGGGCCCCGAAGCGAGGCAACTATGGTGGTACTTCATCAGCTGGTGGAGCCCAGTTTGGCAGACCAGGTAGTTTTCAGGGCTCAGGATTCCGGGGAGCTAGAGCACAACCGACTCCTCAGGCGAGTGCGACTTCTGTTGCTTCTACTGGGAGACAGACTGGTGGACCCGGTAGAGATGTCTGCTATTATTGTGGAGAGCGCGGCCACTTTCGGAGAGAGTGCCCGTTATTAGCCCAGGAGAGTGGAGCAGGATGAGGTACAGCAGAACCTGGGCGGAGTACTACATCTGTGTCCGGGGCGGTAGGCCCTAGGGGTGGCAGTGGTACCACGAGCAGTTCTAGAGGGCGCGGTAGGTCGTCAGGACCGCAGGCGCGAGTGTTTGCTATGACCCAGCAGGAGGCCAAATCAGCACCTGGAGTGGTGACAGGTACACTTACCATATGTGGTCACACTGTTTTTGCTTTGATAGATCCCGGGGCGACTCACTCATTTATAGCCCGGAGTTGTAGTCTGGTTACAGAGAGGGAGGTGTCTACCTTGGATTGTGCCTTAGGGGTGAGTACACCTACTGGGGAGGTGTTGGTGGTGACGCAGGTTTTGAGAGCGTGTCCGGTGATGATAGGTGAGGTTGAGTTAGTGGCGGACTTGTTACTGTTGGATCTGCGGGACTTCGATGTTATATTGGGCATGGACTGGTTGACGAGGCATCATGCTTCTATCGAGTGTTTTGATAGGAGAGTGACCTTCAGGAGTCCAGGGTTACTGGAGACCACGTTTCAGGGGATCAGCGTGCACTCCCTACTGGAGTTATTTTTGCACTTGAGGCTAGCAAGCTGTTGCGTAAGGGATGCCAGGGTTACATAGCTCACGTGGTGGATACACGTGCTACACTAGTGAGGGCGGAGGATATACCAGTGGTGCGGGAGTTTCCCGATGTTTTTCCCGAGGAGTTGCCAGGATTACCACCTCACCGAGATATTGAGTTCACGATTGATCTACTTCCAGGTACACAACCTATTTCACAGACTCCTTACCGCATGGCACCTGCAGAATTGAGGGAACTTAAGGCACAGTTACAAGAGTTGGTCGATATGGGATTCATTCAACCGAGTATGTCACCTTGGGGAGCGCCTGTACTGTTTGTTAAGAAAAAGGACGGAGGTTTGAGATTGTGTGTGGATTACAGACAGTTGAATAAGGTAACTATTCGGAATAAGTATCCCCTACCCCGGATTGACGACTTGTTCGATCAACTGAAGGGAGCACAGTACTTTTCAAAGGTTGATCTTCGCTCCGGCTATCATCAGTTGAGGGTTAAAGAGGAGGATATACCGAAGACGGCCTTTCAGACCAGGTACGGTCACTATGAGTTCGTTGTGATGCCTTTTGGATTGACAAATGCCCCATCAGCTTTTATGGACCTCATGAACCGAGTGTTTCGGTCATACTTGGATCGTTTTGTGATCGTATTCATTGATGACATCTTGGTATATTCGAAGAGTGCGAAGGCACACGAGAAGCATCTGAGACTAGTGCTTAAGACCCTGAGAGAGCATCAGTTGTATGCGAAATTAAGCAAGTGCCAGTTTTGGTTGACTAGTGTCGGATTTCTAGGTCATGTGATTTCAGTCGAGGGCATCTGAGTGGATCCTCAGAAAGTTGAGGCGGTAGCAAATTGGGAACAGCCCAAGAAGGTGACCGAGATCAGGAGTTTTCTGGGTTTAGCAGGCTATTACCGACGTTTTATTGAAGGTTTTTCTATTCTAGCTGCTCCGTTGACAAGGCTGACCCGGAAGGGAGTTCGATTTGACTGGGATGAGAACTGTGAGCAGAGTTTCCAGGAGCTCAAGAAACGGTTGACATCGGCTCCTGTGTTGGCCCTTCCAGACTACAGTGGGGAGTTCGAGGTTTATAGTGACGCTTCTTTACAGGGTTTGGGCTGTGTGTTGATGCAGCACGGGAAGGTGATTGCTTGTGCTTCCCTGCAGCTGAAACCCCATGAGATGAACTACCCGACACATGACTTGGAACTGGTTGCGGTGGTTCATGCACTGAAGATTTGGCGCCATTACTTGTACGACGAGAGGTGCAGGATTTTCACTGACCACAAGAGCTTGAAGTATCTGTTCACTCAGAAGGAACTGAATCTGCGACAACGCCGATGGTTGGAGTTGCTTAAGGACTACGATTGTACGATCGAGTATCACCCAGGAAAGGCTAATGTGGTAGCCGATGCCTTGAGAAGGAAATCAGCTAGTTCTTTGTCGCATTTGAGGACGGTCCGGTTACCTCTGTTGGTTGAACTCCGTAGACTCGGAGTAGAGTTGACTGTGGATGGTCAGGGAGCACTCCTAGCGAGTTTCCACGTGCGACCTGTTTTGATTGATCAGGTTATTGATGCTCAGTTTGAGGACCCCATTTTGGGCATCATACGGATTGAGGTCGAGGCTGGAGAGAGACAGGACTTTGAGATTCGCGAAGATGGAGCCTTGGTTAAGGAAGGACGGTTATGTGTACCCGAGGATGAACCGTTGAAGAAGGTGATACTGGATGAGGCTCACTATTCAGCCTATGCGATGCATCCTGGTGGGACCAAGATGTATCGTACACTTCGAGATCATTATTGGTGGTCAGGTATGAAACGTGACATTGCAGAATATGTCAGTAGATGCTTGATCTGTCAACAGGTGAAGGCCGAGCGGCAGAGACCTTATGGAGCAATGCAACCTTTGCCGATCCCCAAGTGGAAATGGGATCACCTGATGATGGATTTTGTATTCAAGCTTCCCAGGACACCGAAGGGACACGATGGTGTGTGGGTGATCGTGGATAGACTTACGAAGTCTGCTCATTTCTTGCCAGTTCGGGAGAACTTCAGGTTGGCGCAGTTTGCACAGTTGTTCATTGATGAGATTATTCGGCTACATGGGACTCCAGAGTTGATAGTATCTGACAGAGACCCGAGGTTTACTTCCCGGTTTTGGCAGAGCTTACAGGAAGCCTTTGGGACGAAGCTGCACTTCAGTACTGCATTTCATCCTCAGACCGATGGACAGTCTGAGCGGACCATCCAGATTCTCGAAGACATGATGAGAGCTTGTGTTCTACAGTTTCATGGTACTTGGGAGTCACATTTACCTTTGATGGAGTTCGCCTACAATAACAGCTATCAGTAGAGTATTGGGATGGCTCCTTATGAGGCTTTGTACGGGCGACAGTGTCGGACTCCACTGTGCTGGACCGAGGTTGGTGAGAAGAGATTGACTACTTCTGAGCTGGTAGACCTTACTCAAGAAAAAATGGTGTTGATCAGAGATCGATTGAAGACGGCTAAGGACCGACAGAAGAGCAACGCCGACCGTAGGATCAGGGATTTGGAGTTTTCAGTAGGAGACTGGGTTTTCTTGAAGTTATCTCCTTGGAAGGGAATCGTACGGTTTGGCAGACGAGGGAAGTTGAGTCCTAGTTACATTGACCCTTATGAGATTTTGGAGCGGATTGGTCCTGTTACTTATCGATTGGCCTTACCAGCAGACTTAGCAAAGGTACATAATCTTTTCCATGTATCTATGCTTCGGAAGTATATACGAGATGATTCACATGTTCTGGAAGCACAACCTGTTGAGCTTAGGGAAGATTTGAGCTTTGAAGAGCAACCCGTAGCGATTTTGGATCGGAAGGACAAAGTCTTCCGGAGGAAGACGGTTCCCGTAGTTAAAGTATTGTGGAGGAATCATCAGGTGGTGGAAGCTACCTGGGAACCTGAGGCCTTAATGCGCGAACAGTACCCTTATTTGTTTCACTGAATTTCGGGGACGAAATCCTTTTTAGGGGGGTAGATTGTAACAACCCGTAATTTCGGGAAGGGTATAAATGTAATTTTGTAAAAGGATTTGTATAAAAGGACGATTTTGCCCTTGTGAATAGTGTGTCAAAAGTTTACTATTTGATTTACAGGTTGGATGAGTGTTGACCATTGACCGTGACGTAGTTTAGGACGTCACGAGTACGTAGACAGGTGGCATGTCCGATTTGGACAATCAGAGAAAAAGTTATGATGTTCGGAAGATTGAGGGCATTACTGTAATTTGGACTGGTCGAGGAAAATGTGGACTTTTTAGTGGACTTGTGATTTTTACGTAGACCGAGGACCGTTAGATAGGTCTCGACGTCCTGAGTACAACGACAGGCGGCACGCTGTCATCGGACGTCGGACGTCGGGTTTGGATATGGATTGAGACTTGGTTTTCAATTGGTTTTTGGATTGAATTTGCTGGATCTGGATATTGGGTTTAAAGACCCGGATTCTGATTGACGGGGGACGGGCCCGGATTGAGTTTAAAGACTCGGGAGTTTAAAGACTCGGATTACATTAAAGGCCTGGTTGAGTTTAAAGACTCGGATAGACCCAGCAGGTTTGATCGGACTTTAATATATGTGGATTTGGTTTTATGATACGATCTTAGCATATTGATGATACTGTTTTATGATGTGGTTTTTTTTTATACTTCGTTAGGCATGCATGTTTTTAAAACGGAGGGAAAAATCTTCTGGTTTTCTTAACCCCAGTTTGATGTTGAACGGTTTTTGAAAACTTTTATTTCTTTTAGTCCACTCACCCTTTTGTTTTAAATTTTCCCTCCAGGTCGTGGTGATAGCACTGGGGTAAACTTTGAGGCAGGACCCGAGGCATAGAGCTTACGACGTCCTTCCGTTGCGAGATTAGCCCTAGTAGGATTTTGTGCCTGCTTTGTATAAACTATGCTCTGACTTACGGTTGTATTTTATTTACTCCCTTGTCTGATAGTTATGCTTATGGTTTTGTTGAGGTTATTTTGGTACTTTAAGTGTGATTGTCAGACTGGAGCAGGGTTCATCCCGGGTATCGAGGTGATATTTGGGACGGGTCCTGACATGGCTAGGGCCAGAAATCAGGTATAAGAGCCGTCTAGTGACACGCTAGTGACATCCTAATGACATCCCAATGATATCCTAATGACATGGTCTAGTGACATTCTCCAAGCTCTGGGACATGCACCTTGGTTCTGGAAATCGGTTGGGTTTTGCTACAGGGTAGGACCTTGGCTAGGACCTAGGCTCATTTTTGGCGTCATTTCTTCATTCCGGCTCCAATTGGAGTCATTCCTTTTGCATTATTCTTGGGTTTAACTTCATTTTCCTATTCTGCACAAGTCTTACAAAACATATTATTGTCTCATGTTCATTGCATTAATTAACTCAAATGTTGCGTAAAAATAGCCCTAGATGACATCAAAATGATGCATAAATAGTGGCTTATCAAATACCTCCAAGCCTACCTTTTGCACTCCCTTGGTAAATCGAATAAAAAAATGACTCAACTAGTTAAGATAAACATTAAAACCTCTAGGTTCATTTAGAAGGAGGACTTTTATCTCATTAGGGTTATAGCAACATGATACCCACAAACGTTTCACTTAAAAAAATAAACGAGCTAGAATAATACGTTAACAAGATAATAAAAATCAAAGTCAGACAAAATGTTTTACAATACCAAAAGTTTTGCCATAGCCGTGAGTCACATGTGTCCAGTGTGCATGCCAACATTTAAATAATATTGCTCGAAAACAACCTCATCTAAGCGCCCTAGAAATATGTCACCTCGGCTCTAAGTCTCACTATCATCTCTTAATACACTCAAGAATCCTAGACTTACACTCGTTCTAGCATATGTGATGAGTTAATGTATGAGATTCAAGTTTAATCACATATGAATATAATTGAAGAAAAGCACTTTATAGAAATAAGATCTCATGGAAGGAATTGAAATTTAAGAACATAGATACATACATTAATCCTTAGAATGATTGTCCATAAAACCAGTTAGGTCTTCCATTTAGGGTTGTAATGGGGCTATGCTCTTGGGGTTTAGAAAGAAGGGTAGGATTCAAAGAACCTGATTTGTGTCAAGGCATGAGAAGTCATGACTTGAATCTTGAAATTCATAACTAAATACTTTATTGATGCCCATGCCATTGTGCTTCCTTGATGATTAAGTTGAGGTTCTTGGCTCACTTGGTTCAATTCGTTTTGCTTTTAATTTTTTTTTTGTTTTTATCTTTTTTCCTTTTCGCATTTTTGGAATACATATCCTTTGTTTTCTTTCTTTCTTTCTCACTTTTTCTTTTTGAAAAGAACCAAGATCATGCAACGAATTTCCTCACACTCAAAATGGCTTGTCACTCATTGCACTCTCTTTAAACACCGATGTCTTTAACTAGGCAGCACCTACAACAACCCGTTCCGAGTTCACGGGATTAATTGAGGATTAATAAAATTTTATCTGGACTAATCGGGAATTGATCGAAGATTTTCAGACGGTTGGTGTAAAATGACGATTTTGCCCTTGGGAATGGAAAAAATATTAACTTTTGACCCGGGGAGTCAAATGCACTAGCACCGAGGATTGTTACGTAGATTGGGATGTTACGAGTTCGTAGATGGGTAGCACGTCAAAATCGAACGTCATATGACAGGACCAATCTAAATTCCCTTAGATTATCATGGGATGTGCCTGCTAACGTCTGACACCGCATGTCAGACCAGGGATAAACTCGTCACTCGCTCGGGGTTAGCCAGAGTACGCTAGGATCGGTGGTGCCATGTGATGTCTCGATCTCTGCTACAGCTCGCATCCGCTATCAACCTGAAGGGTATTAAACACCATAAAAGCTGTGAGTAGACAAAGTAACATTTTATAAAAATCATTTAACGAAATCACATTTATGCCCTTCACGTAAAAGCGTGCATGCATCATAAAACAGTTATTTCAAATACTTTCACGGAAGCAAGACGTATTGCTTCCAAATGAAATAAGTGAAAAATGCTTCTCAATCGAAGCTAGTATCTCAGTAGGGTCTCAGCTCAAAACCAGATCAAACAGGGTCTCAGCCCAAATCATAGAACACATGGGAACTCATCCCATCCTCATCTCAGTGCCAATCACGATTCCAATCTTAGCACATGTGCAAATAGCTCAGGACCGCTCACGATCCCAACATGTCACCATGAACAAATCACCCGCCGCGACCTTCTCTAGATCATCGTGAACACATCACCAATCGATCTCAGAGAATAACATCGACACTCCTAAGTCGAGCCTCCCTCGGCTTTAGCCTGCAGTGGCTGCTAGACAACAGGCAGCGCTTCGCAACCTCTCCAGAAGGAACACATCCGCAGTCCAGAGGCGAGCGTCATAACACTCGGGACTTGAACCCTAATGTTCGGGACTCTAACCCGATCGTCTGGGACTTTAACCCGTAATATCACACATAGGGCCATCTGCCCGAAATATCATCGAATGGGTCACAATTCGAAATATCACCAAATGGGTCACAACCCGAAAACCAGTGTCTAACGACACTTCATATCCCAGGATTCTTCGAATCCGATCAAATCCACAACTGGGTCTCAATCCAGAAATATAATCTGGGATTCCACGAATCCTGTCAAATTCACAACTAGGTCTCATGCCCGAAATATCTTTCATAAATCACATAACTGGGTTGTAGCCTGACTTATCTCACATTTGACTATACTCTAAGTCAAACCTCAAATCAACTTGGTCATATGCCCGAGAGATATTTCCAAATCCGAAAACCATTTTCTCATTTTCAAAACACTTTCAAATCATCGTTCAACTAGGACTCGTGCCTGAATCTCAATTTCACGTATCTCCGTGAAATCCTCCAAAATTGTAACTCAGTTCCTCGGTTTCACACTTCTCCATGAAACCTTCGGAATCACATAAAACACATGCAAGTAGTATACTTGGCCGAAGCCCAAACATATAAAATCGAAATCTCGAACTACGTGCAATAATGCATTTTCCTACGAAAAATTCCAAACAATTCATATTCAAATCACATGCACTCATGGCATCTAAAATCATGTTCATAACATATATAAAACATTTATGCATGCATCATATTCATAAAAAAAAGTCCACTCACAGACCGTCCAAGCTGCGCCTTGATACACACGCCATAAGCCCCTCCGGGTTAATTCGACTTCTCTAGGTCATCCAGACCTATCCAAAACATACTCAAAGGTTACTACCCACATTGACAAGGCCTAATCATGAACCCCAACCTTCCCGGAAAGGTCAACGTGTCCTGAACATGCTTCCCTATGCTTTAAACCTCAATTTGACCAACCTAATGATCTCCGATCGACTCGAACCCACCACCATTGGATTCGTATCGTCGAAACCTTTAAAATGGTACTGGTCACACCTCAAAATACCTGGTCACGCGCCTCCACACGAGGTCAAAGCAAAAGTCAATGTTGACATTAGCAAAGTCAACACTGACGTCATCTCTGACACTCTGACATCTGATACGTGTTAGCTGACAATGCCACGTGTCAACGGCCCATGGATCCACATGTCTGACATGTTAGTGATATGTAGCACCATCTAATTGGTCCACGTCACTAACATGTCAGGCTGACTAGGCACTGCCAATTGCCACGTGGCAACCTCCCATTAGCCACGTGGCGTGACATCTGACAGGTGATTGACACGACCCATTATCAATCCGCCCTGGATTAAGGGATGTGCCTTGCTCCCGTCTAACCCACGTGTGACACGAAGGCCAGACACCCATCCAACCTACATGTGACACGTAGACCAGACAAGGGATCCCAAGTCAACGGTCCAAAAACAACTTTCGGCTTACCAGATTGCATAGAAAACCACCGTGGATCGTATGTGATGTCTCAGTCTCACCAACAGCTCGCATCCGCATCAACATGAAGAGCATCGAAAAACCAAAAAAGACTGGGAGTGGATGAAAATAAGTAAGTTTGTAAAATACATTTGATCAGAAAATACATTTATACCCTTCACGTAAAACCAATGCATGCATTCGAAAACCATTTCATATGCAACGTAAGAAAACCGTTTATAAAACCCAAATTATTTTCCTTTCTCAAATCACTGGGCCTCAGTCCCAAAACCATAAATCAAAACCAAGTCTGGGAAATTAGCCCAAAAATCCAAGATCCAAATCACGTGTAAAACTGTAAATCCAATCATCTGGGCCACTGCCCAAAGCATCTGAAAACCATATGAAAACCATCATGGTATCACATAAATCCGAAACACATTTCCATCAATCAATTAAACCTGCTGGATCTCATATCAATGGGTCTTTAAACTCAATATCAATCCGAGTCTTTAAACTCAACAGGCCATCCCGGGTAATCAACGTGTATTTAAACTCACGAGTCTTTAAACTAAATAACAGGCATCGGGGGAAATCAATAACCGCGTCTTTAAACTCATGAGTCTTTAAACTCAAATCACATATAGGGCCCTCCCCCGTCACAATCAATCACCGGGTCTTTAAACCCAAAACTAGATCCAACAAATCCAATTCAAAACCATTTTATCAAATCCAAATCCATAAATCCATTTCCAAATCCGTATCTGAAATCATCATTTCGAAACCAGAATCTATATCGAGAAATCCATCCAAAATCGCATTTAAACTGAAATCCGAAATCATATTTTATCGAAATGGGACTCACGCCCGAGTTCACTTTTCAAACCCAATATCATATCATCAAATCATTAACAAAACACAATACGTATAAACAGTATAAAATCATCCATCAAAACCATCATCAAAGCATAGCATAAGCCATATTCTTGAAATACATGCAAACACGTTAAATCACCACGAAATACGTGTAATTATGTAAATCATAAATACCATAACCATAAGCATAGAAATCATATGTATAAAACATATAAAACAGTTATGAATGCATTATAATTTAGAAATCAAAGTCCACTCACACACCATCCTCACTGCCACATCGATACGCGTGCAATACGCCTTTCCCCGGTTAATCCATTGTCACCGGACTTCCCAAACCTGTCCAAATCACATTCTAAGGTCACTAACCACTTCAATAACCTCTCATTACATCCCCGTAATTTTTTCGGATTTTTAAAAGTATATAATCTCAATCCTAAACCTTTGGACATCTCGAACTATATCGAAACGATGTCTGATCGACTCGAAACTAATCCCAAAATGTTCCTTACATCGAATACTTAAAAACACGTGTTGACCATGCCTCGAAATGAGAGCCCACGCACCTTCACGCGCCACCCAAAGGCACTGCGCGTGGGAGCCACGCGCCGACTACAGGTCATCTTCAACCTCTCGTCGAACCCGGTCTAGTTTAGTCCTTTGTAAATCCGGCCCAATCAGACTGGCATGACCGGTTCATCGCCATTTCTCACTCAATTTTGACCCATTTTCGATCATTCCAACTCCTATAGCTTCGTCTAGTTATCCCCTAACCATCTACGACTTCAAATCAATAAAACCAACGCTGGAATTTACCTTTCTGATCGAGCATAAACCGGCCTTCCATCCACCGTTGTATGCTCATGATCTCGGCCACTTCTAGCCGTGCTTTCAAGTCTGTTAGCTCCCTTTGGACTTCCAAAACCTTATTCAAGTAACCAGATTGATCATTAATTTCTAAAACACAACTTTCCCTATTTGAATTCAAAAAGGAACTTCACAGTTTCTTACCTTCTCGTACCGTCGTGAGCACCGTTGTGGCCTTCATCACGTTTGTTTCAATTCCTCATTTCATTTTTGTGCACAAATCATGGGTAAAGAATGAGGTTTGAGTGGAATTATACGGGTTTGGATTCACGTTGCACTCACTCGCACAAACTCGATCACTCTATTTTTCAACCAAAACTGGGCAACCATTTTAAACACTTTTGAGGCGGTGAATGAGGCTTCCACGGCCTTCCAAACATGGGACAAGTGTCCTTGTCTGATTGGGCACACTTCCCAATGCAAAGCAAATGACCAAAATACCCTTTAGGTAAAATTACCAAAATGCCCCTCAACTTCCGAGCCTCATAACTTCTCCATCGAACGTCAGAATCGAACGTGCCGCCTGTCTACGGACTCGTGACGTTCTGAACTACATAGCAGTCATCGGCCAAAGTCCGTTTGACTGCCTGAGTCAAAAGTCAACATTTCACCTAATTACAGGGGTAAAACGGTCATTTCGCACCGTCCGTCCGTAGTTACTAAACTAATCACCGATTAATCTCATTAATCCTTCATTATCCACTAATCGAATCCTGAGATTCGGGACGGGTCGTTACAGTGATGACGGTACCCTGCCACATCATCATCGTCCTCACTAAGCCGGGTCAACCCAGATTTCTGCAACTGGGTCGCGCAGACCCGCGACCCTGACCCGATTCCAAAACCTCTATTTCTTGTTGATTTTCAATTGCGTTTGATCCTATACGAACAACTAGGTCCCTAGAGAAGGTCTATGGGTTCAAAATCATGATAAACGTACTAGATTTTACCTGTGCAAATCGATCCTCACGGCCCAGGTTCCAGCCTCCATCCAGGGCGGTTCCACCGTCCTCCGCTCACCCAAAACCATCCCTACCAGCTCATATGAGCACCAAAGACCTAACCAAATCACCAAACCCAATCCTACACGTCCCAAAATGAAATTCGAATTTTTGAATTTAGAAAGGGTATCGAGTTTTCCTTTCCCTTGCCTTATCCTGCCGTCCACAACGGTCCTTCCATCCTTGGCCTCCACTCAGCCTCTTCATCACTGTGTCTCTTATCCTATTGTCCAGAAGCAAGAAAAATGAAATGGGTTTTGGGAGTGGGTACGGGTTGGATGACAGGACCCATCCCAATCCCCCCGGGATTACCATGGAATGTGCCCTGCTCCCGTCCAACAAGGGGTGTCAGACAAAGGATGACCAAGAGCCACTGCCCAAACAGGGCATCCAGAGTGCGCAAGGATCGATGGAGGAGGTGTGCAATGTCCCAGTCCCTACTGCAATCGCATCCGTAATCAACCTGAAGGGCATTAAAACCAAAAGCTGTGAGTGGACAAAAACCAATAAGTTTACCAAATACATTTATAAGACATTTATGCCCTCCAATAAAAACGTATGCATGCCACAAAAACCAGTAACCAAAACGTTTGCTCAACCGAGCCCTTAGGGCCTTAGCCCAAAAACCGTTAACCAAAAACCAAGTGTGGGAATTCAGCCCAAAACCGTGGAATACCACCACCATACATATACGACCATGTGGGTCACCACCCACGACCATAAATGAACATCAATTCATTAAAATCACACAATCATAAATCCACCCGGAAAGCCATTTCATTAATTCGTATTTTACCATTACCATCACCAGCATCCTTGATGCTAGACGTCCCTGACGTCATATCTCACGGTTTCACAAGCTACGCGTACTGCCCGGGGTTTCTCCGGGTCCATATATCTGACATCCCTGATGTCTGACGTCCCTGACGTCAATCATAGCAATCCTGCTCTTGAGTCATCATACGGTCTGGCTGCTCCGTATGGTGACCCTTCACAGGCAATGCACCGTGACTTCCCCAGTGTCCCAGACATCTGGTGACAGGACCCGTCCCAATCCCACTGGGACCACCCGGGGACGTGACCCGCTCCCGTCTGACAATGACTCTAAACATACCAAAATTACCCTTAAATAAAAACCGAAGACTCACATAGATAGATAATGTACAAACACAGTGTTTAAAGTGATACTGTCAGACAAGGGAAAGTAAAATACAACATGCGAGCACACTAGTCAGAGTACATTTATTCGGTGCTCAACCTACCCACAAGTGGGTGTACAGGTGCACAGCTAGGCAAACTAAACCTCTGCCTCCTCCTCCGGATCCTCCTCCTCTATTGCCGTGTCAGGGTCTGGAGGGGTCAGTAAAACAAGGGTGAGTGGGCCAAAAATAACAGTTTAGAAATCAACTTAATAATAAAATAATCATAAGGTTTTACCCCTCCGTTTTCCAAATTTTGCATGCAGTGAAAACATAATATTACAATGAAACCATAACAAATGAACCACAATAATAATCGTAAGGTGAAACTAACATATCAGTGCACTGTAAAACCCAACCCAAATGATGTCACGGTTCTAAGGCTACGCGTTGCCACTCAGGGTCTCACACCCGAGACTCTCTAGGTACATCAGCTCCTGGTATCCCGGTCACTGCCCGAGGTATATGAACATGCCTTCCTGAGAGTAAGCAGCCCAACGGGGGTCAACTCCACTCAGTCAGAGCCCCGTGACTACTCCAGGGTCCACCCAGGCCAACGACCCTCCCTGGAGGAGACAATATACACAGGTAGGAAAGTACAGTACAATAACAGTATAGTTTACCCTATGTCCCCCGGACATCCCAAGCAAAATCCACATATAATCCAGACGGGTCTCATGCGCAAAACATTGTAATAACATATATAAGCAGTTTATAAGACTCATCAGTGGAAATAGTAAAACAGTTTATGCATGCAAGCCTTTTATAAATCAAACAGCCCACTCACACTCGGTCCTTGCTGCTCAACGATCTCTATAAACCTGTATTATTATTCCTGAGGGTTACTTAAGGACCCTATAATATCAATACCAAGACCCTAGAACAGATCCGCCTCAAAAACGCATCCCGAGCACTATTCCCGGTGCTTCAAACCCCATTTTGACTAACATAACGATCTCCGATCGACACGAAACCACCTCCATTGGATCCGTATCGTCGAAACCTTGAAAATGGAATCGGCCCCACCAAAATCACTGTTCACACGCGCCCCCACGCGCCTGGTCAACGCGTGGGTCAACGCTGCTACAGTACCGCTGACGTCAGCAGTGACGTCATGTTGACGTCAGCATGACGTCATCACTGACACTTGTCAGGTGACACGTGGCACGTTCTGATTGGTCCCTGGTCTGGCAACATCTCACAGGATGACGTCATCATGACGTCAGAAGTGACGTCAGCATGATGACGTCATCAGTGCTACAGTACCGGGTCGACCCGTTTGACTGGAACCGGGTCGCCGTCGACCCACGGTTTGACCCGATTCCACCGCACGATTCCGGCCACCATTTTCGACGGGGTTGATCCCTAGGGGTTCGTCTAGGTCTGTCCTATGGTTCTACAACCTCAAAATAAGAAGAAAGTGGGAAGAAACTCACCAGAATGTCTCTGAAACTCACGGTCACGGTCCGGTCGTCGTCCCCGGTGATCCACGGCGTCTCCGTCGTCCAACCCGGTCCCAAACGACTCGTCTCTCACCCTAGGACATGTCTATCACCTAACAATCAATTTCTAATCATTAAAAACGGTCGGGTCGAACAGGGAATGAAAACGGGCTTGTCGGGTTTTGGGTCTTACCGCCGCCGTCACGCCGCCGTAGCCCTCGCCGTCGTCCAGTTAAGCTCCTAGGATCCCCACGGTGCAGACTGGAGCTCCTCCCGCGTCGAGGTGAGGTGGTTATCGAGGTTTGCTTCTTGGACCCGTTTCCTTGAGGTTTTCGGGTCTGAGTTTGCACGGTGGTTTCGGGGCTGGGAAGTGGGGTGGTGGCTGCCGATGATGTTCGGTGATGGTTAGTGGATGTTGGTGATGCAGCTGGTGATCGGGTGGTGGTGTGAGAGGCGTGGGTTTGTGTGTTTGGATGGAGAGAAAATGGGAAGAGAATGCACGGGTGAAGGGGGAATGGATGTGTGTTTGTGTGTGTTTGTAAGCAAAGCAGAAACAGATCGTGCATGAACAAGGAAGATCAGAAGAAATGAAGGGCCAAGATTCACTTGAGCAGCAGATCCAAGGGCTAGGAACAATTGGAGGGAAAAGAATTAATATAAAAATATATTAAATAGTGTTAATTGCTTTATGGGAATAGTGTAGGCTTGGATGGGTGACACTTGTCACCAATCCATCGGTTTGATTTAAATATTAGGTTGGCACGGATTCCCGTAATAAATTAATATTTTATTCCGCTGTTCTCGGTTCGTAAATTCCGCTAAAACGCTTCCTTGACCATAACTTCTTCATACGAACTCCGATTTCGGCGTGCCGCCTGTCTACGGATTCGTGACGTCCCGATCTACGTCATAGTCATGGGTCAAAGTCCAAATTGTTTCCCGAGAAAAAGTCAAAGTTTTCCCCCCAAGGGTAAAATAGTCTTTTTACATTAAAATATTATTATTCTCGGTTCGGGTCGTTACAACCTACCCTCCTTACCGAAATTTCGTCCTCGAAATTTACTCAAACAAGTATGGGTACTGCCCTCTCATCAATTCCTCGGGTTCCCATGTCGCTTCCTCCACCTCGTGGTTCCGCCATAGTACTTTAACCAAAGAAATCATCTTGTTCCTTAAAACCTTTTCCTTCCTATCCAGAATCTACACTGGCCGTTCCTCGAAACTCAAATCTGTCATCAGTTCCAGTGGTTGCTCTGGCAGTGCATGAGAGTCATCCCGAAGATACTTCCGTAGCATCGATACATGAAATACGTCATGTACTCGGGAAAGCTCCGAAGGTAGTGCTAAACGGTAAGCCACCGGACCAATCCTCTCAACAATCTCATATGGTCCGATATAACGAGGACTCAATCTCCCACGTCGTCCAAATCGAAGAATCCCTTTCCACGGCGATAACTTTAAAAAGACAAAGTCACCAACCTCGAATTCTAAATCTCGGATCCGTCGATCCGCATAGCTTTTCTGACGATCCTGGGCCGCCTTCAATCTCTCCTGAATAACCCGAACTGTCTCCTGGGTCATATCCATCAGATCCGGCCCCACTGCGGTTCTTTCTCCGATCTCCATCCAGCATACCGGTGTTCTGCACTGTCGACCATACAGTGCCTCATAGAGTGCCATCCCTATACTCGCATGGTAGCTGTTATTGTAGGCAAACTCCATCAATGGCAATCGATCAGCCCACGAATCCTGGAATTGCAATACACAAGCTCTCATCATGTCTTCGAGAGTCTGTATCGTCCTTTCAGATTGCCCGTCGGTCTGAGGATGGAATGCCGTACTGAAATGCAATTTCGTACCTAAGGCAGTTTGTAGACTCCTCCAAAATCTGGATGTGAAACGCGGATCCCGATCCGACACGATCGACTCTGGGGTACCGTGTAGTCGGATGATCTCATTAATGAATAACTGGGCCAAACGGTTGAGCTTGTACGTCTCACGTACAAGCAGAAAATGCGCTGATTTAGTCAACCGGTCCACTATTACCCAGACTCCATCAACTCCACTCCTTGTCTTCGGTAACTTGAAGACAAAGTCCATTGTAATATGATCCCACTTCCATTGTGGAATTGGAAGTGGCTGCATAGCCCCATACGGACGCTGCCGTTCTGCTTTGGCCTGCTGACAGATCAAACATTTGCTGACAGACTCAGCTATCTCCCTCTTCATCCCTGGCCACCAATAATAGTCCCGGAGGGTACGGTACATCTTTGTCCCTCCTGGATGCATAGCATAGGCCGAACTGTGGGCCTCGTCTAAAATCTCTCTCCTCAACTCTGGTACCGCAGGTACACACAATCTCCCAAGCTTTACTAATGCTCCATCGCCCCTGACGGAGAAATCTTGTCTCTGTCCGGATACAACCTCGTTCCTGTAATCACAAAGTATCTGGTCCTGTAGTTGAGCCTCGATGATCCTGTCGACCAACACGGGTCGCACATGAAAGCTAGCCAACAAGGCTCCCTGATCGTCCATCCCTAACATAACTCCGCTCTTCCGGAGTTCCACTAGCAAAGGAAGATACACCAATCTCAAATGCGCAACTGATCCCGCCGACTTCCTGCTAAGTGCATCAGCTACAACATTTGCCTTGCCAGGATGGTACTCGATGGTACAATCATAATCCTTCAACAATTCCAACCATCTCCGCTGTCTCATGTTGAGTTCCTTCTGAGTGAACAAATGTTTAAGACTCTGGTGATCGGTGAATATTCGGCATGTCACACCGAACAAATGATGTCTCCAGATCTTTAGAGCATGAACCACCGCCGCCAATTCCAAATCATGAGTAGGGTAGTTCAACTCGTGCGTCTTCAGCTGCCGGGATGCGTAAGCAATCACTTTTCCATTCTGCATCAATACACAACCCAAACCCTGCAGCGATGCATCACTATATACCACGAACTCTCCACTACTGTCTGGTAATGCAAGGACAGGTGCAGTGGTTAATCGGAACTTTAATTCCTGAAAACTCTGTTCACACTGGTCGTCCCATACAAACTTCACCCCTTTCCGGGTTAACCGAATCAATGGTGCGGCAATTTGGGAGAAACCCTCTACGAATCTCCGATAGTAGCCTGCTAACCCAACAAAACTTCGCACTTCCGTCACCGTGGTCGGTCTTGGCCAATTTGTCACAGCCTCCATTTTCTGAGGATCCACACTTATCCCCTCGGGTGATATAATGTGACCTAAGAATCCAATACTATTTAGCCAAAACTAACACTTGCTTAACTTAGCATACAGCTGCTCCTGTCGTAGTTTACCCAATACCCTTCGTAAGTGCTCCTCATGAGCCCTGACACTCTTGGAATACACCAAGATGTCGTCAATAAACACTATCACAAATTTATCCAGGTACGCTCGAAAAACTCGATTCATCAAGTCCATGAATGCCGCTGGTGCATTCGTCAATCCAAAGGGCATCACCAAGAACTCATAATGCCCATACCTCGTTCGAAAAGCTGTTTTCTGAACATCCCCCTCGGCTATTCTCAGTTGATGGTATCCTGACCTCAGATCTATCTTGGAGAAATATCGCGCTCCTCGTAACTGATCGAAAAAATCATCGATCCTGGGTAAGGGATACTGATTCCTTACCGTAGCCTTGTTCAACTGCCGATAATCCACACACAACCGTAAACTACCCTCCTTCTTTTTCACAAATAAGACCGGCGCTCCCCATGGTGATGTACTGGGTCGGATAAACCCTAGATCCACCAATTCCTGTAATTGGATTTTCAATTCCCGTAGCTCCGCCGGTGCCATACGATACGGTGCTTGTGAAATCGGTCGAGTCCCGGGGAGTAACTCGATCGTAAAGTCGATCTCCCTGGGTGGTGGTAATCCAGGTAAATCTCCTGGAAGGACATCAGGAAATTCCCGCACAATCGGAATATCCTCAATACGCAAAGATTCATCCGTAGACTCTACCACATAAGCAAGATAACCCTGACACCCCTTCTGTAAGAGTTTAGTAGCTGTGAGTGCAGATATTACCTTGGGTGATGCGTCTCCACACTCTCCCTGGAATATCACTTCCGGTAATCCTGGACCTCTCAAAGTCAACCGCATGTTACCACAGTCGATGAGTGAATTGTACTCCGACAACCAATCAACTCCAAGTATCACATCGAAATCGTGAACATTCATCAGGATTAAGTCTGCCGGAAATTCGACTCCCTCAATCTCCACAGGACAAGCTCGTATCTCCTGGTTCACCCGGTAGGTCACACCCATCGGTGTCCCCACTCCCATCTCGTGCTCAAGTGCGGTCACCTCACGGCCCAACAGACTCGCACAACGTGGTGAAATAAAAGAATGAGTTGCCCCTGAATCCATCAATGCACGAACAACCATGCCATAAATATGTACAGTACCTGTCAACACTCCCGAAATGGATCTGGCCTGCTGCTGGGTAACAGCATAAACATGAGCCATAGACTCTGCAGGTCGTCCCCGTCCTCTAGCCCCTCGATCACGGCCACGCACAACACCGCGTGTCCGGCTGCTGTCAGTCTGGGATGCTGTGCTCTGCGCTGGCGCAGTACTGCCGCGAATCAGTGGACACTCAGAAGCATAATGCCCCGGCTCCCCACAAGCGAAGCATGTGACCTCCCTAGGTCGACCCGAGTATCCTCCCGGTGAGATGCTCATCGGTGAGTAAGACCGCTGCCAAGCTCCAGAACGCTGTCCAGACCTCTGAGGACTCCTGAACTGACCAGAACGTCCTCGGCTGCCAGAAGATGAAGATCCACCAGAATGTCCTCCCTTCGAGCCACGACGGCCCGAAAATCCCAAGTGTGGGCGATCACGTCGCCGAGTCTCCCCTTCAGCTCGCTGACGAGCCAGGATACTGTTCTCAACCCTGGTCGCCGCATCAGTCAGATCCCTCATGGAAGCAAAGGGTGTTGCAGTCACCATCGCCTGAATCTCAGGTCGCAAGCCCCACTCAAATCTGCGACATCGGTCTGCCTCGGTGATCACGAAGTTCTCAGCAAAGCGAGACAACATCAGGAAGGTCTCCTCGTACTCTGCTACAGTCTGATCCCCCTGCCGGAGTTGCAGAAACTCCGCCTCACGGGCGTTGCGGAACGACCGTGGATAGAACTGGTTGAGAAACCGCTCTCGGAAGGTCTCCCATGGAATGGTGTGAACAGTCCAGCCGGCCAAAACAAGGTTGTGCCACCATCGGTAGGCGCTCCCATCCAGTAGGAACGTCGCCAGTACGACACGCTCCTCCGGAGGACAGTGCATGACCTCGAAAATCCTCTCCCAGCGGTCAATCCACTGGTGTGCTTCCTCAGGGTCGGTTCCCCCACTGAAGTGCGTAGCACCCAGGCGCTGAGCCCGCTCAATGCTCGCAATGTCTCCATTTCCTCCATTGCCCTCGTCAACACGTGCACTGGGTTCACGTCGGGGAGGCATATCCAACTGTGAAGAGGCAAACAGGTTAAAAGACATCGAAAGCGACCATGTACAAAGTACAAACCGCTAACCTAGTACTCTGACTACTAATCCTAATGCTCTGATACCAAGCTGACAGGACCCGTCCCAATCCCACTGGGACCACCCGGGGACGTGACCCGCTCCCGTCTGACAATGACTCTAAACATACCAAAATTACCCTTAAATAAAAACCGAAGACTCACATAGATAGATAATGTACAAACACAGTGTTTAAATTGATACTGTCAGACAAGGGAAAGTAAAATACAACATGCGAGCACACTAGTCAGAGTACATTTATTCGGTGCTCAACCTACCCACAAGTGGGTGTACAGGTGCACAGCTAGGCAAACTAAACCTCTGCCTCCTCCTCCGGATCCTCCTCCTCTATTGCCGTGTCAGGGTCTGGAGGGGTCAGTAAAACAAGGGTGAGTGGGCCAAAAATAACAGTTTAGAAATCAATTTAATAATAAAATAATCATAAGGTTTTACCCCTCCGTTTTCCAAATTTTGCATGCAGTGAAAACATAATATTACAATGAAACCATAACAAATGAACCACAATAATAATCGTAAGGTGAAACTAACATATCAGTGCACTGTAAAACCCAACCCAAATGATGTCACGGTTCTAAGGCTACGCGTTACCACTCAGGGTCTCACACCCGAGACTCTCTAGGTACATCAGCTCCCGGTATCCCGGTCACTGCCCGAGGTATATGAACATGCCTTCCTGAGAGTAAGCAGCCCAACGGGGGTCAACTCCACTCAGTCAGAGCCCCGTGACTACTCTAGGGTCCACCCAGGCCAACGACCCTCCCTGGAGGAGACAATATACACAAGTAGGAAAGTACAGTACAATAACAGTATAATTTACCCTATGTCCCCCGGACATCCCAAGCAAAATCCACATATAATCCAGACGGGTCTCATGCCCAAAACATCGTAATAACATATATAAGCAGTTTATAAGACTCATCAGTGGAAATAGTAAAACAGTTTATGCATGCAAGCCTTTTATAAATCAAACAGCCCACTCACACTCGGTCCTTGCTGCTCAACGATCTCTATATACCTGTATTATTATTCCTGAGGGTTACTTAAGGACCCTATAATATCAATACCAAGACCCTAGAACAGATCCGCCTAAAAAACGCATCCCGGGCACTATTCCCGGTGCTTCAAACCCCATTTTGACTAACATAACGATCTTCGATCGACACGAAACCACCTCCATTGGATCCGTATCGTCGAAACCTTGAAAATGGTACCGGCCCCACCAAAATCATTGTTCACACGCGCCCCCACGCGCCTGGTCAACGCGTGGGTCAACGCTGCTATAGTACCGCTGACGTCAGCAGTGACGTCATGCTGACGTCAGCACGACGTCATCACTGACACTTGTCAGGTGACACGTGGCACGTTCTGATTGGTCCCTGGTCTGGCAACATCTGACAGGATGACGTCATCATGACGTCAGAAGTGACGTCAGCATGATGACGTCATCAGTGCTACAGTACCGGGTCGACCCGTTTGACTGGAACCGGGTCGCCGTCGACCCACGGTTTGACCCGATTCCACCGCACGATTCCGGCCACCATTTTCGACGGGGTTGATCCCTAGGGGTTCGTCTAGGTCTGTCCTATGGTTCTACAACCTCAAAATAAGAAGAAAGTAGGAAGAAACTCACCAGAATGTCTCTGAAACTCACGGTCACGGTCCGGTCGTCGTCCCCGGTGATCCACGGCGTCTCCGTCGTCCAACCCGGTCCCAAACGACTCGTCTCTCACCCTAGGACATGTCTATCACCTAACAATCAATTTCTAATCATTAAAAACGGTCGGGTGGAACAGGGAATGAAAACGGGCTTGTCGGGTTTTGGGTCTTACCGCCGCCGTCACGCCGCCGTAGCCCTCGCCGTCGTCCAGTTAAGCTCCTAGGATCCCCACGGTGCAGACTGGAGCTCCTCCCGCGTCGAGGTGAGGTGGTTATCGAGGTTTGATTCTTGGACCCGTTTCCTTGAGGTTTTCGGGTCTGAGTTTGCACGGTGGTTTCGGGGCTGGGAAGTGGGGTGGTGGCTGCCGGTGATGTTCGGTGATGGTTAGTGGATGTTGGTGATGCAGCTGGTGATCGGGTGGTGGTGTGAGAGGCGTGGGTTTGTGTGTTTGGATGGAGAGAAAATGGGAAGAGAATGCACGGGTGAAGGGGGAATGGATGTGTGTTTGTGTGTGTTTGTAAGCAAAGCAGAAACAGATCGTGCATGATCAAGGAAGATCAGAAGAAATGAAGGGCCAAGATTCACTTGAGCAGCAGATCCAAGGGCTAGGAACAATTGGAGGGAAAAGAATTAATATAAAAATAGATTAAATAGTGTTAATTGCTTTATGGGAATAGTGTAGGCTTGGATGGGTGACACTTGTCACCAATCCATCGGTTGATTTAAATATTAGGTTGGCACGGATTCCCGTAATAAATTAATATTTTATTCCGTTATTCTCGGTTCGTAAATTCCGTTAAAACGCTTCCTTGTCCATAACTTCTTCATACGAGCTCCGATTTCGGCGTGCCGCCTGTCTACGGATTCGTGACGTCCCGATCTACGTCATAGTCATGGGTCAAAGTCCAAATTGTTTCCCGAGAAAAAGTCGAAGTTTTCCCCCCAAGGGTAAAATAGTCTTTTTACATTAAAATATTATTATTCTCGGTTCGGGTCGTTACATCTGGAGGAGACCATCATATATCCATGTGTACAGATGGTATATGGAAAAATAGTTTTATTAACTCATTTCACAACATCACAATGGGCCCTGCCCGAATTTTCCATAAAACAACACATTTCCATTTAGGGTCCCTGACCCGAAACCACATTTATTAAATATAGGGCCCCTGACCCGAAATCATCATTTTAATCCAACTGGGCCCCATGCCCAATAACATAACTCAAATGGGTCTCGGCCCGATTTTATACCAACTGGGCCCCTGGCCCGATTTCATTAACCAATTGGGCCCCCGACCCGATTCTCAAAAGGACTCCAAGTCCGAAATTTCCAAAACAAGTGGGCCTCAAGCCCGAGTTCATCTTTCCAATATAAAAACCATTTTATCATAATATTTATTTAACCACAAGCATGCAAAACCACAAATAAACCGTTAATCCCGATACACGTGAAATACGGAAAACACCTCGAAATACGTGCAACATACCCAAAATCAATACTCACAAATACCATCATAGAAATCATGTATATAAACCATATAACACATTTAAGCATGCATAGGATTTATAAAACCAAAGTCCACTCACAGACCGTTTTAACCGTGTGCCTCGATATGCGTGCCACCGGCCCTCCCGGGCCACACCACTATCACCGGGACTCCCAATCCTGTCCAAATCACATTAGAGGGTTACTAACCTCATTATTAACATCCTATCAAAGTCCCGTAATTTTCCCGAATTTTTACTTATTTTTAAACTTATTTTAAAACCTTCGGACATCCCGAACAATATCGAGACGGTGTCCGATCGACACGAAACCAATTCCAAAATGTCCGTTACATTAAATAGGGCAGAAGTCATGTTGACCTCACCTCGAGATTCGTGCCCACGTGCCGCCACGCGCCGCCGTGACGCGCCTGCTACAGTGTCACCAGCCCAACCCGTTTGTCTGGTAAATGGGTCCAATTCACCCGCGACACAACCCGGTTCCAATCCTGTCAATTCGATCCTAATTCCTTCAATTGATCATTCCATTAGCTTCGTTTTAAGTCCAATTATAAGTTAGCTTCGTTTTAAGTCCAATTATAAGTCTGTAACATCAATTACGCGAACACTTACCCAGATTCCATCGATTCCACGATGAACACGAAGAACACTCCGGTCACTGTTCAATCATGGGATTCCTTCAATCTCGATCGATTTCCCTAAATTGGTTCAACCAGAAGCATCAGTGGACCACGAGGAACAATTCCCCCACATCAATTTCGTCGTTTGATCAGTAAATGATCACGACTCAAGTACGAACACCGTCCACTGTGCAACCATAGAGTTTCATCGATCTCAGCCGGTTTCCTTCAATTGATGATCTCAGAAGCATCGTGGGATCATCAGGAACACAATCCCCACAACAATTGAGTCAATCACAGCCCCAAACTCCACGACTCAGCCTCGATTTCTTCCTCTGTCACCAAGCTCGAACAGAGCCAAAACGGCACCAATCCTTCTCGTTTTTGATGTGGATCGACTCGTCACAACCTCAGGAAGATGTTTGTAACCTCCAATTCGATCATCACAGCCCAATTCTCAGTATTTGAATTTCCCTCCCAAAACCAAAGTTTCGATTCTCAGCTTCATCTCTGCCTCTCGTGTTTCCCAGCCAAGTTAATCTCAAAACTCTCTCAATTCCTCACACTCTGGTTCAGAAATGGAAGGAAATGGTGGACGAATTCGAACTCCCCCCATCTCTGCGTTTTGCTTGCACACGGGTAAGGACAGAAGAGAAATAAATGGAAAATAAAGGGTTTAATAATTAATTAAATATAATAAACATCATAATGATGTCTACCCCAAAACATGGGATCTGGTTTCAAGGGATGAGTGACACTTGTCACTCATCCAGGTGTGCTGAGTCAACGGTTACTATTCTATATTATAATATTATTTTATTCCCGGTTCGTTCGGTTAATCGAGCCCGATTCCGTGACCATAACTTCGTCGTCGGAACTCCGATTTCGGCATGCCGCCTGTCGTTGGATTCGTATCGACGATACCTACGTAACGGTCCTTGGCCTTCGTCCATCGGACCTCCCGATCAAAAAGTCAACATTTGGCCCCTAACATGCCAAATTACCAAACTACCCCTCAACTTCTGAACACCATAACTTTCTCTACGAATGTCGGAATCGAACGTGCCACCTGTCTATGAACTCGTGACGTCCCGAACTACGTCACGGTCATCGGTCAAAGTCCATTTGGCCGCCCGAACAAAAAGTCAACATTTTGCCCACGACAAGGGGCAAAACGGTCATTTTGCACAATTTATCTGATTCCGCTCTACTAAGCACCGTTCAACCTCACTATTCGAGATTAGTCACTAAACTAATCCCGGAATTCGGGACGGGTCGTTACATTGGATGCATGAATGAAGGGAAGGGGGCAACGAATGAGTGGTACTGGTTTTGGGCATGTGCATGCATCATAAAATATTTATTTCAAATACTTTCTCAAAAGCAAGACGTATTGCTTCCCAAATCAAATCTAATGAAAAATGATTCTCAACCGAAGCTAGTATCTCAGTAGGGTCTCAGCCCAAAACCAGATTAAACAGGGTCTCAGCCCAAACCAGAAAACATGTACATGGTCTCAGCCCAAATCATAGAACACATGGGAACTCATCCCATCCTCATCTCAGTGCCAATCACGATTCCAATCTTAGCACATGTGCAAATAGCTCAAGACCGCTCACGATCCCAACATGTCACCATGAACAAATCACCCGCTGCGACCTTCTCTAGATCATCGTGAACACATCACCAATCGATCTCAGAGAATAACATCGACACTCCTAAGTCGAGCCTCCCTCAACTTTAACCTTCAACGGCTGCTAGACAACAGGCAGCGCCTCGCAACCTCTCCGGAAGGAACACATCCACAGTCCGGAGGCGAGCGTCATAACACCCGGGACTTGAACCCTAATGTCATCATCATCGATCGGGACTCTAACCCGATCGTCTGAGACTCTAACCCGTAATATCACACATAGGGTCATCTTCCCAAAATATCATCAAATGGGTCACAACCTGAAATATCACCAAATGGTCACAGCCCGAAAACCAGTGTCTAACGACACTTCATATACCAGGATTCCTCGAATCCTATCAAATCCACAACTAGGTCTCATGCCCAAAATATAATCTGGGATTCCTCGAATCTTGTCAAATTCTCAACTGGGTCTCATGCTTGAAATATCTTTCATAAATCACACAACTAGGTCACAGCTCGAATTATCTCACGTTTGACTATACTCTACGTTAAACCACAAATCAACTAGGTTATATGCCGGGAAGCTATTTCCAAATCTGAAAACCATTTTCTCATTTTCAAACCATTTTCAAATCATCGTTCAACTGGGACTCGTTCCTGAATCTCGATTTCACGCATCTCCGTGAAATCCTTCAAAATCGTAACTCAGTTCCGCAGTTTCACACCTCTCCATTTAACCTTCGTAATCACATAAAACACAAGCATGTAGTATACTCGGCCGAAGCCCAAACATCATACAAAAATGAAATCTCGAACTACGTGAAATAACACATTTTCCTAAGAAAATGCCAAACAATTCATATTCAAATCACATGAACTCATGGCATCTAAAAACATGTTCATAACATATATAAAAAATTTATGCATGCATCATATTCATAAAACAAAGTCCATTCAGAGACCGTCTATGTCGTGCCTTGATACAAGTGCCATAAACCTCTCTCTACTAATCCGACCCATCTGGGTCATCCGGACCTATCCATAACATACTCAAAGGTTACTACCAACCAAGACAACTCCTAATCAAGAACACCCAACATTCCAAGAAAAGTCAAAGTGTCCCGCACACGCTTCCCTAGGCTTTAAACCTCAATTTGACCAACTTAACGATCTCCGATCGACTTGAAACCATCACCATTGGATTCATATCATCGAAACCTTTAAAATGGTACTGGTCCCACCTCAAAATATATTCTCACGCGCCCCCACATGAGGTCAAATCAGAAGTCAACGCAAACGTCAGCAATGTTAACGCTAACATCAGCATGACGTCATCTCTAACATCTGACACGTGTCAGTAAACAGTGCCACGTGTCAGCATATCACGTGTCCACGTGTCTGAAATGTTAGTGACACGTGGTACCATCTGATTGGTCCACGTCATTAAAATGTTTAGCTGACTTGGCACTGACAACTTCCATGTGGCAGCTTCTCTTTGGCCATGTGGCCTGACATCTGACAGGTGATGAAATCACCTTGCCACGTCATCATCTCCCTCACCGAGCCGAGTCAATCCAGATTTCTACAATCGAGTCACGTAGACCCGCGACCCTGACACGGTTCCAAAACCTCCATTTTAGGTCTGTTTTTAATGCCTTTTGATCCTATATGATCGTCTCGGTCCCTAGAGAAGGTCTATGGGTTCAAAATCATGATAAATATACTAGATTTTACTTGTACAATTCGATCCTCACGGCCTAGTTTTTGGCCTTCGTCCAGGGCGGTTCCACCGTCCGCTGTTGTCACAAAACCATCCCTATCAGCTCACATGAGCTCCAAAATGCCAACCAAATCATCAAAACCAATCCTACACTTCCCAAAATAAAATTTGACTCTTTGAATTTAAAAAGGGTAACGGGTTTTTCTTTCTCGTACCTTCCCCTGCAGTCCACGGCGGTTCTACCGTCCCTGGTCTCCGCTCAGCCTCTCCACCACTCTGTCTCTCAGCCTCTGGTCTAGAAGCAAGAAGGTTGAAATGGGTTTTTGGAGTGGGTGCGGGTTGGATGTACAAAATAAGGGGGATGGGAGAGATATGCATAAATGAAGGGAAGGGGGCAATGAATAAGTGACACTTGTCACTCATCCATTGGACCTACACAAAATATCTAGGGCCCAATGAGACAAACGTCCAATTTCTCGTAAATCGTGCCACCATAAATAGTACCTGGCACCTATCCTGACCTATATCTTTCCCGTACAAAATAACAGTTCTCGATCCTTGTGCATTGGACCTCCCAGATCAAAAGTCAACTTTTTACCTTCATTTAGGAGAAAAATCGTAATTTCTCCCTGAACGTCTCATGTTCCTTGACTAATTCCTAATTAGCCTCGCTAATCCTCAATTTAACCTTAATTAATCCCAAAAATTTGGGACGGGTCGTTACATCATTCGAAAAAGTTACGGTTCACGGAAAGAAATCGATACTATTCATATTTTACGAGAAAATTGGACAAAGGGCAGTTTTGGATTGGGCTGAAATCTGGGGGGACCACTTGATGAGTGACAAGAGTCACCCATCTGGTTGGCCCAAACCACAATTGTTTGGGATATTATTTCATTCATGTTCTTTTTTGTTCCTTCACACCCGAAACCCACACAACCCACCCCTACCATCACCTTCAGCTGAGACCAGAAAGAGATGAGTGAGAGACCGGAGACAATGTGGGAGGCAGCAGGATCGTCGTGGACGGCGGAGGAATACCCAGGCCTCAGGGCTCTCATACAACAGCCCGCACCGCATCAAACCTAGAGGGTATCGAAATACAAAAGATTGTGAGTGGACAGAAATAAATAATACGTTTAGAAAACAGTTTATAAGAAAATACATTTATGCATGCATATGAAAACCATTTCATAAAACCATTTCATTTCCAAGATATGAAAACCATTTCCGAAAACCATAAATCAGAATCAAGTACTGGCACTCAGCCCAAAATCCATCAAATCCAAATCATCCGGGCCACAGCCCAAAACATCTGAAAACCAGTGAAAAACCAACTGAAAATCACAATCAATCAATCTGCTGGATCTCGCATATATCAGGCCTTCCCGGGATATCAACGAGTCTTTAAACTCAAAATACAAACAATAGGCCTCAAGGGATATCACAATAACCGAATCTTTAAACTCAAAACATATAACCGAGTCTTTAAACTCAAAACATATAAATCAGGGCCCTCCCCATCCTCAATCAACCGAGTCTTTAAACTCAAAACCATATCCAGCCATATACCGGGTCTTTAAACCCAAAACCAAGTATCAACGGGTCTTTAAACCCAAAACCAAGTGAAAATCATAGAAAAGCTAGAAATCCATCGAAAATCAAAATCCAAAACCAAATTCGAAATCAGCAATTGAAATCCCGATTTCAAATCTCGAAATCGCTTTAAAACCGAAATCACGTTTATCGAAACCACTTTTATGAACTGGGCCCAAGCCCGAAATCACTTTTCAAAATCTATTTCCAAACCTTTGAAATTAAATCATATGTTACATCCCCAAATCATGTCATTGAAACCAGTATCAAATCACAGCATAAAAGCGTATGTCGTAAAACGTGCAGAAACGTAAATATATCGAAATATGTGCAAAACAGAAATCATAAAGATCATAATCATAAACATAGAAATCACGTATAGAAAACATATAAAAACATTTATGCATGCATCATAATTTGGAAAGCAAAGTCCAATCACAGACCATTCTCGGTACCGCCTCAATACGCGTGCAATTACGCTTTCCCAACTAATCCACTATCACCAAATTTCCCGAACCTGTCCATATCACATACTAAGGTCACTAACTACTTCATTATGCCTCTCGTAAAGCCCCGCAATTTTCCCGAATTTTTAACTATTTTTAACCTAGCTTTTAAACCTTCGGACATCTCGAAACCTATTGAAACGATGTTCGATTGACTCGAAACCAGTCCTAAAATGTTCATTATAATGATACGATAAAAAGTTATGTTGAAACCTTCCTCAAATACTGTGCCACGCGCCCTCACGTGCCGCCCAAAGGGGCTGAGAGTGGGAGCCACGCGCCAGTAATGTTCATTGTCTTCAAGCTCTGGTCGACTGGTTCAGCTGAATCGGCGTGAACTGTTTGGCCCCATATTTCCTTCATTTTCGATCCTTTTTTTTATTCTAATTAGTCCTATAGTTTTGTCTCATTGTCTACAATCGTTTTAGACCCTCAAAACATGAATTTGAAACTTGGAACTCACCTCCCAAATCGAAGGGGAAACTGTGCTCTGTTCGTCGTCCAGTTGCCGTGATTCCGGCCACTTTCCTCCTTACTTCTGATCCCAAACACTTCCTAGAACCCCTAGAAACAACTTCCAATCGTCACAACCTCACAATAACCATCAATTCTCAACTTACCATAATCGAATTCAAAATAAGCTTTTACTGGTTTTTGACCTTAACGTCCATCTTAGGCCTCGAAACCGGGCTCAATAAATTCCTTGTTACCTCTAGATCATCATCCTAGCAATCCATTTGAGTATTAACGGTCAAAACGCAGTTTACCATATTGAAATCGAAACAGGACACTTACGGGTTCTTACGTCTGTTCACCGTCACGAACACCGTCGTGCACCGCCGTGGTCATCATTGGGATCCTTTAACCTTTCTTTCTCATTCTCGTTCGTAAGGTACAAGAAAATGAGGATGTTTGAAGGTGGTTGTATGGATTGGTCCTCACGGTATCACTCAAACCTTTGTCTAAACCATGTCCTTTGTTTTTAAAATAAACGCATATGGCGGTGTGGGGAGACTTCCACAGCCTTCCAGTGACGGACATGTGTCCCAATCATGTTAGGCACCAATCCTGAGGCAGCCAAGTGCCTGTGATCACTGGGCACAAATCCCAATGCAAGACAATTGACCAAAATGCCCTTAAGGCTAAATTACCACAATGCCCCTACACTTCCGAACGTCATAACTTTCACCTCGTATGTCGGGATCGGACGTACCGCCTGTCTATCAACTCGTGAAGTCACGAACTACGTCACAGTCATCTGCCAACATCTGTTCGACCGTCTGAATTAAAAGTCAACGTTTTGCCCATTTCCAAGGGCAAAACCATCACTTCGCACCCTCCGTCCGAAATCACCGACCTAATCACCGATTAACTTCACTAATCCGTCATTAACCACTAATCTAATCCCGAACTCTGGGAAGGGTCGTTACAAGAAGTGTTAGGCCACGTGGCCAATTAGAGGCTACCACGTGGCAGCTGTCCAGTCCAATCAGCACTGACAGGTGTTAACACATGGACCAATCGACTGTTGACACGGGGTACTTTCAAACCTGACACATGTCAAACCTTTCAGATGTTAAACTTATCAGACGGATGTCAGCATGATGTTAGCCATTGACTTTGATCGTTGACTGCTGACGTTAGCGTTCACTTTTATTCACGTCAGTATTGACTTTCACTAGCATTGACTAGGAACTTTGACTTGTACGTGGCGTCGCGTGGGCACGAATTTTGAGGTGGTTTCAGTTCAATCAAAGATTGTTAGGTTGGTTAAATTTAGGTTTTTAGCCTAGGGAAACGTGTTCAAGACACATTGAATTTTCCAGGAGTTTTGGGGGTTTTTGATTAGGACTTGTCCAGGCTGGTAGTAACCTTTATGTATGTGTTGGACAGGTCTGGACGACTCGGAGGATTCCGTATTGCCCCGAGTGGCTTACGGCGCAGCTTACAGGTGCATAGTAAGGACGATCTGTGAGTGGACTTGATTTCTAAATATGATGCATGCATAACTATTTTATATGTTGTATATACATGATTTGAGTTTCCTTGAGTGCATATGATTGTGGTGTTTTGGTATTTTTGTATACATGTGGTATTGCACGTATTTCAATTATTTATGCCATATGATATACCTAGCCTGAGGATTTTATACATGCTTGTGGTTTTAAACAATTTGAATAATAAAAGGATTTTGGATTTGAAAATATTATATCGGGCTTGAGGCCCAGTTGATTTACAAGATATCAGGCTTAAAGACCAATTGGTTTATGATATCGGACATGAGACCCAGTTGTGGTTATTAAATGAGATTTCGGGTTTGAAACCCTAAGGCAATGAATTGGGCCGAGACCTTATGAGATTGGTTTTCGGATTTGGATATGGATATGGAAGTTACATCTCAGGCTGAGACCCTGTTGAACTAATTATAAATGATTTTACGATGGTTTTCCACTGGTTTGAATTCGGTTTTTCATTATACCATCCTTACGAGTGGTTGTCTCCTCCAGACATCTCGTAGTATCCTGGAGTAGTCATGGAGCATTGCCTGAGAGGGGCCGCTGTAACGCCCCGGAAATTCAGTAAATGTAATTTTGTAAAATAATAAATAAAATGACGTTTTTACCCCATGTGAATAGTATGGTCAATTTGTTGACTTTTTGATTGGAAGGTCGAGCGGACGTTGACCGATGACCGTGACGTAATTCGGGGCGTCACGAGTTCATAGACAGTTGGCACGTTCGATTCAGACGCTCGAGGTGAAAGTTATGACGTTCTGAAGTCCAAGGGCATTTTCGTAATTTGGACGAAATAGGGGGCAAAAGTTGACTTTTTGAAATACATTGGATTTTCACACGACTCGAAGACTGTTAGGTAGGTCTCGATGCCCTGAGTACAACGACAGGCGGCACGCGTCAAACGGACGTCGGATGACCAAGTTACGGGTCACGGAAGATGAGGGGCATTTTGGTAATTATTGAGCTGAGGGAAAATGGTAATTTTGTACAGTGGTTACTGTTCACCACCGTGAAACAGAGTGTGCATGGCCATGCCGTGAGTGCTCTGAGCAATCCCATTGTTTGTACCTGATAGTGGCTGGCGAGAGTGAATTGTTTAAGTGTTTTGAGGATGTTGGAAGCATTCAGTCATGGTAGGGGCAGAAACACAGTGCACGGGTTAGTTTTAAATTTGGTTATGGGTTCTGTGTTGCGGGAAACAGCTTTCACAGAGAAATCAGATGGATTCCCACGAGTTGTCGTCTGCCTTGATCGATTAGCTGAGTAGTAGAGAGTGAGAGTTTCATTTTGGAACCAGAGTGAGAGCGGAGAGTCTGAGAGAAATCAGAAAAACTGAGTTTCTGGAAAATGGAGGGAAAACTTGGTTTTTAATTTGTGAGGATAGTTGAGCCAAACAGGGATTGGGATTAGTTTTCTGGGTTCATTACGAACCCAACCGTACAAAAATTGAAGGAGGTTGATCACGGTTTGTCCAGGAACTCAAGTTCCAGTTTCTGGAAAATCGCAGTGTTGAGGACGACGACTTCCAGGTGAGTTCTTAGTCAATTGGTTGTGTTAGAGTGTTTGTCTAGGTCCCCTTAAGCTCATGTCTGAGTTAATTTGGGAATGGGACTAAGTTGTGTAAGTTACAGGCGTCGACCCGTTCGATTGTTCCAGTTTGGATAGATCGATTTAGGGCACGTCGAGGTTAATCAAGGACACAAAATTGAAATTAATTGGTTAGAGAAGATGCTAGGATCAAAAACGAAGGGAATCGAGTTAGAATTGAAGGGTAATTAGCCGGGTCGAGTCGCGTGGGCGGTCCTGTCAATTTGGTATCAGAGCGATAGGTTGCTGATTCTGTTGCCACATCATGCCTCCGAAGCGTAAGCCTCGTGCACGACCTGATAGTGAGACGAGTAGGCGAGGGTGCATGGGACCTCGTGTTAGATCTCGGGTGAGATTGACCCTGGTTTGAGGGTCAGATGTCGGGTAGTGTACACTGTGAACTGCGATTTGTTGGATATGGAACTGCGGGGGTCGCAGGGACGAACGAGACCGGTGGCTGGAAGGCCGCATAATTGGGCAACTTGTACTATCTCTTAGGCCCTATTGGTCGCTTAGAATGTGGTTGAGCATTGGAATTTCTCGGGGACTGGGTATGTCAGTGATGACATGGTTGGCTTGGTATGAGATTGGACTCGGGAGGAGTCGAGATGTGGATGTGGGACTCACAATGAGTCAGGATTTTGGGTTAGGAACGTGAGATGAGTCATGGTAAGGTACCAAGGCTCGAGAGGAGCCAGAAAGGCTGAGTGAGGAACGTTTGGCACTCGGGATGCCAAGGACCGGATTTATGGACAGGTATTGAGGAGTTAGGAAATTATGGCTTGGTTTTGTGGTACGGTGGTCTTGTAGAGATAGCTGATTGTCGTGGGTACTTGGTGTAGTGGTAGTATTTGTGAATCAGGGGGCGTTCAGGGGACGTTCATTTATCCTGATGTGGATTATCTTAATGGTGGTACCCATGGTTGCGGGGTAAGAGTAGTGATGCGGGATCGTCGCTCGGTATGAGCGGAGATCCAGGGCTACCCACTTTGCACACGGTGTGCTAGTGTGGATGTTTGTATGTTGGTGCTGGTACTAGCGCTGGTGCTAGTGTCCGTGAGTGAGATTGTGTTGAGCCACGAGTTGGGGTGTGACTGTCATGATGAGCGTGTATTGGGTGGTGGACCCATGTGTGTTTTGGGGTCATCGGGTTGAGTTGCATTTCTCGAGGTTGGGGTAAACGGGATTCCCATTTTCTGCTTGGTGGCAGACGATGTTGGATATTTGGTACGATGGGTGCAGAGAGATTTGTGTTTGCACTCACATAGGATGTATGTTGATGACATCGTATTGGATCATCCTTGGTCTCTCCTAGGTGGAGTGGCAGGGATGGATATGAGGTAGATGGAGGGGATCCACAGAGTGAATTTATTACGTTGTTGAGTGAATGATTGGAGGAGAAAATAGTTGAGGAGTGTCGGGTGGTTAACAGGAAATCTAGTGGGTGTAAGACCCTACGGTCAGGTTCCAGGTGGATTGCTAGCTGTGAGCATGGGTGGATCCTAGGTGGATCTGGATTATGATGTTGTGGGCCTTAGGAGTGGTGACGATCTAGGAATCGTGGTGTTACCCGTCGGGTGACGTGGTAACGGACTCGAATTGTGAGCGCCTTGATTAGACTAGGTGTAGAGCTTATCGCTCTGTCATAAATGTTTAGATATGGGAATAGTTGGATCAAACTTCTTTTCGAAGTTAATCCGTACTCAAGCGAGTGGGAACGTTCATGATTTTGACGCGAGGTTTGACCTATGGATGAGTGGATATCCAACAGGGTCTAATTGGTCAGTCTTGATATGTGTGATTGGATTAGCTTCCTTTTAAAGCCAATCGATTGTGAGGTGGTAACCGTTTGGGCGAGTATCCGATAGTTTCGGGGTTAGTACGCCTCGGTAATTGTGAGTGAGATTTGATGTCCTTTTGGCATTACTGTACACGCCTTGGTGAGCGTGCTTGGATTGGTACATCTTGGATGACGTGTTTGGGAGTAGATGTTGGGTTACTGGTCGGGTGCCCATAGGACATCGGTTGGGTGTTGTAGTCCGAGGTGACGACACCAATTGGCTGATGATTGGCGCTTTACTTGGGTGGAAAAGCTTAGTGGTGACCGTTTGGCTGGTAGCGTCAGCATGGACTGACGAGTCGGATTTGGTGACTCCTAGGGGGAGCAGACTTCAGGTATGTTAGTGATTGAGAGGAACCGACTGGCTGAAGGAGTCAGCTAAATGGTGAAATTGACAAGCGGTATTAACACGGATCATGACAGGACCCGCCCCGATCCCACAGGGACCACAAGGGGACGTGCCCTGCTCCCGTCTGACACCCAATAATTCATACCAATTTTAACCTCAAAACATCAAATGCATAAAAACCAAATAAAAGTTATACATCAAATCCGAATTAAACAGATGTCAGACAAGGGATGAAATCCAAAATTACAAGTTGCGAGCGCGACTCTAAAGTAAACCCGCGGGTAAACCACCCAACAGGGGTTCAGGTACGCAGAAGTAGATCTATGCCTCAGCTTCAGGTTCCTCCTCTACCTCAGTATCACGACCTGGAGGGGTTACCAAAAACATTAAGAGTGAGTGGACCGAAACTCAAGTTTATAAAATCATTTGATAAGTAAAACATATAATTTACCCCTCCGTTTTCCAAACATGCATGCAACCGTATTTAAAACCATCAATCATATAATATGAACCAAAAGGCATATAATAAAACCATAATATCATTTTAGTCACTGCACCATACACTCCAACCCGACATTTCTGATGTCTAACGTCCCTGACGCCCAATAAGGTCACAATCACAAGGCTACGCGTGCCACTCGAGTCTCAAATCCGAGTTCAATCCCCGAACCCTGTTCTGTTACAGCATCCCCAATGCTTAGCGTCCTAGACGCTGGACGTACTAGACGTCTGTGACCTCTCCGGGGTACCTCATCCGGAGGAGACAGTATCATATGGAAGGATCTATACAGTGCAGTAACAAATACATTTTATTGATATCCACATGCAAGGCATATATTTATACATAGATAAAACCCAAACCAAACCTTATGTTCCATCGGACGGGTCTCAAGCCCAAATACCGTGAAACGTGTCATAACCATAATTTCCATATCATCAGAACCGTTTATTTGATTTTAGCATGTGAATAAATAAGTAAATCAGAAAACATTTTGAGCATGCAAGTGTTTAATGAAATCGGGCCCACTCACTGTACGATTCCGCTGCGAATCTGCGCGTACGGACCTGTACCGAGATTATCGTACAATTCCTGTCAGTTCAATTCACACGTAAGGGTCACTACAAGTCCTTAATATTTATTCAAAAGAAAGTTCAAAACAGAAGCCGGTTCGGGGAAACCGTCAACACGTTTCTCGAGGCAACCGGCCCTAAACTGACCCTTCAAACTATCTCAGATCAACATGGTTAATTCACCAAAAATGTTCAGAATAATGAGAGGAATAAAAGTCATGTTGATCGTGATCGGAGATAAGCCCCAACGCGCCCTCACGCGTCGCCCAAAGTGGCTGCGCGTGAAAGTCACGCGCCTGACACTGTAGCTACACCTTCACCCGTTTGTCTGTAATTCGGGCCTGCCACCCGCGGCTTGACCCGGTTGATTACCCATCAATTCCTACTCGATTTCAATCCAATTTTATCCTAACATGTTTTTTAAACATCTAATTTAAGTTCTGAGTTATTAATTATCCAAATCCAATCCTTAAATGGCCCTTCGACCCGTGATCAACCAAACGGGTCAATCACCAGAACTCACTAGTTTCAAACCCATTATCCAATTAACTTCACAGGAAGTATAATAGGATCAAAACGAACCAAAATGAACAATCAATTGTGTCTGAACGTACCTGAAGGTCGTCGTCCCAAGCTCTGCGATTTCCCTGAAACCAGCAGTCACCGTCCCAGCTCAGCCGTGGCTGATGGCCTTCGATTTCGATGCGGTTGAGTTCCAAACACTCCCAGAAGACTAAACCAGGCCTTGGTTTGGTCCAACAGTCACCAGAAATCAAAACCCGATTTTCCCTCCAATTTTTCCAGAAATGGCTTCTCTGGTTTTCCTCACCCGTTCTCAGTTATCTCTGCATCAGAGTGATGCTCACACATGTCCTAATCAGTTTTAAACAATTTCAAGCCGTCCCAGAGGCTCGTGGGTGTCCAATTTGTCCACTGAAATTTGTTCCCCGAAAGCTTCGAATTTCGATTAATCAATTTGATCGTGTAGCTGGAAGAATCAGTGTAACAACCCGTACCTTCGGGAAGGGTAAAAAGGTAATTGTGTAAAATTTTGTGTAAATGGACGATTTTGCCCTTGTGAATAGTAGACGAAAAGTTTACTTTTTGAATTACCGATTGGTTGAGTGTTAGCCCTTGACTGTGACGTAGTTTAGGACGTCACGAGTCCGTAGACAGGTGGCAGGCTCGATTCGGACAACCGGAGGAAAAGTTATGACGTTCGGAAGTTTGGGGGCGTTACCGTAATTTTGAGTAAACGAGGGAAATGTTGACTTTTTGGAGGACTTGTGATTTTCACGAAGACCGAGGACCGTTAGATAGGTCTCGACGTCTTGAGTTCAACGACAGGCGGCACGCTGTCATCGGACGTCGGACGGGAAAGATACGGGTCTGGAAAGTATGAGGGTAAAATGGTAATTTGTGCAGGAGGGGTATTTTGGTCATTTTCCCTCAGCCCAATCAGATAAGGGCAAGTGGCAGAGATTTTTTGGGCTGGCCTATGGATGGTGGACACGTGCAGGGGACTGGATGGTTCCATTATGTTCTCAAGTGTGCACGGCCACACTTTACCCTCATTTGAACCGTGCACACCTTCGAAGAACACACAGAAACAGAGAGAAGAGTTGGGTGAGGCGGTGATCGATTCAGTGCAAGGGAGAGTGAAGAGTGAGTTGAGAGAGGGACAGTGAGGCAAGGAGGAGCTGGTGATCGTGGTTTGGAGTTGTAACTGTGCACGGAGGCGACGCGGTGGACGGCTGAAGTTTGGAGGAAACAGAGGAGACGGTGGACGGTGGTGGCTGCTGTGACGTGTGGTGGATCGATTCAAGCCACTAGGAGACTCGGGAGGCTACGGGGAGTCCCACGAGCACCGTGGTAGGTGGCGGTTCTCACGGCGGCGCCGGAATCGAAGGGTAACTTCTTTTGCTCTGTTTTCCTGTAGATTTTAATTTCCAAAGTCGTGAAGGTTGGGTGAGAATCGAGGGGATTGGTGAGTGCAGTAGTGTTCAGGGAGGTTCTAGGAATGGTGTGGAACGGTCGCCGTGACGGAGGCGTACACGGAGGAGCCCAGTCGACGGAGAGTACTCTGTACTCTGTTTGGCCGTGAACTTCAAATGCAAAGTCGTGGACTTGGGCGTAGAGTCGAGGGATAAGGAGGTTAGGGTGACGTTCAGGAGGGTCTTAGGCGTCGTTTAAGATGAACGCCGTGACCGATGTGGACCTGGGCGGCTGGCGGCCAAAACAGGGGCTACGGGCCGTCTGTTTCGAGGCCGTGAATGGCGGGTTTCTGGCCGTGATTCTTCAAGGTTAGGACGTGGTAAGGTTGCTTAGGACGGGACGAAGAGGATAGGATTGGATTGGACTGAAATGGTGGTCGGATTACAGAAAACCGTTCACGCCGGTTCAACTGTGTTGAACCGGGTGACTCGAGGAAGGAGATGCACTGTAGCAGGCGCGTGAGGCCCACGCGCAGCCACTTTGGGCGGCGCGTGGGGGCGCGTGGGAAGGAATCCGGCCAAACTTCCAACTTGAGTTTAGCCCTAAATGTTCTAAGGAATCCAATGGTGTAGTTTTCGGGTGAATCGGACGGTGTTCCGGAGTTGTTCGGGGATCCAGTTGGTTACGGGTTTAGGATTAAAATATTATTTAATTCCCGAAAAATTGGGGAAATTAGGATTAGGATCCTTAATGTATTTGTGACCTTATTTGGTGCATTTTGACAGGACGGGAGGCACCCGATACGGTCGAGGAGCGCACGGAGCGCGAGTGACTTGTTCTGATCTGTGAGTGGACCCTTTCTTTCTTTCGAGCATGCCTAACTGTTTTTACTGAGGTTTTATGATATTAAATGTGTTTTATGCTTCTTAATGATGATTATATGTGGTTGATATGTTTGCACGTTTTTCGAGACATTTTCGGGATTTTACACGTTTATCGAGAAAAATCTGGTTTTCGGATTTCGATGCCATATTTGAGGATTTCAACCTATAAATGTTTTCTGACGACGATAAATATGAAATATGTTTTTTGATTACGTGTGGTTTTTGGTATAATAATGGATTTCCGGATTTGGGTTCGGAATGTCGGTTCTGAACGCTGGAAGGGCTTCGAACCGGGGATTTCGAATTCGAGTTTGGCGATAGATTTCGGAATGGTTTTACACTGATATGGATTGGATTTGCTGGATCTGGATATTGGGTTTAAAGACCCGGATTGATATTGACGGGGGACGGGCCCGGATTGAGTTTAAAGACTCGGGAGTTTAAAGACTCGGATAATTACGATATTACCCCCATAGGCCTATTGAGTTTAAAGACTCGGGAGTTTAAAGACTCGGATTTGTGTGAGGCCTGGTTGAGTTTAAAGACTCCGATAGGTCCAGCAGGTTTGATCGGAAAAAATGGTTTGATGTTTATGCTCTGGTTTCTATATCAGTTTTATAGTGTATCTGTTTCTTATGATGTTTCATATTATGATTTTCTAATACTTCGTTGGGCATGCCTGTTTGCTAAGCGGAGGGAATAACTTCTTACTTTTCCTTAACTCTGATTTGACGAGAAACTGTTTTGAAACTGCTATTTATTCCGGTCCACTCACACCTTCTGTTTTTTTTAAAATTTCCCTCCAGGTCGTGGTGATAGCGCTGGGGTGAACGTTGAGGCAGATATCGAGGCATTGAGCTTCCGACGTTCTTCCGTTGCGGACTTAGACTTGTAGGACTTTTGTGCCCATTTTGTAGTGCTATGCTCTGACTTACTGTTGTATATATTTACTCCTTCGTCTGATAGTTATGCTTATAATTGTATTAAGGTTAATTGTGGTACTGTAAGTGTGATTGTCAGACGGGAGCAGGGTTCGTCCCGGATATCTAGGTGATCTTTAGGACGGGTCCTGACAATCAGACCACGTTTGATGCTTCAAAAAGGTTTAAACAATCAATACTTTCCAACCCACACTCACCAGTAAACAAATCGCACTCAGAGCCACCGCACATGGTGGTGCCGCCCATGTCCCCCGAGGTTTGCTACAGTAACCAGGGTAAAAAGACCAAAATGCCCCTGGTTCAAATAATTACCAAACTGCCCTTCACTTTCTAGACCCGTAACTCAGCCATACGAAGTCCGATTTCGGCGTGCCACCTGTCTACGGACTCAGGACGTCGAGACCTACCTATCGGTCCTGTAGTCGCGTGAAAATTAATTGTCAAACGAGCCGTCAAAATTACAGTAATGCCCCTGAACTTCCGATAGTCATAACTTTTTCCCCGATCGTCCGAATTGGACGTGCCACCTGTCTATGAACTTGTGACGTCCTGAACTACGTCACGGTCATAGGTCAAAGTCCATTTTATTCATCAATCAAAAAGTCAACAATTTGGCCATACCAATCACAAGGGTAAAAGCGTCAATTCACACATTAAATCACAATATTAAAATCCACGAATTTCCTGGGTGTTACAGATCAGGTGATCAATTTCACTCGCGGTGGTTGAGTGCGACCGGTGCGGCGTGAGATGGTATTGGGACGTCTGAGTACAGATGAGTTAGTTGGTGTACGGGTGTACACCTGTTGCGAGGTCAAATGTTTTCCACGAGGTGGACTTGAAATAAGGATATTTGGAAACTTCGAGAACGACACTAATTTAAGAAGGGATGAGCAGTTGATATTTGATCGGTTGGAATTTCGAGGACGAAATTCTTTAAGGGGGAAGATTGTAACGACCTATCCCGGAATTCGGGATTAGAGTTGCAACTAATCAGGATTAGCAGGGTTAATCGGTGATTAGTTGGGCGAAATCGGACGAACGGTGCAAAATGACCGTTTGCCCCTGGTCGTGGGTAAAATGTTGACTTTTAATTCGGGCGGTCAAATGGACTTTGACCAATGACCGTGACGTAGTTTGGGACGTCACGAGTTCTTAGACAGGTGGCACGTTCGATTCCGACGTTCGTGGTGAAAGTTATGACGTTCGGTAGTCTAGGGGCGTTTTCGTAATTTAGACGAAAAGGGGGAAAATGTTGACTTATTGACTGGGTGGTCCGATGGCCGAGGACCGACGACCGTTAGGAAGGTCTCGATGCCCTGAGTCCGTAGACAGGCGGCACGCATCAATCGGAGTCCGGATGACCGAGTTACGGGCCTGGATGCGTGAGGGGCATTTTTGTAATTTTATGCACAAGTGCAGAATGGTAATTTCACAGGGGCTGTTTGAACGGTTACTGTAGCACCTGTTAATGGGAGACATGCTAGTGTACGGGTGAATGGTTTTTGGGGAAAATTGGATGGGCTAAATTGTTGCTTAAGGGTTATTGGATTGTTTAATCATGTAAGTGGGAGACATGGCCTTGTGGACGGTGAGAATGGGCAACTAAACCGTGGCTGGTGCACCTGAAAATGGAAGAAAACAGGGGATGTTCCCCACGCCTAATAGACCACCTACACGATCAGTTGAGGGGAGTATTGGGCTGATGAGTTGTTTAATGGTTAAGGGAATTGTTTATGCATCGTGTGGGAAACAGGAGATTGTGGGTGTGTGTATACAGTGCACGGGTTGGCATTTTTGAGGTGAGAAAAACAGAGTGTGGCCATGGTTGTGTGGACGAGTGATTTGTCTATGCAGTGAGTGGCTTGATCAGACCACGGGTAGACAGGAGTGTGGTGGAATTGAGACATCCACTTGTGGTGGTTTTGAACTGAACAGAACACGGGGGGCCTTGTGAATTGGTTTTGGGTCTGTGCGGGAAACAAAGTTTCAGAGAAGCCAGGGAGATACCCACGACTTGTTTGCTGTCCGGTTTGAAAACAGAGAGAATAGTGGACATTGGGGAGTCTTGGAGGATCATTGTGGAGAGGTTAGAACTGAAGAACGGGAGAGAAAATCAGAATTTGGAAAAACTGGGAAAAACGGAGGGAAATCCAATTTCGAATTGCAGGCCAGCCCAAGCCAATTTGAGGCTCAATTCAGTCTTCTGGGACCTCCTTTAGTCGATCCAGATCAAAGGGACCGAAGCTTGAAGCCTGAGAAGCCATGGACAGTCTCAACTGAGTTTCAGAAAAATCGAGCTTGGAGTCGTGGTCACGGAGGTAAGTTCTTGTGAAATTGAGTTCATAATCATCTTGAGGGTGTGTCTACGATGCTTCCTAACTAATCAATTGAAGGAATCAGTGAAGGTGTGATGAACTGGGACAATGAACTTCGATTACGACCCAAGTTCAATTAAGTTGGTTTTAGGCCGTGTCGAGTGGATTAATTGATACACACCTTTAATTGAGTCCCTTGCGAGTCTACTTGATGGATCAATTGAGGAAATTAGGTTGTGTTTGACAGGAATTGGAACGGGTCAAGTCGCGGGTCGCGTACCCGTTTTACAGTGAAATCGGGTGAGGAATGTGAACAGTGCCTGTCAATGTAGCAGCGCGTGGGTATCACGCGCAGCCGCTTGCGGCGGCGCGTGACTGCGCGTGGGCTCGATTTTCGAGGTAAGTCCAACATGACTTTTGTCCTACACAATGTAACGAACATTTTAACGTTGGTTTCGAATTTATCGGACACCGTTTCGATGTTGTTTCGAGGGTCCGAAGGTCTATGTTACGTTTTTAATTACCGATTAATTCCTGGAAAATTATGGGAAATTAGTATGTTGTTATTTGGGACCTTAGTGACCCTGGAATGTGTTTTCGGACAGGATTCGAGTTTTCTGGAAAATGCCGAAAATTACGGGAACGCGTGCGGTGCGAAACCGAGCCTTAAGAACGGTGTGTGAGTGGACGTTTCTTTCCAAATTTAATCCATGCATAAATATTTCTATGATTTCTATGATTATGTTTATGATTTGTGATTGATTTCGAGTTCTGTATTTATATGTATTTTTGAGGTGCACACGAAATTGCACGTATTTCGAGATATGGTTCTCGTATGTTTTGGATGATGATTTGACAAATGATTTTATTTGCTTGGTGCGTATCATGTTTTTAAGATGTTTTGATTACGGTGGTGATTATGGTTTACGGTTTTGACACGTATTTCGAGAATGACGCGGTTTACACGTTTTACGAGATTTTGAGTTTATGGTGATTTGATCACTGTTCGATGTTTGAATTTGGAATTTGAAATGAGATTTGTGATTTTGAGGATTTAAAATGTATTTTAAAAAAAGGTGATTTTGAGCTTGATGCTCGGGGCATAAAAGTAATTTTAACGAACGAGATTTCGGTTTTCGGAAGTTTGGAAACGGATTCTTGGTTTGAGTTCGGGATGATGCTTCCGGATGCCGGCTTACGGAATCATTATTGCGAATTCGAATGAGGGAATGGAAAAGGATTTATAAAGTGATATGGTATGATTACATATGCCCCGTGTTTAATGATGATTTGAATATGTTTTGTGAAGTATGAGATGGGGATTTGAATGTGGAAATTCGGACCATGAGTCCTGTTGTGAAAAATGTGATTTTGGGATGGATCCCACGTTGTTGTGATTGACAAATGTTTTGGGTTTAAAGACCCGTTGAAAACTGTTTTCGGTTTAAAGACCCGGTGCTATTGCTAGAGCACATTTTGAGTTTAAAGACTCGGTTAATTGATGACAGGGGGGGCAAAATTGGGTTTAAAGACCCGGATTGAGTTTAAAGAGTCGGTTATTGTGATACCCCTGAGGCCTATTGATTAGGTTCTGAGTTTAAAGACTCATTGATATCCCGGGAAGGCCTGATTATGCGCATGGTTTTGAGTTTAAAGACTCGGGCGCACTTGTTATCCAGCAAAATGATTGACTTGTGATTTATTGTTAATTTCTGATGTTTGGGTTGAGTTGGGCAGTGGCCCGGTTTATGTGATTGATGGTTTGGATCTTGTTGTGTATTTGGTTTTGATTCCTGGTTTTGGGCTGAAGCCCGGTGTTTATGATTGCGGGCGAAGACCCGATGGTTACGAAAGGAAAAAATGATTTTGAGTTTCATACGATTTTTCCTTATGTTGGAATTTGATACACGGGTTTTCTTATGTTGAAAATGTTAACCGACTGCGAAATGATTTTTGTATGCATGCATAGGTTTTACGCGGAGGGCAAAAATGTCTTTTGTAACTGGTTTTATAAACTGATTTATTTTTGTCCACTCACACCTTTTGGTTTTTATTGACCCTCCAGGTCGTGGAGCGTTGGTCAAGGCTTATCGAAAGGCGAAGGCATGAGTAAGTACGTGTGGCTATCCCTGGTTTGGCAAGTACTGAGGGTAACTTGGGGATTTCAGTCGTCTTGCCAGATGGGAGCAGGACCGGGCATGGTTATCGATGCCCCTTTCGGGGGCGGTCCTGTCATGGGAAGGTTTAGGCTTTCAGTTTAATTACGTCGAAAAATCCGGAAAAATTAGGGAAATTAATACGAGCTTTCTGAGAATGTTAGTAACCCTTCTAGCACCTTTCTACAGGCCCGGACGTTTCCGAAGCTACCGAGGAAAACACGGGGCGCGATTAACGCGTCTGAAAACCGTGAGTGGACTTTTGATTTTCAACTGTGCATGCATGACTATTTTTACTCCTTTTTTTATGTTTTCATATATGATTTTATGTTGATAATCATGATATTTCGGTTTTACGTAATTTCACGCTTTTCGAGGTAATTATCGTATTTTACGCATTTCAAGGTTACGGTTTTCTCCTATGCATGAATGATGGTTTGATGAAGTAATTTGAGATGATTATACATGTTACGTATGTATGATGCTTTGATTATATTGTGAAGTAATTTTCGGAAATTGCATGTGAAATCCGGCCATAAGTCCTATTATGACGATATATGCTTTCGGATTGATTTTTGGAAAACGGATCACGAGGGATCCTTTTATTGTGCTTTATAAAATGGTTTTGGGTTTAAAGACCCGGTATGATTGTTGGATCTGGTTTTGGGTTTAAAGACCCGGTTAATGGATGACGGGGGTGGGCCCGAATTGGGTTTAAAGGCCCGAATTGAGTTTAAAGACTCGTGAGTTTAAAGACTCGGTTAATGTGATACCCCCGAGGCCTATTAATTATGTTTTGAGTTTAAAGATTCGTTGATATCTCGGGAAGGCCTGATATTGAGTTTAAAGAATCGGATGGATCCAACGGCTTGATTGTGATTATTATTTCAGTTTTACATGACTTGGTTTGATTAATGTTTCGAAAGGACGATTTCTGGTTTTTGATGATAATATATTATTTTATACGAATTTATGACTGTTTACTATAATGTCTTCCATATGATACGGAAAAAGGGATTTCGAATGTTTAGTATGCGGTTTTTGAATATCCGGTTATGCATGCGTATTATAAAACTGGAGGGCGAACCCCGATTTCCTTAAACCGTTTTCTATAAACTTTTGTTTTAGTGCACTCACACTTTGTTGTTTTAAATACCCTCTAGGTCGTGGTACAAGTTCGGGGGCCAGCGCCAAGGCAGAGGCAGAGGCATAAAGTTTTCCATTGCGGAGTAGTTAATTCACAGAGTATGATTTGAACTTATCTTGTTTTGTAATATTATGGCTCTGTGGAACTATGGACTTGAAGTATAGTCGGTTGTGTTATTTAATCTCCTGGGTCTGACAGTGGGTGTGATGTAATTTTAGTTGGTTTTCTAGTCTTTTGTGTTCGACGGTCAGGCGGGAGCAGGATGGTTCCCGATTATCGAGGCGATAATCGGGGTGGGTCCTGTCAATTGGTATCAGAGCCTAGGTTTATGGTTTCTGTCTGGCACTTGTGTGTGCCTCGAGTATTGTATTAACTTATGCCTCTTTCAGAAAGGACGATCAGCCATGCCTCCGCGACATGAACCCCCTTCCACGACCTGTAGATGGCGTCCTTAGTGATGCCGAGAGCGCTTCGATCGAGTGACCCCAGCATCTTGGGGCTACATTGTTTAGTGGTGAGGCAGATCCCGAGGATGCCCACCATTGGATTTCTCGGTTCAAGCGGATTTTTACTGTAATGCACTGTCCTCCTAAGGAGCGAGTTGTGTTGGCCACTTCTCTACTAGATGGATCTGCATATGAGTGGTGGTATACCCTGGAGTTATCGGGTTGGGATGCCCGTACAGTGACTTGGGAGACCTTTCGTGAACGGTTTCTGGACCAGTACTATCCCCGTTCATTCCGTGATGCTAGGTAGACTGAGTTTCTGCAGCTCCAACAAGGGAGCATGTCTGTAGCAGTGTATGAGCAAAAATTGCAGATGCTAGCCCATTTTGCTCCTACCTTTGTGTCTACCGAGGCAGAGAAATGTCGTAGGTTTGAGCTTGGCCTACGAGGTAAGATACGGGCCATTGTGGCCGCCGGAGCTTTTACTACTCTCAGAGAGTTGTCTGATGCCGCAGTGCTGGTAGAGGCTAGTCTCCCGACACGTCCACAGTACTCAGGCGGTGGACAACGTCGAGAGCGTTCATTTCCTGGATCTTATGGTCAGAGAACCCAGAAGAAGGGACGTTATGGAGGAGCTTCGTCCACAGGAAATGATCGTTATGGTAGGCCTCGTAACTTTCAGAGTCCCGGATTCAGAGTGCCCAGAGCACAGTCAGCTCCGCAGGCGAGCGCGACCTTTATTGCTTCCACAGGACGACAAAGTGGTGGTTTTGCTCGAGATGCTTCCAGTGTTATCTGTTTCTTCTGTGGCGAGCGGGTCCACTATCGGAGGGAGTGTCCATCTTTGCCACAGGGTGGTGGCGCAGGTCGGGGTGCAGCAGAGCAGGGACGGAACACAGCTGCAGTCTCTGGGACTGGGAGTACTAGAGGAGGAGGTGCTGGAGCGACTAGTGGACTGAGGGGCAGGGGTCGTGGGCGAGCAGCTGGACCACAGGCCCGGGTTTTTGCGGTTACGCAGCAGGAGGCCAGGGCAGCCCCTGGTGTTGTGACAGGTACACTCACGATCTTTGGACATGATGTTTGTGCTTTAATTGATCCCGGAGCTACTCATTCGTTTATATCGCGGGATTGTGAGTTGTTGGCGGGTAGAGAGGTGTCCGCACTGGACTGTGACATGGGTGTGAGTACGCCCACAGGAGACTTATTTGTGGTAAACCAAGTGTTGAGGGAGTGTCCCGTAATGGTGGGTGACGTTGGATTGGTAGCAGACTTGATAGTCTTGGACTTACATGATTTTGATGTCATTTTGGGAATGGATTGGTTGACACTCCATCATGCTTCTATTGAGTGTGTCGATAAGAAGGTTACTTTTCGGAGTCCGGGGTTACCTGAAACCACCTTTCAGGGAATACAGCGAGCAACTCCTGTTGGAGTGATTTCGACCTTGAAGGCGAGCAAGATGCTGAGGAAAGGGTGCCAAGGATACTTAGCTCAAGTGGTGGACGCACGTGCTGCACCGCTGAAGGTGGAGGATATACCGATAGTACGGGAGTTCCCGAATGTCTTTTCGGAGGATCTACCAGGATTACCACCTCACCGAGATGTTGAGTTCACCATCGATCTGGTTCCAGGTACACAACCTATATCTCAGACTCTGTACCATATGGCGCCAACTGAGTTGAAAGAACTGAAGGCGCAGTCGCAAGAGTTGCTTGAGATAGGATTTATTAGACCGAGTGTGTCCCCCTGGGGAGAACCAGTGTTGTTTGTGCGGAAAAAGGATGGGAGTTTGAGACTCTGCATTAATTACAGGCAACTGAACAAAGTAACAGTAAGGAACAAATACCCCTTGCCTCGGATCAATGACTTGTTCGATCAGCTGAGGGGAGCACAGTACTTCTCCAAGATCGATCTTCATTCTGGGTATCATCAGTTACGGGTTAAGGATGAGGATGTGCCCAAGATAGCCTTTAGAACCCATTATGGTCACTATGAGTTCTTAGTAATGCCATTCGGTTTGACCAACGCAACCGCAACATTTATGGACTTGATGAATAGAGTGTTGCAGCCATACTTGGATCACTTTGTCATCGTATTCATTGACCACATTCTGGTCTACTCGAAAAGTGCGGAAGCACATGAAGAGCACTTAAGGATGGTGCTAGGTACCCTGAGGGAAAACCAGTTGTATGTGAAGCTCAGCAAGTGTCAGTTTTTGTTGACGAGTGTGAGTTTCTTGGGGCATGTGATCTCAACTGACGGAATCAGTGTGGATTCTCAGAAAATTGAAGCGGTGGCGAAGTGGGAACAACTGAAGACCGTCACTGAAGTCAGAAGTTTCTTGGGTTTGGCTGGCTATTACATGAGGTTTGTGGAAGGTTTCTCTACCATTACTGCCCCATTGACACGACTGACGAGGAAGGGAGTCAAGTTTCTCTGGGATGACGATTGTGAGAGTAGTTTTTGGGAGTTGAAGGAAAGGTTGACATCTGCTCCTATACTGACCCTTCCAGACGATAGTGGGGAATTCGAGGTGTATAGTGATGCATCCTTATAGGGATTGGGATGTGTGCTAATGCAGCATGGGAAAGTGATTGCCTATGCTTCGCGCCAGTTGAAGCCGCACGAGCGCAACCATCCCACGCACGACTTGGAGCTAGCTGCTGTTGTGCATGCACTGAAAATTTGGAGGCATCACTTGTATGGTGCGACTTGTAGGCTGTTCACAGACCATAAGAGCCTGAAGTACTTGTTCACCCAGAAGGACTTAAATATGAGGCAATGACGGTGGCTGGAAATAATTAAGGATTATGAGTGTACAATTGAGTACCACCCTGAAAAAACTAATGTGGTAGCTGATGCTCTAAGCCGGAAGTCAACGCATTCTGTGGCACACCTACGGACGGTTCATTTGCCGCTATTGGTTGAACTCCGCAAGACTAGCATTGATTTGGGACTGGATGGCCAAGGTGTCTTGCTGGCTAGTTTTCAGGTGAGACCACTCCTAATCGATCGGATCGTTGATGCTCAATCTCAAGATCCTGTCTCGTGTGTACTTCAGATTGAACTGGAAGCCGGTGAACGGCAAGATTTTACAATCAGAGAGGATGGAGCCTTACTAAAAGAAGGACGGTTGTGTGTGCCCGACGATGAGGCACTGAAGAAGGAGATTTTGGATGAGCCTCACAGTTCGGCCTACGCGATGCATCCTAGTGGGACCAAGATGTATCGTACCTTACGAGAACGTTATTGGTGGCCGGGTATGAAACTGGAGATTGCTGAGTTCGTCAGCAAGTGTCTGATTTGTCAGCAAGTGAAGGCTGAGAGACAATGACCTTATGGAGCCTTGCAACCACTACCTATCCTCGAATGGAAATGGGACCACATAAGGATGGATTTTGTGTTTGGACTTCCTAGGACACCCAGGGGTCACGGGGGAGTTTGGGTGATTGTGGACAGGCTTACAAAGTCATCTCATTTCTTACCGGTGCAAGAAAACTTCAGGATGACACAGTTTGCTCAGTTGTTTATGGATGAGATCGTCTATTTGCATGGTACCCCAGAATCAATAGTTTCTGACAGAGACCCGAGGTTTACTTCTTGGTTTTGGAAAAGTTTACAAGAAGCTTTTGGGACGAAACTTCGTTTCAGCACTGCATTTCATCCTCAGACTGACGGTCAGTCTGAGCTGACCATCCAGATATTGGAGGACATGATGCGAGCCTGCATTTTGCAATTTCAAGGCACTTGGGAATCACATCTAGCCTTGATGGAATTTGCCTATAACAACAACTATCAGGCGAGCATTGGGATGGCTCCTTACGAGGCTTTGTACGGAAGGCAGTGCAGAACACCGTTGTGTTGGATGGACGTGGGTAAAAGGAAGCTGACTAAATCCGAATTGGTGGAATTGACAACAGAGAAGGTCAAACTCATCATAGATAGGCTCAAGGCAGCCCAAGACAGACAAAAGAGCTATGTGGACCATTGGATTAGAGATCTTGAGATTGCAGTTGGAGATCGGGTATTTCTGAAACTGTCCCCTTGGAAAGGTGTAGTGAGATTTGGCAGGTGAGGAAAGTTGAGCCCTCATTTTATCGGGCCGTATGAGACTATCGAGAGGATTGGCCAAGTTGCCTACAGGTTAGCACTACCGCCAGAACTTTCGGAAGTCCACAATGTTTTTTATGTGTCGATGCTGCGGAAATATGTGTTTGATGCATCTCATGTACTGGAGGAGCAACCCATTGAACTCCGAGAGGACTTGAGTTTCGATGAACAACCGGTACAGATTTTGGACCGAAAGGATAAGGTGCTACGTCGGAAAACCGTTCCCCTGGTTAAGGTTCTCTGGAGGAAGCCACATGGGAACCCGAGGCGCAGATGCGAGAGCAGTTCCCCTATTTGTTTCCTTGAAATTTCAGGACGAAATTTCTTAAGGGGGGGGAGATTGTAACGCCCCGGAAATTCGGAAAATGTAATTTTGTAAAATAATAAATAAAATGACGTTTTTACCCCATGTGAATAGTATGGTCAATTTGTTGACTTTTTGATTGGAAGGTCGAACGGACGTTGACCGATGACCGTGACGTAGTTCGGGACGTCACAAGTTCATAGACAGGTGGCACGTTCGATTCGGACGCTCGAGGTGAAAGTTATGACGTTCGGAAGTCCAAGGGCATTTTCGTAATTTGGATGAAATAGGGGCAAAAGTTGACTTTTTGAAATACATTGGATTTTCACACGAATCGAAGACCGTTAGGTAGGTCTCGATGCCCTGAGTACAACGACAGGCGACACGCGTCAAACGGACGTCGGATGACCAAGTTACGGGTCACAGAAAATGAAGGGCATTTTGGTAATTATTGAGCTGAGGGAAAATGGTAATTTTGCACAGCGGTTACTGTTCACCACCGTGAAACAGAGTGTGCACGTCCATGCCGGGAGTGCTCTGAGCAATCCCATTGTTTATTTCTGATAGTGGCTGGCCAGAGTGAATTGTTTAAGTGTTTTGAGGATGTTGGAAGCATTCAGTCATGGTCTGGGCAGGAACACAGTGCACGGGTTAGTTTTAAATTTGGTTATGGGTTTTGTGTTGCGGGAAACAACTTTCACAGAGAAATCAGATGGATTCCCACGAGTTGCCGTCTGCCTTGATCGATTAGCTGAGTAGTGGAGAGTGGGACTTTCATTTTGGAACCAGAGTGAGAGCGGAGAGTTTGAGAGAAATCAGAAAAAACTGAGTTTCTGGGAATTGGAGGGAAAACTTGGTTTTCAATTTTTGAGGAGAGTTGAGCCAAATAGGGATTGGGATTAGTTTTCTGGGTTCATTCCGAACCCAACCGTACAAAAATTGAAGGAGGTTGATCACGGTTCGTCCAGGAACTCAAGTTCCAATTTTTGGAAAATCGCAGTTTTGAGGACGACGACTTCCAGGTGAGTTCTTATTCAATTGGTTGTGTTAGAGTGTTCGTCTAGGTCCCATTAAGCTCCTGTCTGAGTTAATTTGGGAATGGGACTAAGTTGGGTAAGTTACAGGTGTCGACCCGTTTGATTGTTCCAGTTTGGATGGATCGATTTAGGGCATGTCGAGGTTAATCAAGGAAACAGAACTGAAATTAATTGGTTACAGAAGATGCTAGGATAAAAAACGAAGGGAATTGAGTTAGAATTGAAGGGTAATTAGCCGGGTCGAGTCGCAGGTTGAAGGCCCGTTTAGCAGGCTAGTCGGTTGAAGGAGACGACACTGTAGCAGGCGTGTGGCCTTCACGCGCAGCCACTTTGGGCGGCGCGTGATGGCGCGTGTGACCTCATCTTCGATCACGATCAACATGACTTTTTATCCTCTCCTCATTCTGAACATTTTTTATTTAAAGTTCAAGTTGATCGGGTGTCGTTCGGGATAGTTTCGAGGGTTGAGAAGGTTTAGGCTTTAAGTTTAATTACGTCGAAAAATCCGGAAAAATTAAGGAAATTAATACGAGCTTTCTGACAATGTTAGTAACCCTTCTTACACCTTTCTACAGGCCCGGACGTTTCCGAAGCTACCGAGGAAAACACGGGGCGCGATTGACGTGTCCGAAAATCGTGAGTGGACTTTTGATTTTCAACTATGCATGCATGACTATTTTTACTCCTTTGTTTATGTTTTCATATATGATTTTATGTTGATAATCATGATATTTCGGTTTTACGTAATTTCACGCTTTTGGAGGTAATTATCGTATTTTACGTATTTCGAGGTTACGGTTTTCTCCTATGCATGAATGATGGTTTGATGAAGTAATTTGAGATGATTATGCATGTTACGTATGTATGATGCTTTGATTATATTGTGAAGTAATTTTCGGAAATTGCATGTGAAATCTGGACATCAGTCCTATTATGACGATATAAGCTTTCGGAATGATTTTTGGAAAACGGATCACGAGGGATCCTTTTATTGTGCTTTATAAAAGTGTTTTGGGTTTAAAGACTCGATATGATTGTTGGATCTGGTTTTGAGCTTAAAGACCCGGTTAATGGATGACGGGGGCGGGCCCAAATTGGGTTTAAAGACCCGGATTGAGTTTAAAGACTCGGTTAATGTGATACCCCCTAGGCCTATTAATTATGTTTTGAGTTTAAAGACTCGTTGATATCCCGGGAAGGCCTGATATTGAGTTTAAAGATTCGGATGGATCCAACGGCTTGATTGTGATTATTATTTCAGTTTTACATGACTTGGTTTGATTAATGTTTCGAAAGGACGATTTCTGGTTTTTGATGATAATATATTATTTTATACGAATTTATGACTGTTTACTATAATGTCTTCCATATGATACGGAAAAAGGGATTTCGAATGTTTAGTATGCGGTTTTTGAATATCCGGTTATGTATGCGTATTATAAAACTGGAGGGAGAACCCCGATTTCCTTAAACCGTTTTCTGTAAACTTTTGTTTTAGTCCACTCACACTTTGCTATTTTAAATACCCTCCAGGTCGTGGTACAATTTCGGGGGCCAACGCCAAGGCAGAGGCATAATGTTTTCCGTTGTGGAGTAGTTAGTTCACAGAGTAGGATTTGAACTTATCTTGTTTTGTAATATTATGGCTCTGTGGAACTATGGACTTGAAGTCTAGTGGGTTGTGTTATTTAATCTCCCTGGTCTGACAGTGGGTGTGATGTAATTTTAGTTGGTTTTCTAGTCTTTTGTGTTCGACTTTCAGACGGGAGCAGGATGCTTCCCGATTATCGAGGCGATAATCTGGGTGGGTCCTGTCTGCTGCTCTACGTAGAGGCTTAGGATCAGGATTGCTATGGATCAATACACCATGGGCAGTGATCTGGGGAGGCATACCATTATGATACCGCCCAGGACACTGGTGGACCCAGGGCAACCATCGTACTTGAGACCCCGAGTAGCACACGTAGCTTTGAAACCGTGACAATATTGATTAGACATCTGGGATACCAAGGATTAATTAAACTGTATTTTATTGGTTTTGGATAGAGACCCACGTGGTTTAGTTGTTGGGCTGAGACCCTACTGTGGAAATTAAAATGATTGAGAAATGTTTTTCGTTGTCATTTGATTTGAGAAGAATTTTTCACTGGTTATGGCTTTGGAAGCCTTATGATTAGATTCAAATAAAAATGTTTGTGTAACTGGTTTTCTATGCATGCATGTTTTTTAAGTGAAGGGTATAAATGTCTTTTTTTTTAGGAAACGGTTTTTATAAAACTGTTTATTTTCTTCCACTCACATCTTTTACTATTTTTAATACCAATTAGGTTGATCTCAGATACAGGCTGTAGGAGAGACGGAGACATCACATGCTGCCACAGATCCTAGGGCACTTTGGTTGTCCTGAGAGGGTTTGGGTGTATCCCTGGTCTAGCACGAGGTGCTAGACGGGAGCATGACACATCCCGCGTTAATCTCGGGGGGATTGAGATGGGTCGTGTGTAACAACTCGTCTCGAATATCGGGATTGAATATAAATTAACTATGGTTTAGAATGACTAATCGGGGATTAGTTGAGCGAAATCGGACGAAATGTGCAAAATGACCGTTTTGCCCCTAGGCGTGGGCAAAATATTGAATTTTAGTTCGGGCGGTCAAATGGATGTTGACCAATGATTGTGACATAGTTCGGGACGTCACGAGTTCATAGACAGGTGACACGTTCGATTCTGACATTTGAGGAAGAAGTTATGACGTTCAGAAATGGAGGGGTACTTTGGTCATTTGGTTGAAAAGTGGGCAAAATGTTGACTTTTGACCCGGGAGGTCTGATGGACGAGGGACGAGGGCGGAGGACCATTACGTAGATCAAGTCGATACGAATCCATAGACAGGCGGCACGTCAAAATCGATCATCGAACTGGAAAGTTATGGTCACGAGAGTGAAATCGGTTAAACTTACGTCCCGGTGATTCGATTGAAATAATTACAAAATATTGAAGTTTGATCAATGATTATGGACCCTTGGATGAGTGACAAGTGTCACTCATCCCATGTTTTGAGACCCTTAAATTATGGATCATGTTTCCCGTTAATCCATGATTAATTGTGTAAAAAGGGGTGTGATGAGTTTGCACGGTTTTGGGGTAGCTTGTGAGGATCAAGTGTGAGGGTGGTGTGTGTGTAAGTGAACCATGATAAACAATCTCTACAAACCCCCTTGATCTTCATTTCTTTGCATGTAACCTGTGAAGGAAACGGAGAGAAGAGATTGAGATGATCGTGGTGGTGTGATCACCGTGGACAGTGGCTGACGGTGACCTTGAAACCGTGAGGCACTTGTGAAAAATAGAGGACGGGGGAATGAGTGAGAAACCAATCCCCTTTAAACATGATTCTTTGGTGATCGGTTGTTCATCGAAGTTGACCAGGGAGATTAGGGAAGACCAGTAAGGGCCACAGTGACACACGACGATGACAGAGGGGTAAGATGTCGTGAAATGTCCATTTCAATTCAAAAATGGTATGTTTGGTTATAGGGAGTGTTGATCGGTTATGATGATTGGACTTTGCTCCTTGAGATTCCAGGTGTTGAATGGGCTGGAAACCATGGCCAACGGCGGCCTGAGACGCAAGAACACCTACAGGGAAAAGCAGGGTTCATTTCCTCGCAATGGGAGGTAAGTTTGAGCTTTTAAATTCAGGTTTTGATGATTGGAATCAATTAGAAATGAAAGGAAAAACCTAATGGGATTAAATGGGATAGAAAACGGGCCGGAATGGACAGAAACTGTGAACACCGATTCATGGCTGGACCGGATTTGCAAAACCAGTTCAGACCAGGTCGATCTGAGGATGAAGATGAACAGTACCCGGCCCGTGGGTATCACACGCAGGGGGTTCGAAAGGCGCGTAGGGGTGTGTGAAGGGTATTTTGGGGAAACTTCCAACATGACTTTAATCTATCCGATGTAACGAACATTTTGGGATTGGTTTCGTGTCGATTAGACACCGTTTCGATATGTTTCAGGGTGTTCGAAGGTTTAGGATTTAATTTAAAAATAGTTAAAAATTCGGGAAAATTACGGGACTTGAATGAAGGGTTAATGAAGAGGTTAGTATGGTTTGGATAGGTTTGGAAGTCCCGGTGATAGTGATGGGGCCCGAGAAGGCTTATGGCACGCGTATCGAGGTACAGCGTTGGACGGTCTGTGAGTGGACTTTGGTTTTATAAATACTATGCATGCATAACTGTTTTATATATTTTATATACGTGATTTTTATGATGATGATTGAGATTATTGATTTTGCGTATGTTGCATGTATTTCGAGGTAAACCTGTATTTACACACTTTTCGAGGTTTACGAGTTTATGATATGACTATATGATTGTGAGTCTAATTATGATTCTATGACATGGTTTTGGTTTTGGAAAGATGAATTCGGGCATGGGACCCATTTGAATTATGTAATCGGGCCAGGGGCCCAGTTGGTTTACCAAATCGGGCTGATACCCTTTTGAGTCTTGTGATCAGGGCGGTGCCCAGTGGTTTACAAAATCGGGCATGAGGCCCAGTTGAGTTTTATAAATGTGATTTCGGGTCTGGGACCCTATGTTTCATAAACGTGATTTCGGGTCGGGGACCCTAAATGGAATTGTGATGTTTTATGGAGATTTCGGGCAGGGCCCATTGAGATGTTTTGAAATGACTTTGTTAAATTGTTTTCCATATACCATCTTGATACGAGGATATGTGATGGTCTCCTCCAGGTGTCTGGGACACTGGGGAAGTCACGGTGCATTGCCTGCGAGGGGTCATTATACGGAGCTACCAGACCGTATAGTGACTCAGGAGCAGGATTGCTATGATTAGACGTCTGGGACGTCAGACATCTGGGACGTCAGACATCTGGGATGTCAGAGATATTGACCCGGAGAGACCTCGGGTAGCACACGTTGCTTATTACCATGAGATATGACATCTGGGACGTCAAGAGTCTGGGACGCTAGGCATCTGGGATGCCGGAGATGGTTATGTGGTAAATATGCACTCTTGGATCTATGAAATGGTTTTCTTTTGGATTTGTGTTTATGGATTTGAACAGTGGCCCACTTAGTTTTGGATTTATGGATTTGGTATTCTACTGCTTGGCCTGAGTTCCCACACTTGATTTTGAGTTACGATTTTTGGGCTAAGGCCCTAATGGCATATTTGAGTAAATGTTTTGAATTACGGATTTTCAAGGCATGCATACTTTTTAGTGAAGGGCATAATGTCTTTATGAAATGTGTTTTTATGAACTTATTGATTTTTGTCCACTCACAGTTCTTAATGGTTTTAATGCCCTTTAGGTTGATCACGGATGCGGGCTGTAGCAGAGACAGAGACGTCGCACTCCTCAACCAATCCTGGCGCGCTCTGGGAGCCCCGTATTGGCAGTGGTACGTATTATCCCTTGTCTGACACTTCAGGTCAGACGGGAGCATGACGCATCCCACGTTAATCCCGGGGGGATTGGGATGGGTCGTGTCATCGTGTCAGCACCTACTTTCACACTTTTCATTCTCACCACTATTTTTATTTGATGCAACCTTAACACAACTCAGGTTATAGGGTATGGCCTTATTAATACTTGAGTAGGTGATTATGTGGGTGATGAAAGAAAAAGGGAGTGTTTGGCTTTAAAATTGGCTTAGAGAGCATGCAATTAGGTGGGACCAAGCTTTTAGAGGGTTGAGCACACATAACCTACATCACTTCTTATCTCAAACACCACATCAAATTATGAGCATATAACATATATGGTTCTTTAAATTCCAATGCAAAATTGATGTAAGGAGATAAATAAATATGAACAAAAGTGATTAATGTTTAAGAGTAGAAACATATAGATCACTCTGAAATATCTTACAAGGTAGTCTCCTTTAATTTTCTAAGGCCACTTGATTTTAGTTGCATTGTTCACTTGATTACTTAAACATGGCATTGTGAAAAACAAAATATGAATTTATGGACATGGCATGACTCTTAGTAATGCATCCTCAAGATGTTGAATCTAGTCATTGTGACTGGGACTCACAGTTTTTCCCAAGATCCTCTTGATTTCCCGATTGGAAACCTCGGCTTGCCCACTTGTTTGGGTATGATAAGGTGTAGACACCTTATACGTGACATTGTACTTTTTCAGCAAGGCCTCTATGGTGCGGTTACAGAAATGAGATCCTCCATCACTTATGATGGCTCTAGGCATCCCAAACCCAGCAAAAAATGTTAGAGCAAATAAAATCTGCAACAACCCTAGAATCATCAGTACATGTGGCCTTTGCTTCCACCCATTTCGAAACATAATCAACCTCCAAAAGGATATAGAGTAAACCTTGAGATAAGGGGGACGGCCCCATAAAATCTATGCCCCAAAACCTCAAAACTTTCAACAATATGAATCGGGTTCATGAGCATTTGGTCTCTAGTTCCATTATTTCTAGTTTGTTGGCATCTATCACATGTCATACAAAAGTTATGTGCATCTTTAAATAGTGTTGTTGAAGAGAACCATCATTCTAAAACCTTTAGGGCTGTTCGTTTAGTTCCAAAATGTCCCCTGTAAGAATCAAAATGACAAAATGTAAGGATGGATTGAAATTCAATTTCAGGAACACAATGTCATATTAGTTGTTCAACAAAATGTTTGAACAAATAAGAATCATCCCAAACATATTGATGAGCAATTTTCTTTAGTTTATCTTTATGAGCACAAGTTAAAGTATCTGGTATCTTTTTAGAAATAAGATAATTCACAATATCAGCATACCAAGGTTCACTTACCACTACTTTGAAGAGCTGCTCATCTGAGAATGTTTCAACCAAGGGAATGTGCTCCTCAGCATGCACGATACAGCTTTAATGGTCGGCCACTACATTGTCACTCCCCTTCTTGTCCTTTATCTCCACATTGAACTCTTGGAGGAGTAGGATCCATCGAATAAGTCTCGGCTTTGCTTCCTTCTTGTCAAGTACATACTTTAAAGTTGCATGATCAATATAAATTATTACTCTAGTGCCAAGTAATAACATCGAAAATTTTCAAGTGCAAACACAATAACAAGCAATTCCTTTTCAGTGGTGGAGTAATTAAGTTGTGCATCATTAAGGGTACTAGAAGCATAATAAATTATATGGGGCTTCTTTTCCTAGCGTTGGCTGAGCACAGCTCCAATGGCATAGTCTGGGGCATCACACATCAATTCGTAAGGTGAAGGTCAATTTGGGGGCTGCATGATAGGTGTTGTGGTCAATAAAGTTTTGAGCTGGGCAAATACAGCCTTACCCTCGTCATTGAACTCAAAAGGAATGTCCTTTTGCAGCAGCATGGTGAGTGGCCTCGCGGTCTTTGAGAAATCCTGAATAAACTGCCTATAAAAGCATGCATGCCCTAGAAGATACTATATGTCCTAATACAACTTTTTTTTACCTTATAGTGAAATTTTTCCCAATTAAGCGTAAGGTTTGTTTCAACACATTTTTTGAGCATCAAGGCTAGATTAGCTAGGCAATCACTAAAGTTTGTACCGAAAATACTAAAGTCATCCATAAAAATTTCAATAATTTTGTCAACTTTGAAAGATACCGGGAGCATTGCATAATCCAAATGGCATTCGTTAATACGCAAACATGCCAAAGGGGCAAGTGAAAATTGTTTTCTCTTGATCCTCTTGAGCTATGACGCGAGCTACAGACTCACGAGGAGGATAGTAAGGATGACTTCATCCTGCCTAAATGATTCGATGGGGAGTGGTCTCACAGCCTGGGTTAGTTGGAAACGTCGTCAGTGCTGATGATGTTTTCTGCATTTTCTCTCCCGTGGATCTTCCTCAATTGCAAGCTTTCACTGCAGTGCTGGCAAGAACGATTTCCACTTCATGAGGAAAACTGGTGGTGTCACTGGCGACAATTGGTTGGCCAAAAGTGGGGGTGGTGACAGTGGCCTCGTTGTTGTCGTAGAGAAGAGTTAAAAAAAAACAATAGCCACATCGCCTCACAGCAGATAGCATTGCAGAGAGACCGAGAGAGAGGTGAGCTTTTAAAAACTAAAAAGTTGATGCAATTATGCAAATAGCTCGAACTTTTTATATTCTTTCCACTACTTTATATTTTTTAAGTGGTTAAGGTTAAAGGTGAAAACTAATATATTTTTAAAAGAAGATGTATAAATAATACAAGGTTAAATTTTTAAAAGTTCAAACTTTATAATTCCACTAATATTATATATGTTCAAATCCAAAACCATTATTATCTCTGTTTTTAAGCTAATGTGGGCCATCTACTCAGCCATCATATTAAAAGTAATTAATTAAAATTGGGAATGATATCAATATCGAAATATCCATCAATATTTTCGTAAATTTAACTGTCAATGTTGATATTTTCATAAATTTAACTGTCGATATTTCCGTCAATATTGATATTTTTATCATTGACCGTAACTACTCTATGTGCAAGATTGATTATAGTTCTCATATATCCTCAAAGGATCGAAATTGCACTATATGTTCAACCTAGAATATTACTCATCAATGCACAAGATAGATTGTAATTATATTATTTACGTTCAAAATAAATCAAAACGGTATTGTATACATCATTGTAACCGCTTTTATGCATGTAGGATAGATCGTTACTACCATATATATATATATATATATATGTCTAAAATGACCGTAAAATGCTCTTTATTTAATTACAAAATTTATTGTAATCCTTATGTCTCTTCAAAATAGATCAAATATTGACAATATGTCCAAGATCGATAGTAACTGCTCCACCATATGTATACTTAAAATATGTTATAAACATTTACAAGGAAAAAGAAAAATGTAAACATTCAAAATGTTTTCTTAGCTATTCCAATTGATGGTGCAGTCTGATATTTCAAGTCTCCAGTTTGACAGTTAAAAATATTAAAATCTGTATTATAATATATATATATATATATGTATGTATATTGTTTTCAATCCCGGTGTCTAAAAAATTCTTAACAAAATTTGTGCAAAGGATGTGTGATTTGAATTTTATAACCTTTTTGATAAGTTGAACTTAATATTAGAACAAGTAACCATAGAAATTTTTAAGAATCAAATTGTCATTAAAAAAAAAACTAAAACAAAATACACCGAAAAAAAAAAGGGAAACGAAGTGAGCCATCTTCACCAGTGGTGTACCTAGGATTTTATTTGTATGGGGGAGTTATAAAATACTTAAAAAATTGAACTTTAAATATAATTCAACTCATAATATATATATATATATGTATCAAATTTATTAAAAAAAAAAACTGGGGCCATGAATGTAGGAGTGTAGGAATCTCATAAAAAAGAAATTTATAATTAATTATTTTGTGCAAAATAATAACAATTAATTAAAGAATCTCATTATTCTAGTACTAAATGTAGAAGTAGAGGGAAAAAAAACTTGACTGATGTAGTGATGTGCCTTAGTGGGGGCTTTCCAAAAAAAAAAAAGGCTGGGGGCCATGAATGTAAGAGTATAATTTGAATTATCATTTAATAGGTATTTTTCACCCCCAAAAAAAAGTCAGTGAGGGCAAAGGCCCTCTCTGAGCCTTAGCTGCCTCCGTCGGTGATTTTCACTTGCGATTTCGTGAGGAGGTAATAACATGTCAGTGAGCAACGGACACCAATAGAGGACATACAGCCTACAGGGAGGCGAAACAGTGGCATTATAGGCGAAACAGTGGCATTATTCGTAAATAAAGTGTTAAACATGTGCATTTAATAGGAGTTAAAAGTTTAAAAGGACTAGTGAGTACAAATCAAGCGCTAAATGACTTTTTAATATATTTAATGCACCGTATAAGAAATTGAATATAATAATATAATATAAAATTAATAATTAGTATCACTTGTATTAATTAGTCACTATATAAATTAATACAATTAAATGTCTTTATATGGTCATCTTCAAAACTGTCTGTATTAAATAGTCGAAACGATAGTAATCATGAAAAGTGTTATAATAATAATAATAATAATAATAATAATAATACTTATGATATAAATATTTCTTATCAATTACTGTAATATAATCCAACCAGTGTAGTATATCTGGTAGAGCACCTAATGTTTGACTTAATAGTTAGTCTATCTAATGGATGGATTAGTTTATCAAGTTGAAATATGTAGTATAATCATTGATGAAAATATCGTTCGTATCGCCGATATATCAGAATTTTTTACCAACGACACATAAAGTGGGGTGAAAGAATTTGACCGATATTGACAGGACCTTCCCCGTAATCCCCCTTGATTAGTGTGAGAGGATCTGCTCCCGTCTGACACGACCTTGTAAAATGACCATATTACCCTCGGGATTAAGTAAACATCATAATCACGTGTCAGACTAGGGATACTACGACATACTAACCAGAATACTCAGTGTACGCATTCAAGGTGATGTCTCAGCCTTCATACAGCCTGCGTTAGCGATCAACTTGGAGGGTGCCAAAACCAATAAAAAGTGTGAGTGGACAAAAACAAAGGTTTGGAAAAAACCATTTTCCAAAATTAATTATTAAACCCTTCGTTTGATAAAGCTATGCATGCAACGAATTTACGAATAAAACATCAATATCAAAATACTCGCAATAAGTGTAATAACTAGAAAATCAGAAATTTCAAAACATGCATAAAATCATACCGAACCCACACCAAGGAAAACCTGCCAACACAACCATATCAAAATACCCAACCTCGATGTCTGCAAACTGAACTTCATGTCAATGTGCTCTACCAGTAGGCTAATGTCACTCAAGAAAAAACGGAGTCCCAGACTTGACGTCCGAGTGTGGACTGGCTCAGGAACTAACGGTGTAACGACCCGTCCCGGAATTTGGGGTTAGGTTAGTAACTAATCATGATTAATGAGGGTCAAGCGGTAATTAGTTGGGCGAACTCGGACGAACGGTGCAAAATGACCGTTTTGCCCCTAGTCGTGGGCAAAACGTTGACTTTTTGGTCGGACGGTCAAATGGACTTTGACCGATGACCGTGACGTAGTTTGGGACGTCACGAGTTCATAGACAGGCGGCACGTTCGATTCCGACGTTCGTGGCGAAAGTTATGACGTTCGGAAGTCCAGGGGCACTTCCGTAATTTTGATGAAATAAGGGAAAATCTTGACTTTTTGATCGGGAGGTCCGAGGGCCGAGGACCGAGGACCGTTAGGGTGGTCTCGATGCCCCGAGTACAACGACAGGCGGCACGCGTGAAACGGACATCGGATGACGAGTTACGGGTCACGGAAGGTGAGGGGCAATTTAGTAATTTTCCAACTGAGGGCATTTTGGTCATTTCACCAACTGGGCACTGTTCACCACCGTGGGAGACAACCTGCACGGCCGTGCCGTGGGGGTCTGAGCGTGCAAATTGTTTATGGAACCCAATGGCTCGTGAAGGGTGCTAATGGACTGAAGAAGGAGTTGTTTAATACAGTGCGGGGACGTGGTTGTTGCAGAGGGGTGTTCGGGCAGTGCACGGGTGCACGATGCCGTGAAGGTATTCTGATTTTGGAGGACAGAGTAACTGGTGCGTCGAATTGATCTAACTGAGCGTGGGGGGCAGAGACTGAAGACAGTGCACGGGTGTGTTGGTAGAGGAGAGGTGCGGGGCACAACCGCACAGTGAATTGTGCTGTTACATTTGATGTTGGGAAAACAGAGTCTGGGGAAGGATTGCCATTTCGACCTCCCCAATAATGGTTTGGAAGGAAATGAGCGCTGGGGAGGAATGAGAGAAACAGAGGCTTGAGTTGGTGAGGAAAACGGGGGGATTGAGTGAAGGTTTTACAACTGGAACCCGAAACTCGTGTTTGGGCAAATTCGAATCCGAATTTGAATTGTAGGCTGGCCCAGGTCGAATTAAGGTTCGAATAAGCTTCCTGGGGTCTTAGTTAGCTGATCCAAATCGCGTATGGCAAGCTTTGAAGCTCCTGGAGCCATGGATGGACGTCGTGGGTGGCCGGAAAATCGAGCCTTGTGTTCGTGCAATTGGAGGTAAGTGTTGTGAAATTGATTCCCAAATAATCCTTTCCATGAGGCTACGATGCTATACTATCATTTAATTGAGAAATTACTTGGTTATATGATGAGTTCAGATGAGGAACTCGGTTGAGGATATCGCGTTAAGTCGAGATGGTTAGAGGTGATGACGACTGCAATGGATGTTGCAGATCCCTAATTAAACTGGTTTCGAAGCTAGTGGACTGCTGAATTGATCAAAATGGTGTCGAATTGAGGGAATGCTAGCCGGGTCAAGTCGCGGGTTAAACGGCCCGTATATCAGGAAGCCGGGTGAGGACGATGACTGTGCCTGGCACTGTAGCAGGCGCGTGAGTGTCACGCGCAGCCGCTTGCGGCAGCGCGTGACGGCGTGTGGACCCGAATTTCAAGGTGAGTCCAACATGACTTTTGTCCTACACATTGTAACGAATATTTTAGCGTTGGTTTCGAAATTGTCGGACACCGTTTCAATGTGGTTCCGAGGGTCCGAAGATTTCCTTTACGTTTGTAATTAACGATTAATTCCCGGAAAATTATGGGAAATTAGTATGTTGTTATCTAAGCCCTTAGTGACACTAAAGTATATTTTCGGGCAGGACTCGAAATTCTGGAAAATATCGGAAATTACGGGCATGCATGCGGCGCGAAACCGAGCTTTAAAATTGGTGTGTGAGTGGACTTGCTTTCAAAATTTAATGCATGCATAAATTATTTCTATGAGTTTATGATTATGATTATAAGTTGTGGTTGATTTTGATTTCCGTACTTATGCGTATTTGATTTCCGTATTTCTACGTATTTTTACTATACATGTGAAATTATACGTATTTCGAGACTATGGTCACTCGTGTGCTTAATGATGGTCTAATAAAAGAGATTATATGAAATGGGTGTAAAATGATTTAAGAAGGTTGTTTATGATTTGCGAGTGTGACTTACGGTTTTGACACGTTTTTCGAGAATGTTCCGGATTTGCACGTTTTACGAGATTTCGAGTTATTGTGATTTTGAGGATTTTAAAAATGGGTTTTGAGTATTATTTTGACTGGATCGTGATTTTAGTGATTATGATTGTGGGTTTGATGTGTTGAAAATGAGATTTGAGAAAGAGGTGATTTCTAAGAATAAAAATGGATTTGAAAAGGGTGATTTCGAGCTTGATGCTCGGGGCATAAAAGAAATTTTAATGAACGAGGTTTCGGTTTTCGGAAATTTAAAGTGGATTCTTGGTTTGGGTTCGGGATGATGCTTCCGGATGCCGGCTTACGGAATCATTATTGCGAATTCGAATTCGGGAATGAAAAAGGATTTAATAAAGTGATTTGGTCTGTTTTTGCATGCCCCGTGTTTCATGATGATTTGATTATGTTTGTAAAGTATGATTTGGGGAAAATGAATGTGGAATTTCGGACCGTGGGTCCTGTTGTGAAAAATGTGATTTTGGGATGGATCCCACGTGGTCGTGATTGATGAACTGTTTGGGGTTTAAAGACCCGCTGGAAACTGCTTTGGGTTTGAAGACCCGTTATTGTGTTGAAAACTGTTTTGGGTTTAAAAACCCGGTGCTGTTGCTGGAGCACGTTTTGAGTTTAAAGACTCGGTTAAGTGATGACGGGGGAGGGCCCTTAATGAGTTTAAAGACTCGTGAGTTTAAAGACTCGGTTACTGTGATACCCCCGAGGCCTATTGAGTATGTTCTGAGTTTAAAGACTCGTTGATATCCCGGGAAGGCCTGTTTATGCGCATGGTTTTGAGTTTAAAGACTCGGGCGCATTTGTTATCCAGCAAAATGATTGACTTATGTTTTATTGATGACTTCTGATGTTTCGGTTGAGTTGGGCAGGGGCCCGGTATGTGGTTGTTGGTTTTGGGTCATGTTGTGCATTTGGCTTTTGATCGTGGTTTTGGGCTGAGGCCCGGTGTTTATGATTACGGGCTAAGACCCGATGGTTGAGAAAGGAAAATGATTTTGAGGTTCATACGAGTTCTTCCTTATGTCGAAATTTGATACGCAGTTTTTTTTTTTATTATTATGTGGAAAATCTTAACCGATTGCGAAATGATTTTTGTTTGCATGCATTCGTTTTTTTTCGCGGAGGGTAAAAATGCTTGTTGTAACTGTTTTGCTAAACTGATTTATTTTGTCCACTCACACCTTTTGGTTTTTATTGACCCTCCAGGTCGTGGCGCGTTGTTCGAGGCTGTACGAGGGGCGGAGGCATGAGTAAGCACGTGTGGCTATCCCTGGTTTGGCAAGTACTGAGGGTAATTTGGGATTTTCAGTCATCTTGCCAGACGGGATCAGGACCGGGCACGGTTATCGATGCCCCTTTCGGGGGCGGTCCTGACAAACGGAGTCCCGGACTCGATGTCTGAGTCACGGTCCTAGTGTCAGGAACTAACGGAGCCCCATACTCAATGTCTGAGACAAGTCTCGGGAATGACGGAGCCCAGCTTGACGTCCGAGACTATCCATCACAAATCTGGCATCTCGAGGTAGGGTCATCAATCACATCACATCACAGCACAGTCACATCATCACAATCATCACACATCATCACACATCATCTCAACATCACAATCATCACGAATACTGAGGAACCACATGTTTATACAAACAATAATTCAAACCATAATTCCATATCTCGGGCATAAGCCCAAAACCACATTTTAAATGAAACCTAGTAAAATGAGACATTAAAATATTCGTAAAATAATGTAAAATTCCAATATACCAACACCGTCAAAAACATATAAACATGTCATAATGGGGTTAAAACCATCTCCCAAAACTCATTAAGGATCCAGAGTATAAGAAACCCAATTTTCTCACAAAACGTGCCAAAATTAAAATTTCCGTAATTTCATCGAAATTCATATAAAATCATGTAAATTCACGTTTAAAATACCACCAAGCAAATCATATTTTAAATCATGTAAAATCATCTAAAAAAATGCATAGAATTTAAGAAAACGAAAGTCCACTCATAGTACTACCACTTGCTCAAAACACGAGCTGTAAGCCAGTCTTAAGCCTCCGGGACGTTCGGATTTGTCAAAGTCATATTCGAGCGTCACTAACAATCCATATAAGTCCACTCATAGTACTACCACTCGCTCAAAACACGAGCTGTAAGCCAATCTTAAGCCTCCGTGACGTTCGGACTTGTCAAAGTCATCCGAGCGTCACTAACAATCCATATAAGTCCATACAATAAACCCTTAAAAACTTCAGAACCGAAAATGAGTCCTGAACACGCATTCCGAGAAGAAATACCTACAAAATACTAACCAAACGATCTCTGATTGACCTGAAACCACTACCATTGGATTCAAGACGTCAAAACCTTTCAAACAAGACCGACATGATCTCGAAATTCATGCCCATGTGCCCACAAGCGTCGGTCAAAATATGTTCAATGCTGACATCACTACTGACGACACTGTTGACGTCATCCACTGACGTCAGCATGCCAACTTGACATCTGACAAATTCTTATAGCTGCCACATGGCACCCCTTGATTGGTGCCACATGTCACCACCTGACATGTACACGTGTTTATTGACGCCATTACTGATGTCAGCATCTGCCACGTCAACACTAATAGGTCCTCACAACTCACCACGTGGCATCAACCCTAGTTCACCACGTGGCCTGACAAGATGACATGGCTTGCCATGTCGTCATTGTCTACCTCCAGTCGGGTCGACTCGGTCCTCTGTAACGAGTCATTCAACCTGAATTGCGACCCAGTTCTAACTTCGTCGTTTAATGTCCAATTTCCACCATTATTTCACCGTTCTAATCCTAGCATACCCATAAAACGATCTAGGACTAAAAATACAACATCCCGACCCAAAAATTATGAAATTATCGAGACTAACTGGGATTAGTAGAGGCAAAATGAAGATTTTTCGCTTGTTGGGAAAAATTTTGACTTTTAACTCGGGAGGTTATTTGGACTTTAATCGTGGTCCATTACGTAGATCGACAGATTTTGATCACGTAAAATTTGGACGTCGTACGAGAAAGTTACAGGTCTAGACGGTTTGATCAGGTTTTTGGTGGTACGTTTTACCAAAAGGGTTGACTTTGGTTTGTTTGTTGTGGGACCCAAAATATCTACCTTGGGACCATAGGATGAGTGAAAAATGTCACTCACCCTATGGGTGGCCCTTTTATTTCACAAACTCCCTCATCTCTCTCATTTCTTCACAGCCCGAAAGCCTTCCCCCATGTTTGCTTCCTTGAATCGGTAGTTGGGCTAATTGAGTGGAATAGAGAGTGAGAGTGAGGCAGAGAGGCCGTGAGAGGCAAACGAGGACGGCGGAGCTGTAGTTGTTTGTCAGGACCCACCCCGGTTTCACCCCGAAACCCGAGGTAAATCCCGCTCCCGTCTGACTCCTCGACACAACACCCAAGTAAAACTCACTCAAACCCAGTCAGACGCAGGAGTAATTAACCACAATGTTCCCAAGTTATAGTTGTACAGAGTATAGCACGAAATCCAAGAAAATAAAAACCGATAAATTACACGCACACGGAAGACTTCCAACTACTCTGGGATCCCTCACGTCACGTCTATGCCTCGGACTCTGCCTCGACGTCAAGACCCCGCACTAGCTCCACAACCTGGAGGGCAAGTTAAAAACCAGAAAAGTGTGAGTGGACCATAATAAAAGAAAAGTTCTAAAACCATTTATCAAAAACCGAGTTTAACCCTCCGTTTTGAAAACCACATGCATAACCAACAGTTATTAACACAGTTATAAATCAATTCTCATAAAACATCATAAGAAACAGAAACACTACAAAACAGTTAGAAAAACCACTGCATATGTATCATAAAACTGTATCAGAACCCATAAACATCAATTCATTATTTTCCGATCAAACCTGCTGGACCTATCCGAGTCTTTAAACTCCCGAGTCTTTAAACTCAATCCAGGCCTTAATCATATCCGAGTCTTTAAACTCCCGAGTCTTTAAACTCAAGGCCTACGGGGGAAATATCAATATATCCGAGTCTTTAAACTCCCGAGTCTTTAAACTCAATCCGGGTCTTTAAACCCAACCCAGCTGGTCCCCCGTCACATATCCGGGTCTTTAAACCCAATATCCAGATCCAGCAAATCCAATCCCAAAATCATTTGAAAACCATTTACCAATCCACATCCAAACCCGAATCCGAAATCACTAGTCCGATTCTCTTCCGGCATCCAGAACCGTCATTCCGAACCCAAATCCGGAATCCACTTTCCAACTTTAAAATCAAATTCCGCTTTCCGAAAGTCATTTAATCACCAAATCATGTTTCAAAATCCCTTTGTAAGCAATCAAACTAGTTATCCTTTAAAAACCCCAAAACCCTGGCATTTTACTCAGAAATCGACATTTCTCGTAAAACGTGCCAAATACCGTATTTTCTCGAAAAACGTGCAACAATGTAAAACCAACCAAACATATTCGATAAACATAGAATCATAATCAAAACCAGAAAAAAATTATAGAAAACAGTTATGCATGCTCGAGTTTAAAGAAAAGGTCTACTCACAGTACCGAGCCCTACTCGCGTCCCGAACGTCCAGCACGTTCCTCGGCTTCCTCGGAAAATTCCGATCCTGTTCACAATCATCAAATTACGTCACTAACACGTTCACGAAAGTTCACCTAAAGTCCCTCAACATTCCCCGACTCCTAATCGAAACGAACCGGAACCCTAAACCGTCACCCTCGCGAAACTAAACTCAAACGACTTCCGATTGACCCGAAACCAACTCCAATGAACTCACCATAACTCCTAGACCAAAAACCATGTTGAATATTTCTCCAACCGCCGCCGCACGCGCCCCCACGCGCCGCCCAAAGTGGCTGCGCGTGGCCCTCACGCGCCTGCTACAGTGCCCTTCAACCTTGAGCAGACCCGGTTCAGCACAGTCGTCTGCAATTCAGACCGGCGTCAGCGGTTCACCGCCGTGCCTGCACGATTTCTCTCCCTTTCTTCACCCACAGCTTCGTCCAGTTCCAAGCTATCCATTCCCCAACTCCTCAGACCTCGACACCGCCTCAATCCCGTCGACTGAAGCTCGAAACCAGACAGCCAACAACCCCTGTTTCACGATCCAGCCACCCAGCTCACCACCCTTCACGGTGGCTTCACCAAACTCTTCCCTGGACCTCACTGAACCTAAACCACCACTCCTAGACCTTCGACTCAGCCCCAAGCTCGACGACTTTGGGTTCGAACATCACGGTAAAACAGAGCACCAGAGTGCCTGCCGTCGTCTGAGCTCCGCCGTGTGCACCCCCGTCACGGCGACCAACCTAGTCGACGCCTAGGACCGTCCTGAACCTCACCCTGACCTCCATTCCTCTCGACTCTAAGCCCAACCTCACAACTTTCAAATTGAACAACACGGGAAAAACAGAGCAAGAGATCTCACCTTTCGATTGCGTCTCCGCTGTGCGCACCGCCGCGTGACACGGTGCTCGTTGGACTCCCTGCAGCCTCCTGAACTTCCCACGGTCGTGGTTTGAGCCACCACACGGTGTAGCCACCACCACGAACTCACAGCCTCCCTGTTTTCCCAAAATTGTGCCGCACCACCACCGAGCCGTCGTGAACGATTCCTCCACCAAACCACGATCACCAGTACAACACTCCTCCCTGTCACTCTCACAAGCACTCTTCACTCCCTCCTAGCACAGAATCGATCAATTCCCTTTCAAGTTCTCACCCTCTGTTTCTCTCTGTGTGCCGAAGAACAAACACAAGTATGGCACGGGTGCACCCCAAATAATTGGGCCGTGAATGCACAGGATTCCACCAGAAGCCTCTAGCCCCCTAACACGTGTCATCATCCACTCCAATCCTTTCCCACCTGGTTCAATCTCAGCCTTCCATTTCCTTCTTTCTGCACAAATCCCAATGTGCAGAAAGACCAAATTACCCTTCTTTTTAACTCATTTTTACGGTTTTGCCACAACTTCCTAGACCCATATCTCACACCTCGTACGTCCGATGACTACGTGCCGCCTGTCATCGAACTCAGAACGACAAGAACTATCTAACCATCCTAGGTCAACGTACCAAAACCCGATTCTACAAAAAGTCAACTATTCCCCCTAATTTACCCAAATTACTAAGGGTGGCATTTTATACCGAAAAACCGAAAAACCGCAAAAACCGACCGGTATTTTACCGCATTGAAACCGCAATCGCGGTAAACCGAACCGCATTTGCGGTATTTAAAACCGAACCGCATTTGCGGTTGCGGTTGCGGTATTGATTTTTCTAAACCGACGGTTACCGCAATCTCTCCTTACTCTCATCTTAACTCTCTGATTCTCATTCCGTCATTCGTCTCTATCGCTCTCTCTCTCTCTCAACTCTCAAAATCCGCTTCTCCCTCACAGACCCAAATCGAACTCATCTCCTCCTCCTCTCTCTATCAATCTAAGTTAGTAAGTTCTATCTCTTCTCTCTCAACTCAACCTCCACCAGGACCACCACGCTCACTCTGTCACTCAACTCAAGCGCTCTCTCTCTCTCTCCAGCTTAACTCAAACCCGCCGGCCACCACTGTCAAGTTCAACAGCCGCTCTCAGCCTCTCTCAAGTCTGTCTTGGTTGATTTGGAGGTAAATTATTCATTATTGTGTTCTTAATTTCTGAAATTGATTGTTTCAATTCAAAGTTAGGGTTTCGACTTCTGTAAAACCGAAAACCTGTGAAAGGCTTGATCCTCTGAGTTTCAACTTCTGTAAAACCGTTAAACTGTTCGTTTCTGTTCTCTGTGGATTTCTTGCTATATTCTTCTAGCTTTAAAGTGGTGGCTGTAGTATGCACTTTACTCCCAAATTTGTTGAACTTGTTCATTTGATGTCTTTACCCTTGCTGAGAAATTTGTTGAACTTGTTCATTTGTATAGCCTATAAATCAGAACAGAGGGATTGCTGAGATTGGAACAAAACTAAGTCAGAAATTAGAATGGCATTTAAATTACTGGAAATTGGTGAAAACCAAAATTTGAATTGGGTTAAAACTTCTATAATTTGCTCTCGGATTCTCATAGTTTTCTCAGCAACCAAACAGATAAAGAGGTTAAAAAAATGATCACATTGAAGGGAGAAAAAAGTGGTAGTTACTGTCTGGGCTCAAGAATATGTCACCCAAAACTCCAATAATTATTTAGTAATAGGAATAACCACTCAAATACAAATTCACACCTAGGAGAAGAGTATAATGCTTTGAATCTGGAATCTGTTAATGTTAATTCTGGAATCTGTAATTGTTTTGAGCTTGGTTTTGAATCTGTAAATGTTAATTAAATTCTGTTTTTGAATCTGCATGTTAATTAAATTCTGTTTTTTTTTTTAAGTTTAATTTTTTGTTGTTTTTGTGTTGTGTTGTGTAACTTGTGTTATAGTCTTATAGATGGAGTCAAGCCACTCTAACACACCTAATGCCTCTAAATCCCCAAACACAAACCGATACACCCGAAACACAATCTCCAACTCAAACACAAAATATCACACCTGAGGGGCTTGTGGTGGGAGATAAGAGGAAAGCCCCAAAATCGATTGTATGGTTACATTGCAAAAAACAAATAAAGAAGGATGGTAGTGGGGTAGAGAAGGTTATAGGGGTTTGCAATTATTGCAAATTGGAGATGCCGGCGGACCCTCGAAAAAATGGGACAACGGGTTTAAAAAATCACATAGAGAGGAGATGCAAGCTCTCTCCTCTCTATCAACAACAAGGTGATGCAAATCAACCTTCTTTGACAACAGATACAATGGGTAGTGGATTGATTCCTCACACATTCAATCAAAAAAAATGTGAGTTAAAGGTTGTGAAGTTCATCATTAAGGATGAGCAACCTTTTAGAGTCGTTGAGGGCTCGGGTTTTAAGGAAATGATGAACGAGGTGCAACCTCGTTTCAAGGTACCAAGTAGGAAGAAGGTTGCCGAGGGGGTGTGGGAGTTATTCATGGTTGAAAAGGCAAAGATAATAAGTGTGATTGGTGAGCAAAGAGTTAGTATCACAACCGATACTTGGACATCGATCCAAAACATAAATTACATGGTTGTGACGATCCACTTCATGGATAGTAATTGGAACTTGCACAAAAGAATAACTAGTTTCACAAAGATCACTAGTCATAAGGGCATTGACATAGGAAAAACCCTAGATGCATGTTTGACGGATTGGGGCATACATAAAGTGTTCACAATTACCGTTGATAATGCTTCCGCCAATGATGGGGCGGTTGAGTACATGGCACAAAGCCTAAAGTCAATGAACACCTTAATGTTGGATGGGAAGTACTTGCACTTGAGGTGTGCTTGTCACATTCTTAATTTAATTGTTAAGGATGGGTTGAAGGAGCTTAGTGGCTCAATTGAGGGTATAAGAAATTGTGTGAAGTTTATTCACTCTTCTCCGGCGAGGTTGGATAAGTTTAGAGAGTTTGCCATTGCATGTAGGATGGACAAGATGGCAAATGTGCCAATGGATGTGCCTACAAGGTGGAATGCAACCTATAAAATGCTTGAAGGTGCATTCAAATATAGGCAAGTCTTTGAGAAGATGGCATATTCTTGTGAGGTGTTTCAAGCTTACTTTCTAGAGGAAGAAAAAGTTAAGAAAGTGATGGTTAAGAGAGTGGGACCTCCAAAAGATGATGATTGGGAGAAGGCATTAGCTTTTGTGCATTTTCTCAAAAAATTTTATGATGCTACATTGAAACTTAGTGCGACCAAAACTTGTACATCCCCAATAATTTTCTTAGAATTGGTTGCTTTACAAGTTCAAATAGAAGCTAAAATGAAAGATCATAGGAATCCTACTATGCAACGGGTAGCATCTTTAATGAAGTTGAAATTTGACAAATATTGGGGCAACTTTGATGTTGTGAATAAGCTTATATTTTTGGGGAATGTGCTAGACCCGAGGATGAAGCTTCAAATGCTCCAAATAAGCCTTGGCAATCTTGGGGCAGATTCTAGAAAGCAAGATGAGATTGTGAAGGAGGTTGTAAAGTGTTTGAACGAATTGTATAATGAGTATACAGGGATTGGAGGGGGTGTGAGCCAAATTGATGAGGATGAGATTGATGATGAGGTTGCACAAATTGGTGATGATGTTGATGTCACATTTCAACTAATGCAACAACTTGTGCAAAAGAGGAAGGATGAGCAATCTGTTGAGATATCCAATGAAGTGGATAAATACTTGACGGATCCTTTTGAGAGCCCCTTGAGCAAACAATTCAATCTCTTGAATTGGTGGAAAGGGAACCAAACAAGATATCCTATTCTTTCACAAGTTGCCAAGGATATCTTTGCAATTCCAAGTTCTACGGTTGCTAGTGAAAATGCTTTTAGCCTAGGTAAGAGGATTGTGGATCCTTTTAGAAGTTCTTTGCATCCTAAAATGGTAGAGGCATTAGTGTGTACTAGTGATTGGCTTAGAGCGGACGAATTTTCCTTTTACAAGGAACCAACGGATGATGAGGTTGAATTCTACAAGGAAATGGAATATATGACAACTTGTAAGTAATTAGTTTATTTGCTCATGTTATTTATGCTCCTCCTTATAATAAAATGTACTAAAATTATATTGTTTTATTTTATTTGTAGATAGCATTGGTGCTCAAACAACACAATGAGGTTCTTCAAATCCACTCACCACCACCAACACTTGAGTTTGTAACTTTAGTTTGTAATATTGGTGCATTGCATTTTCCTTTTAGTTTGTAACTTTAATTAACTTTAAATTGGATTTTCTTTTGGGTTGTAACTTTAATTCATTTTGCATTGTATTTTCCTTTTCGTTTGTAACTTTAAAGAATTTGGAATTTGAATGCTTGAGAAGTTTTATCTTTAATTGGAATGCTTGGAATTGAACTTTAATTTTCTTTAGGTTGTGATGCTTGAGAAGTTGGATTTTAATGACACAAAAAGAACTTGCGGTTTTAAACCGTGAATTAGCGGTAACCGACCGCATTTTGCGGTTTACCGCATTGCGGTAAACCGCAAAACACGGTCGGTTTGCGGTTTCAAAAAACACCCTACCGCAAATAGTCGGTCGGTTTGCGGTTTGGGAAAAAAATCGCGGTTACCGAACCGCAACCACCACTACAAATTACGGTTAGGCCCTCAACCTTCCGAACATCACAACTTCCTCCTCGGATGTCGGAATCGGGCGTGCCACCTGCCTATGGATTCGTGACATCCTAACCTACGTCCTGGTCACTGGTCAAAGTCCATCGAACCACCCGAACTAAAAGTCAATGTTTTTGCCCGAACTAGGGGCAAAATCGTCATTCTACACTTACGGACCTATCGGGACCACCTAACCGCCGATTAATCTCGCTAATCCCACCTTAATCACCCTACTAATCCCGGCTCTCGGGATGGGTTGTTACAATCGACCCACCTAAAAAAAATTTCGTCCCCGAAATTTCACGGCTAGTTCCCAACACCTAGGGTCTCCTACCCGGTAATTAACAACCTCTCTTGGGCCTCCACCTTGGGTATTTCACTCCATCCCCAACTACTGTTACCACGGCCAACCCTCGCTATGTAACAACTGCATGGTGTACGCAAGGGAAACTCTATGAACAGAAAACAAAGGTATTATCAAATACCTTATTTCAGAGTACTCGACAGAAGTCATAGAGTACATCCTTGTGTACAACCAACTTACCTTCTCGAACCCACTCGACTACTAACCTAAACAATCGACCACCCATCTTTCTCGGCTGCTAATTCGGCCACTATCGGAAAAAATCTACAAAGTCCTAAAGGCAAACTCTAGCTTGTGGGTTCTCTCCTTCAATAACCTCATATCGATCAGTTATAGTCACTCCTTTCCTGTACCTTCCGTCATTTCTACGGAACTCACTGTACACTCCAAGTCCTCTAGGAAAACTCCTAGACTCTACCCTGGGATCCAACAACCAAAACTTCGTACAGCACAACCAAAAGTAATACAAGTACCTGTCCCCGCATCTGGTGTCGACTGAACCTCCTGCTGAGTCATCGAAAACACTCGGGTCTGAGATCCCGACGCTCTACCACGTCCCCTCGAACTACTCGTGGCAGTGCCACCACCTCCTCTCGGGCTTGCTGTCCCTGACGCTGTACTCTGTCCGGGCTCCGCTGCTCCTCTGCCTACACCACCTTCCTGTGGCAACAGTGGACACTCACGTCGAAAATGACCTCGCTCCCCACAGTAGAAACACACATTCCCACCTGGTCCACTGCTCGGTCTCCCTGTAGACGCTACAGACGTCGCGCTAGCCTGCGGAGTCGGCTGTGCTCGGTAACCACGAAATCCTGAACTCTGGAAACTCCCAGGTCTACCAAAACGATCATCGCCCGACGACGACGCTCCACCGACGTTACCTCTTTTCGGTGTCTGCTGGCTCGAAGATCCAGGAATAGATGGTTCCCGGCGGCGCACTGGCAAACTAGCCTCCACCCTTACCGCAGCATCCGACAAGTGTCGGAGGGTAGCAAAAGATCCGGCCGTCACTATGGCTCGAATCTCACCTCGCAGACCCAACTCAAACCTTCGGCATTTCTCGGCTTCAGTAGCCACAAAAGCAGGAGCAAACCGAGACAACATCTGGAACTTCCGTTCATACTCAGCCACTGTCATATTCCCCTGCTGGAGCTGCAGAAACTCCGCCTCCTTGGCATCCCGGAACAGAGAGACCTGACGGTTGCTTGGTACGAGTGGAAATTTCTAGATTGGCTCGGTTTGCAATGGGTGCTACGGCGATTAAGGCAATGAAGATTTGTTGGTTTGCATCGGATCTTGAGAATAAGATTCGAGCGATTGTGCTAGCTGGAGGATTCACCATATTTCAGACACTAGGAGATGTGGCACCTCAGATAGAGATGAGTTTGACCGAATCCCAACAACAATCAGATGATTCCGGCTGATGTGGATGGCATCTAGAGGATTCTTTTTCCAAGGAGCTTTGAAGAGGAATGCTTCAAGCTCCAAGTATTCGAATGGCAATTATCCGATTGAAGTGGTCGATGATCGGGAAGGAGAGGATCCTGAAAGGGCCGGTTGAGATTATAGTTATCTTTCGAGTCAGGTGGGACTACTTGACACATACACTGCACTTGGAGCAAAGATAGGTGTTTTGTCTTACCTTGGCAAGTATACACGAGTGTTCGTGAAATACGGGCCCACACACTTTATCTCCATAAGTATTATACCTTTGTTTACCAGGAGTGTATCCCACTGGGTTGGGACATTGATATCAGTACTCTGATTGTGTTGTGATGGGAGCACCTATTCGGTTTGAGTAGAAAGTTTGGATTGTAAGAAAGATTGGATTCCCTAGATATTTGTGATTTGGACGTGATCCTAGGAATGGATTGGTGGACGACCCATTACTCCTTTGTTGAGTGTTTGAGGAACCAGTTGTATTTGGTAGTCCTGATTTGTCATGGTTGGTCTTTTGGTGGGACTAGATGATACTTCTTTTGGGAGTTAAGGCTTGGAGGCCAAGAAGATACTACAGATTAGTTGTTAAGAATATTGGACTTGTGTTAGGATATCACCAGATGGCTCAGTAAGCTTGGGGAAGGTATTGATTGTGTGGGCATTTTCGGATGCGATTACAGAGGATTTACGGGGTTGCCACCTCTAGATGAGGTTCTAGGTATTCAATCCATTTTGAAACCACCGTTTTGGATGGTACCAACTGTCAGGACCCGTCCCAAATATCGCCACTATACCCGGGACGAACCCTGCTCCCGTCTGACAATCACACCTAAAGTACCAAGATAACCTCCATACAACAATAAGCATAACTATCAGACGAAGGAGTAAATATATACAACTGTAAGTCAGAGCACAGTTCTACAAAATGGGCACAAAAATCCTACTATGCTAGTCTCGCAACGGAAGAACGTCGTAAGCTCTATGCCTCGATATCTGCCTCAACGTTCACCCCAGCGCTATCACCACGACCTGGAGGGAAAATTTAAAACCAAAAGTGTGAGTGGACTAGAATAACTAAAAGTTTTAAAATCAGTTTATCATCAAATCAAAGATAAGAAAAACCCATAATATTTGTTCCCTCCGTTTTGAAAAACATGCATGCCCAACTAAGAATTAGAAAATCATAACATGAAACATCATAAGAAACAGAAACACTATAAAAACAGTCATAGAAAATCATAGTATGTATATCGGAACCATAGCATAACCCAAGAACGTCAAACCATCATTTTCCGATCAAACCTGCTGGACCTATCCGAGTCTTTAAACTCAACCACGCCTCAAATATAATTCCGAGTCTTTAAACTCCCGAGTCTTTAAACTCAATAGGCCTACGGGGGTAATATCATAAAAATCCGAGTCTTTAAACTCCCGAGTCTTTAAACTCAATCCGGGCCCGTCCCCCGTCAAATCAGTATCCGGGTCTTTAAACCCATATCCAGATCCAGCAAATCCAATCCCATTTCAGTGTAAAACCAATTCGAAATCCCTCGCCAAACTCGAATTCGAAATCCCCGGTTCGAAGCCCTTCCGGCGTTCAGAACCGACATTCCGAACCCAAATCCGGAAATCCAGTATTATATAAAAACCACAGGAAATCACAAATCATATTTCATAACCCATTTATCATCATCAGAAAACATTTATAGGTTAAAATCGCAAATCTGGCATCAAAATCCGAAAATCAGCTTTTCTCGTAAAACACATTGAATAACATACAACATCAATGAAACAGTTAGGCATGCTCGAAAGAAAAGAAAGAGTCCACTCACAGCTCAGAACGAGTCAATCGCGCTCCGTGCGCTCCGTGCGCTCCTCGACCGTCTCGGGTGCCTCCCGTCCTGTCAATATGCACCAAATAGGGTCACAAACACATTAAGGATACTAACCCTAATTTCCCCAATTTTTCGGGAATTTATTAATATTTTAATCCTAGACCCTAAACCGTCCGGATTCCCGAACAACCTCCTAACATCATCCGATTCACCCGAAAACCATACCAATGAACTCCTTAGGACATTTAGAACCAAAACCATGTTGGAAGCTTGGCCGGAATCCTCCCCACGCGCCTCCACGCGCCGCCCAAAGTGGCTGCGCGTGGGCCTCACGCGCCTGCTACAGTGCTTCTCCAACCTCGAGCCACCCGGTTCAACACAGTTGAACCGGCGTGACCGGTTCTCCTCCGTTCAGCCACCAATCCAGTCCAAACCAATCCTACTCTCATCGTCCAGTCCCTAGCAACCTTCCCATGTCCCTACATCGAACCATCACGGCTTAAAACCCACCGTTCACGGCTTCGAAACAGACGGCCCGTAGCCCCTGTTTTGGCCGCCGGCCGCCCAGGTCCTCCCCCGGCACGGCACCACAACCACACGACTCCTGGAACCTCCAGGAGTCTCACCCTGGCCTCCAAATCCCTCGACTCTAATCCCAAATCCACGACTTTCGATTTAAAGTTCACGAGAAAAACAGGGGAAAAAGTCTTACCCTTCGATTCCGTCTCCGCCGTGTGCACCGCCGTGTACCACGGTGTTCGTTGGACTTCCTGCAGCCACCTGAGCCTCCTATTGGCTTGAATCAATCCACCACACGGCACAACCACCGCCACAGTCTCACGGCTTCCCTGTTTTCTCAGACTTCCGCCGTACCACCGTCGTCTCTCCGTGCACGGTTTCTCCCCCAAATCACGATCAACACCTCACCCTCGTCTCACTATCACTCTCTCAATTCACTCTTCACTCACCCTTACACTGAATCGATCAATCTCTCCCAGTTTCTTCTCCTCTGTTTTCTGTGTGTTCGAACAAATGCACGGTTTGAAAACGTGCAAAGTGTGGACGTGCACACTTTAGTAACCCCTGGAACCATCCAGCCCCTTGCACGTGTCCATCATTCCTTGGTTAGCACAAAATATCCCTGCCACTTGCCCTTATCTGATTGGGCTGAGGGAAAAGACCAAAATGCCCCTCCTACACAAATTACCATTTTACCCTCACACTTTCCAGACCCGTAAATATTCCGTCCGACGTCCGATGACATCGTGCCGCCTGTCGTTGTACTCAGGACGTCGAGACCTATCTAACGGTCCTCGGTCTACGTGAAAATCACAAGTCCTCCAAAAAGCCAACATTTTCCTCAATTAGTCAAAATTACGGTAACGCCCTCAATCTTCCGAACGTCATAACTTTCTCTCCGATTATCCGAATCGAACCTGCCACCTGTCTACAGACTCGTGACGTCCTAAACTACGTCACGATCAAGGGTCAACAGTCATCCAATCGGTAAATCGAAAAGTCAACTTTTGACCTACTATTCACAAGGGCAAAATCGTCCGTTACATACAAAACTTTTACAAAATTACATTTATACCCTTCCCGAAGGTACGGGTTGTTACACCAACATGGTTCACTTATAAGATTCAGTGGGTTTGGGGTTCATTAGAATTGGTACGTCACCTTGGGGAGCCTTAGTGCTATTTGTGTAAAGGATTGATGGAACCCTAAGACTTTGGATTGATTTTTGGACAACTGAACAATGTGATTGTATGGAACAAGTGTCCCTTATCGTGGAAGTGCTTAGTAAACTTTCTACATTTGTTCATCACTTCTTGGTTCCATGGATATATAAGCTGGTGAAAGTTGAATTTTTTGAGGAATGCTACCATCGTGGGAAATAGAGTGAATCTCTACAATATCCATCAACATATATTATTGGTTGGTGAAAATGACTTCTTAGTTTTGCTCCTTTTTCGAGGATTTCTGGGTATGCTTGCAATACGGTTGCAACTTCTCACGATTCTAAAGGTCATTTATGAACTCAACACCTAGGTTGTGAGTCGAGGAGCAGCTAGTTCTTGGTGTTGCAGGATGTTGATGGGTTCAATTTGCATTTGTATTCACATTTGCGTCGGATGAACTTGGATGTCACTAGCTGTGAATCAAGGAATTGGATAATCTGATAACTACTTTCGGACTCGGTATGGAAATTTTGAGTTTGGATACGTTAACTAATGTCCATTGTTGAATCGAGTCTTCCAAAAGTGTTTGGATCGTTTTGGACATTGCGTTCAGGCACATAGCTTGACGTGTGCAAGGAGTGTGAAGGAACATGTGGGAAATTGAAGCCTCGAAGTGTTTATCCTTAGGGGAAATAATGGTATGCCCAGTTGAACAAGTATCAGTTTTAGTGTACCCGTGTTGGTGTTATGGGTCATATTATTTCTATAGAGAGGACTAGTAAGGATCCTCGGAGGATCAAGATAGTTTTGGGATTAGCGTCATCCAACCACAGTAACCGAGATTTGGAGTATCTCGGACCTGTTGAGTGTTACAGGCGTATAGTATAGGAATTCTCAACGTTTGCAGTCTACTAACGCGATTGACTGGGAAGGGAGTCAAATTGGTTTGAGATGACTTGTGTGAGCTGGATTCTCAAGAATTGAGGAATGTTTGACTGCTGCTCTAGTTTGAATATCCTGGATGATAGTAGAGGTTTTAGAAATTACGGTGATGCATCGATACACGAATTTGGATTATGTACCTACGCTGCATATGAAGGTTTTGACTTTGTAGCTAAATAGTTGAGATGATCAGAGTTGGACTCGCTGTATCCTGGGGAAACGTACATGATCTTTATAGATCACATGAGCCTTATGTGTTGGTACTCGAAGGGAATTGAACTTGAGGTCGAGGAGACGGCTAGAACTGATTGACAGACGATGACGGTTCATTTGAGTATCTTTCGGAAAGGTGAATATAGAGGCTGATGCCTCGAGTAGGATATGTGCAAGCTCATTTTCTCTTATTTGTTCTGTTCATCTACGTTTGATATTAGAGCTCTAGTTGGAGGTATTGTGCTGATGGTAGATGACCGTTGAGTGTTGATGGACAATGTTCCTATGAGACCTATGTGGTTTACAACACAGTTTTAGGATCTGACATTTTGCATCATCAGTGACAGGATCCATCCCAATACCCCTAGATTATCACGTGATCCATCATCAGTGACAGGATCTGACATTTTGCATCATCTGTAGGGTTACGCATCGGCATGTGATGTCTCAGTCTTTGCTATAGCCCGCATCCGCGATTAACCTGAAGGGTTCCAAAAACAACCCAAAGTGTGAGTGGACAAAAATAAATATTTATTTTAATTATTTTCCAAAATATTGATTTCAGCCTCTGTTTTTACAAAGCATGAAAACTGATGCAATCATCGTAAAACCAACACATATTAAAATCTATGGACACAAATCAATGGTTTAAAACCTCGGGACTCATTCTAATATCCAACCTATGTCACATCTCATATCATTGTCTCATATTATCATCAGTCACGTCATCCGTACAACGTGTGCAAATAAGCTCTAAGACCGCTCAGATCCAAGCACGTAGCCGTGAACACATCACCGGTCTTCTTTCCAGATCCGTGAATTCATCACTGATCGATCTCCATATAATACCAGCACTCCTAAGTCGAGCCTCCCTCGGCTGCACGACAACAGGCAGTGCTTCGTGACCTCTCCAAGCAAACACATCCCATCCCGAAGGCGAGCATTATCTCTAGGGTTCTCTCCGGGGAAACATATTCAGAACTGGAAGCTCTCTCATACTCATCATCTCAGAGAATGGTCATAGTAAAAACGGTGGAAACATATTTTTATTGTTTAAATCAAATCAGTTGTATTGTACAGGGTCTCGGCCCAAAACATGGTTTCTACAAAAACTCATAAAATCAGTGTCCAATTTTCATTTCGCAACTCAAATCATTTCACAATCAAATAATGTGTTCCATGTGGGATCTCTGCCATGTCATCATCGTCTTCCTTCAGACGGGTCAACTCATTTGACTGTAACAGGTCGTTTGACCCGCGACACTGAACCGATCCTATCTTTTTCATTTCTCCACCATTTTTTTTCAATTCGACTCGCAATCTACCCTGGAAGAGATCCATATGGCTAAAATGTGAAGAAAGTACCTGAAAATGGCTGGCCATGGTCGAATACTCACAGGTCACCTGCAACCGTCCTTCCAGGGTTGTTCCAGCCACCTCTGCCTCTCCTTTTCGACCTTATAGGCTCGTATGAACTCAACATAGATACCCCAGGCATCAGAATAGGCCCTAAACATCTAGAAATTAAAATCCAATCCACCAAGTTCACATGTTACCTTTTTCGCAGTTTTTTAGCCACCTCACGACGACCTCAATCCTCCTTCACTCTCATTCCTTCTCCAGAAGCAAAACAACTAAGAAGATGGTGAAGGTTTAGGGTGGCTAACGGGTGGATGAATGAAAAATAGGAAGGGAATGGGAGGTGCATGTATGTAATAATGATCAATAGATGAGTGACAAATGTCACTCATCCATTGGACCTAAAAATAAATATCTAGGACTACTACAAATGACAGGACCCGTCCCGACTCGACGTTGATAACCGTGCCCAGTCCTGCTCCCGTTTGACAAGTCAACTGAAGTCCCAAAATTATCTTTCAGCACCTGTCAGACAAGGGTTAACTGCACTGATTTATGCTCATGCCTCCGCCTCTCGATCAGCCCCGAATGTCGTGCCACGACCTAGAGGGTCATCAAAACAGGAAAGGTGTGAGTAGACAAAAAATAATATCATTTAAAATGCATTTCAAAATACATCATTTACCCTCCAATTTATCAAACCATGCATGCATAGGGTAAAACATATGAATAACAATCACCGGCTTTCCAGCCAAATCACATAACAAGTATCAAATCCCGGCTCTCAAGCCAAAACATGTGAAAACATAATCACCTAGCCACACAGACCAGAACCCGTACTCGATACCAATACGCAATCACAATAAACATCACACAGCACTACTCACGAGTACACAACCAATCAATCAATCCGCACTATTCACAAGTGCATAAACAATCACATAGTCACATCTGCACTACGCGTAGGCCAATATCCAGCCACATCCTCGGGATGAGACACATCTGGGCTCAACCCTCGGGCTCAGTCCCATCTAGGCGAACAAATCCCTAGGCTCAGACACATCCGAGTGGTACATCCAGGCTCAGTCGCATCCGAGAAGCTAGCTTACCATAACAACTCACAATCACACAATCATATCCCCCAATCTCCGGTCGTTTGGGTAATCCCCTAGCTCCGACCGTCTAGGCACTCACAATCACAATGAAAACCATCCCGGGATTACATCCCAAAACATTTCAATAAATTCCTTGACTACAAACCAAGTCAAAATCATTTCCGACCGGGTCTCAAGCCCCAAATACCATTTACACATAAATCCGTAATATCTCATTTGAAACATTAAAATAATCCAGAATTCATCCTTGCCTCACCAATTAACTCAAAATATCCATTTTGAAACCATTTTGACTCCGGGCCTAGCCCAAAATATCATTTGCATATTTCCCGTAAAACGTGCCCAAAAGACAGATTAAAATAATCATTAAATCACAAATAATCATGCCACATCATCAGGACATCATTGCACATCAAATCATGCAATCAATCATGTAGAACATTTAACTATGCATGCATAACGGTTTATAAAACAAATGTCCAGTCACACACCGTCCAAACCGCTCGCTTTCCGAGCTATACGCATTTCCGTAATTTCCGACATTTTTCAGGAATCTCGAATCCTGTCCAAAATCATTACTTAGGGTCACTAATGACATAATTAACATCATACTAATTCCCCATAATTTTCTGGAAATTAAATATTAATGAACACATAAGATAAACCTTTGGACCCTTGAAACAATATCGAAACGGTGTCCGATTAACTCGAAACCAACCCCAAAATGTTTGTTACATTGCATAGAACAAAATTCATATTGAACTTACCTTGGGAATCGTTCCCACGCGCCCTCATGCGCCTCCATGAGTGGCTACGCGTGAAACCCACGCGCCTACTACAGTGTTTTTTTTCACTCGACTTTCTTGCAAATGGGTTGTTCAACCCGCGACATAACCCGTTTAATTCTCCATCAATCTGACATCGTTTACAACAATTCAAATGTCCATTAGCATCGAAATAGGTTTAATTAGAGATCTGTAAACTCAATTACATAGAACCTTACCTTAATTCTCCCATTCGATCTCAAATTCTCGAAGAACACAGAACACTGTTCATTCTTCGAAGGTCATCATTTTCCATCGTTTTGCTTCAATTAGTCCATCTAAAAGCTTCGTAGGAGTCCTTTAAGTCTAATTCCATCCTCAATTTCATCCTTCATTCCCTCCAATTGCTCGACTCAAGGTTGAAAATCCACAGACTTCATTCCCTCTGTTCTAGCTCAAAATGACCCCTATTCACCTCAATTTTCCTTGGGTTCGACTCGTCTCAATCCCAGGAAGCTAAATTCAAGATCAATTACACTCATGGACGTCCAACAATTCAAATTCGATCGTAAGGTGCATCAAAGGTTTTCGGGTTTAAGCTTGGGTACAACTGGGTTCGAAGCCCATCATTGATCTTTTCGTTTTTCTCTCTGGATTTCACTTAATTTCTCAAAAACCCAGCCCCAGAGTTCAATTGTCACCTGAGATCATGTTCTGTCTTTGTTGGAGGGAAGCACACACCCACCATTTTTTTTTTCATTTAAACGCCTGAGGTCAATTATTAGATAACAATCAGCCACTAATCCTTCAAATATGGTGACAAATGTCACCAAGTGACCAATCCTCATCCAAATTAGCTGAATCAGCTAGGTTAATTATCCAATTCACTCTGCTACGGCAAATTACCATTTTGCCCTTCCTTGGTTAATTACCAAAATGCCCCTCACAATTCTAGACCCATAACTTTCACGTCCGAACTCCAATTGACGCATGCTGCATGTCTACGAATTCAGCATCGCGAGATCTATCCAACGGTACTTCCGGAAAGTAAAAACAAGGTCCCGATCAAAAGGTCAAATTTCGGCCCTTATAACCAGGGGCAAAATCCTCATTTCCTTCCAATTTTCCAATTTTTCCTTTTTTGAATTTTCGGGGCATCACAACAAACAAAAGTGAACATGCCTCGTAAATCATGCAATTGTACTACAATTCTTTCCAGAACCGTAACTTTCCTATACGATGTTCGATTTCGGCATGCCGCCTGTTTACAGACTTGTATCATCTAGATCTACGTAATAGACTTCGATCCACGTGCATTTGACCTCCTAGTCAAAAGTTAACATTTTACCCTCGTTTAGGGGAAAATAGTCATTTCACCACGATCGTCCACTAATCCTTAATTAATCCCGATTAATCCTTAATTAATCCCGTAGATTTGGGACGGGTCCTTACAATCTTCCCCCTTTAATCAATTTCTTCCTCGAAATTCAAATCAACTCAATTCCACATCAAAACTATGGAAATCTAATCGTGCCTCTATCTTGAGGCACACGTAACAGCCTCTATCCATAGTATGCCTCGGACACATATGTCACTTGGCGTCAACTACCATCCAACAGTCAAGGTTGAAGCTTAGCTCATCATCTTTGACCGTATCCGACATGCGCGTGACCTAGCTGTCATTGGAATCTCCCCTACTCAATTCTCGAACCTCATATCTCCAAGTCTCAACTTTCACGTCTCGAAATCCAAGGTCATCCTTCAAGTCTCAATCTCAAGTCTCAAGCGAGACATTGTTACTTGTCAATCCCACATGTCATCCACGTAGGTGAACTCAGCATCCAAGCTGACCAGCCATTCGAACAGTCCTCCTCAGCTAAGCTGACATCACATTCAGTAGGAGCATCACCAATCGTCTCCCACTCGATGGTCTCCAATCGTAGATCATATTCCCATTCACCAAGCTAAAATCTTTGCTCACAGTGGGCGATCTCAAATCATTTGTCAGTAAACGGTGTCCAACTATAAACCATATCCATGACAACTATAGTGACTAGCCAGTCACTCATCGGCTTCACTATTTCCATTCGAGTTCCGTACTAAAATTTGACTCTCTCTAGAGTCCTATTACTGTACCTCGTCTCATCAAGAGACCAACTCAGTAATCTTGACTCGAGAGGAGTCTCAAAGTGCATTGCACTCATTTAGAGTGCATATTGACCTCATTGAATACTTTCTCTAGCTGAGATAATCACAATTTAGTTTCACTAGGGTTCCTCTGGCCCACAACCCTGGCCCTGAGCTTCAAGCTCACACAACTAAACCCTCTAAAAGTCCCTCGCCACTAGTCAAAGTGTCTCAACGAAAATCAACATGAGATCCAAGCCGATTACCATGAATTCATCTCAGACTCATTCTGATGATCGTACCATATCAATGAGAAGGATTACCACTCAACAATTACATCGGTACTACTTATAGGCTGTCTCAAGGAGTGTGCTTATGCAACATCCGACCATGTACCTCTATTCACACCCGAACGTAGCACGTATCTAATCCCTCCACGACATGGCTACCATGCCAATCACAATCCAACACTAGAACCTGTCTGTTTGATTTCCGCTCTAGACAGATCGTACACTAACTCAAATTTTCTCGGAGTTCCCCCGTCGCTCGACCAACTCCAGAGATAATCCAACCGTTCACTAAACAATTCAATTTCTTGGTTAACTCCAAAGGTCAACAGACGTAAGTCGGTTACCAACCTCGACCCCATCCTGTCGATGCGAAGAGTCGGATCCTGTAGTGTGTTGTAACCACTAATCCGGTAATCGTTTTAATCAAAATCATATTGACTCGCTATTGCGTTAATCACGTCAGTAGCTACCCTCACGGGGATAAACCTTCACCCGACAATCACTGACACTCCTCCAATCTGAGTGATTCCAAGCTCAATCATTATGTTTGACTGACGCCAATCCCAAACTCTCTCAATCTACTACCAACTCGGTTCTCAACCAACTCAATATACAATCACCTCGATCCACAGCTGACTTAGTCCTCAACTGCCTCGATCCTCTCGATCCACGGTAAATACGATCATCTCAATCCACTCGACCCATGGTGGATCTACACTAGCTCTTTCTTAGCCAGTGTAACATGACCCATTACCAACACGGGTCCACCAAAACTGATACTCACTCACAACATTGGGTGATACCTAGTACCTTTCATTCCTTAACTCAAACCGAATCCGGTGCACAGTCAAACCAACCTCCACCTGGGTGACATCTCCATGAAACCCAAAAGTGATGAAGACTCCCGAAGTTCCATCGAACACCACTCGAGAAAACTGGGGCTCCCTACAATGACATACCAAGCCAAATGATCCCCAAATACACTAAGTCCCGTAATTGGAATCTCAATGATCTCAACTCTGTCGGTACCTTCCGAAAAAATGGCTACAACATGGGTTACGTACCCGAGAAAACCTCTTTTAATCGTGGCAACCAAATAACTCATGAATAACACATCGGGAAACTTGAGCACAACCTCAAACTAACTCCAAGCTCTCTGAGCTAACTGGGGACATCACAACACGTGTCCCATGTCCCTAACGACCAATCTGTCATATCTTCTCGGCCTCCAAGCCGTAACTCACGAAATGAGTATCTATTGGTTAGTCATTGGTAAGGCTCTTGTAAAAAGCTGAATACTCTTCCTTAGTGATCTCCTCTGGTCCGTTGGTAAGATCAATCATAGCAACTCATGATAGGACCCGTCCCCAAAGGACATAGATAACCGTGCCCGGTCCTGCTCCCGTCTGATAAGTCAACTGAAGTTTCAAAATTACCCTCAGCACTTGCCAAACAAGGGATAACCGTACCTATGCCCATTCATGCCTCCACCTCCCGATCAGCCTCGATCATCGCGCCACGATCTGAATGGTCAATAAAACAGAAAAGGTGTGAGTGGACAAAACAAAGTTTTAGAAATACATTTATCAAAATACATTCTTGCCCTCCAGTTTCACAAACATGCATGCATATCATAAAACATGAGTCATAGTGTGAAATAAATCAAGTATGAACAGTGGACCGATAAAATCAAAACTTGTTTTCCCATGGTCCATAAAACTCATGTTCATCAAATCAGTGCATGGTATAAAGTATACGGACACAAATATCAATAAATCATAATACCACCAATCCTCAATATCCAATCTCAATATCCAAGTAACCTGTCACGATATCAATGCAACACGTGAAAACTCGGGTGCCTCATGTCCGAGTACCTCCCCAGGATCTACGACGTCTGGGGTGATATCATCTCCAGGATCTACGACGTCTGGAGGATATCATCATAAACTCACACTCTTGAGACTAAGCCTCCCTCGGAGCTACTCATCTCCAGGCAGTGGATCGTGACTACTCCAGGATCTACGACGTCTGAAGGAGACCATCAAATCACAGAGGATGGTATATGTGGAACAGTCATCAAATCCAGTAATCTCATTTTAAAACCATTCAAATCTCAAATCAAATCAAAAACGTTTCAACACGGCCTCTGCCCAAAACATAGCTTTCACAAAGTAAGCTCCACAAATCTATCATAAAAACAGTGTCCAGAATATACTTTATAAATCAAAATCATCAATGTCATCATATTCACAAGTGACTCCAAATCCGAGTCAAAATCACTATCCAATTGGGTCTCAAGCCCAAAATATAATTTTCACGTAAATCTGTGCAATCGCAACCTCAGTTTCCTTTTTCATATAAATCCACAAAGTATATCCAAAAACATTACAATTTTATCAAATCAATTACCCGACTCATAATCCAAGTCAAAACCAATCACAAATCCCGGGCCATCGCCCAAAACAACAGTTTCACAGTTTTCTCGAAAAGCATGCCCAAAATAATATAAAATAATATAATATTCCCAAAATCTGGAAATCATCACATCGAAACACAAATCATTCCAAAGCATTTCAAATCATATCATAAAGCATTTAAAACATATATGCATGCATTCAGGGTAGAAAACAAAAGTCCACTCACACACCGTCCATATCGCTCGCTTTCCGAGCTGCACATTTTTCCGTAAATTTCGGAAGTCACCATTCCTGTCCAAAATCATTATCGAGGGTCACTAACATCTTAATATACTTCCCATACTTTTTCCCAATTTTTCCGAGATTTAAATACGTATTTTAAACGGAACATAAACCTTCGGACCCTCGAAACAATATCGAAACGGTGTCTGATTTCCTCGAAACTAGTGCCAAAATATTTGTTACATTAAATAGGCCAAGTTTCATGTTGAACTCACCTTAGGAATCGAGCCCACGCGCCCTCACGCGCTGCCATGAGTGGCTGTGCGTGAGTCCACGCGCCTGCTACAGTAATGTGCACAGTCGTCGTCCCAACTCGTCTGACTGATAAACGGGTCTGGTTGGCCCGCGGCGTGACCCGGCTGGATTCCTGCCAATTTCCAGTCGATTCCTTCAATTGATTAAGTTAATTGTATCGGTTTAACCTTAATTAAAGGTATGTACATTCAATTTTTTGATTCCTTACCTCGAAGTCATTCGATCAAGCCTCAAGGGTTCAAGGTCTGTTCATCATTTGAGTTCCACAAATCATCAGCCAATCCTTCAATTAATTAGTCAAATAGCATCGTAGACCCATTCTAAGGATGATTTCAAAATCAATTTCATCCTTCTAACCCTTCAATTGCACGACTCAATCCTCGAATTCCACTTCTGTCACTAGGTCTGTTTAGAGCCAATATAGCATCAATTTTCGTCGAATTTGATTGGGTTCTGCTCGCCTTGAGCTCAGGAGACTCAATCCAAGGTTAATTTCAGTGTTTATGGCTCAAAGTTTCGAATTCAATTTGTTGATCAATTTGGAAATTCGAAGGGTTTGGGTCTCGGGTTCCTGGGTTTTGTTTACAATTTCACTTCCCTTCCCTTTTAATTTTCCTCGTTTTTCTTCCTTCAATCTCATGTCTTTTTATCCCTCACAAAGCTCAATCAGACAGGGAGATTTGAATAAATGGTTCTCTGCACTGTTTTGTTCTTCACAAACACACACACCTGCACGACTTATTTGTTTTCTCAATTTAAATCCTCACCGCCTATCATACTTGCATCATCATCATTTAACCACTAACCTTCATTAACAAAATGACAAATGTCACAAGCAACAAATCCTTATCTCAATTAACAGGCACAGGTGTCCCTTAATTCCGTTTAATACATGGCTAAATTAGCAATTTAACCGCCCAACTCAAATTACCATTTTGCCCTTCTTCTTACAAATTACCAAAATGCCCTTCACTTTCTCAGGCCCTTAACTTTTTCATCCAACTCTGATTGACGCATGCCGCCTGTCTACGGATTCAGCGTCTCGAGACTTATCCAACGGTACTTACGGAAAGTCCAAGCACGGTCCCGATCAAAAAGTCAACAAATGACCCCTTTTTAACCAATTTACCAAATTACCCTTAAACTTCCGAACATCATAACTTTCTCCTCGAATGTCGGAATCGGGCGTGCCACCTGTCTATGAACTCGTGACGTCCTGAACTACATTACAGTCATCGGTCAAATTCTATTTGACCGCTCAAACCAAAAGTCAACCTTTCGCCCAATTCCAGGGGCAAAATCGTCGTTTTCCTTCAAGTTTTCCAAATTTTTCTTTTTCGAATTTCCGGGTTGTTACAACCTACCCACTTAAAGAATTTCGTCATTGAAATTCCAATCATGATAGTTCTCCCGAGGAATATATACATGAACTAGAAACATAATCAATCGCATACCTTTCTAGTTCAACTGAATATAACTCATAAGCAAATTGAATATCAGTCCAAATAAAACGTATGGAACCTCAATAATCCAGTCCCCATCATTGGGTCAACATCGGGACATATCTCTCTGTAAGCCTCTACCCCACGGGCAGTCATATCCAAGCTTACTCGGGATACGGAGCCTCGCTCAACGTCTGAGTATATACATAATTCAGAAATCACAAGTAGCAGTATCATTATCCCAACCGCGTGTCATCCACTTATGACATGGTTCAACAGTTTAAATTATCTACATATGCCACCCGGCCACCAGGCCAATAACCTCAGAAGGTTCAATAAATCGGGAATTCATTTCCCTTACTAAGTCAATCACCACGTATTTCTTTTTCTAGGGTTACTAAGCATAATGAATGAAACCTTTCCTTTTGTTGTGTTTGTCCTCATAGGCCTCACTGATGCCTACCTTCTGCCAATAACTGGCATTTAGTACAATTATTCATACGATATCACAAATCATATCCATTCCTTAACCTCAGTTCCATTCAACATCATACACCAAGTATGATCCTGTAGTTGGACTCCAGTAGTCCAAATGATCAAAAATCATGTAGCACTCCAATCCTATGGAGTTCCATCAATAACCGGATTTCACCTATCCTATATTATCAGACATGTCAATTCTTGACTGGCTATCTCATTAGCCTCCTCACGAATGATACCTGACCCGACAATGTGGTCATAATCTCAATGTATCCTGACCATTTCCTCATCACGTATTAAGCCTTTCTATTCATCAATCATTTCTAATCCTGATGGCCGATACAGTACTCGTACATTCCATTCCAGAGGTATGACCTCTGCATTTTCGATCCATGGGTCACTATGGTCAATCCAAAATCATGCAAGGAAAGTAAAAATCCTGAGGGTTCAGCTAGCATCGGCAATCTCAGCCCCATGCTACTGAAGCACACCTCACTAACTCCCAAATCTCATAGCACACAGAAAGGATCACCTCGAACATAAGTCACTGTTTCTCCACTTGTAATCATTCTATTTCAATTTTCATTTCCAATAACTCTGACCTCCTTCCAGGTCAATCACCATAACTGGGAATACATTGTAGAGAACCTCTCTACAATCCTCTGTGATATCCATCCAATCTCAAAACAACTCCTATTTTCCCGTGACAGTCTCCATTGACCAATCCATCTGTTTTTTTTTTCTGGGATTCAGACTAATCCCGACTGTTCTTAGTATATGTTCCACAAACCTACTCTGGTCGATCAGACCTAGCACTTATTCAACCATATATTTTTCTTTTCTCTGAGGGCATTCAATACATCTGTCCAATATATCACACGCCCATCTGTACCAATCATCAGTCATGGTACCATACATCATCCAAACAATGTCAGAATACCTGACTCATCATCTCGAAAACATAACCGGATCATTTGCCCATCCAAGGGTATCACCATCGACTACCCTTAGCCACATTAAATCTGGATATCAAATATTTCTCTTTTACTGATGACTGTTAGTCATCACCCTGTTGGCCATTCTCACTAGGCCCAATCATCCCATGGTTCCAACAGAACCACAAATTATTAGCTCGTGATAAGGAATACTTATCCCATACCGTTACCTTGTTAAGTTATCCCTAACCATCATTCCTTTTACCTCTTTAATACCACTCGGTTCCCCACGGCGACACTCGGCCGAATGAACCCGTATCTAATAAGTCATGTACTTACACCTTCAGTCCTCATGACTCCATAGGTGCCACATACCAAAGTGTCCGAGAAACAACTCATATACTCACATGATCGCCATGATCAACTCAACCTCTCATCCTGGCAAAACCTCAGAAACATATTGTAAAATTTGTACATCTTCAGCCATCACTAGGCATCTCATATACTGATCACATATACCACACATCTGACCAATGAACTTTGATTACCTCATACCAACAGTCCATTGATTGTGAGGTTCAATATCATCCTAGAGGGTAACATCCCTGAGTCCCCCTGAAATAAGACCTCTGGAAATCCTGGACTCCATACATCACTCTTTAATCGACATACTCGATAGAGGTATCCTGAATCATCAATCAATCCATCCCAAGGATTACATCCAAATCATCCAAGTCCAGGAATACTCCAGGTCAGCCACTAGGCGAATAACACCTATCATCCTGGGTAGCCTCACATCGATAGGTCTACCCCCCTTAGGTCTCACCAATTTCACCATATATAATTATCTTACCAAAGTTACCACAAAAATATCATTAATTTTATCACATCTGTAACTCTCGTCAGCTTACTGACTTCCATACCTTAACCAATCACAGACATCTCCGTATCCAACCAATGTACAATATCAAAACATGGAAGAGTGGATAGCTCGAGACCTACCGAATACATACGTCATGACCACGTGTAATAGGTATCCAGGTCATCACTCCAGGGGCTACTCAGGCCTCCTGCCAAATAACTGTAATCCTCGGGCATGTGGTCCCAACTGACCACGCCCCTACGATCCATCGCGGGCCCCACCAACTCTTCCCTCGCCTGTCACATCACCCATCACTGCAGGAGCCAATCCCTGCTCCATTGCCCCCCAACTGTACCATATCACTTTATCAATCGATATACCCTTTCTTTATGATGTGACCAGACGACCTACAAATATGAACAACAATTAATCTTAACATTCTATCACCCAGTGGACCCAACTAGCGTCCCACTGCACTGGACCATCTCCTAAGTCCAAATCTCTGTGTACTCCGGGTCTCTGCCCGAACTTTCAATCACTAAGTGAAATTGAAATTACCCATTCAAATCCAGAAGTCCAGTAAAAAACGTTAAACCATACTAATCCATCAATTCATAATCCATTCGTATTTGACCCTATCCCAATCCTTGGAATCCCAGGTGCCAAACATGTCTAAATCAAAGGGTCGATCGTGTCAGAAACCATAGTTATATGTCAACCTTTATGGCTCATCCGAGCCCTGATACATTACCATGACTCATCTCGAGTCCTAACCAATATCTTGACTCACTTTGAGTCCCATTTTTCTGTCTCGACTCCTCTCGAGTCCAATCTTGACTCCCTTTTGAGTCCAATCTCATAACACCCATCCATGCCATCATTGGCATAGCCGGTCACCGAGCAAATTCCGCTGGTGAATCACATCTTATACGACCTATAAGGCATAAGGGATATCCCATCATATTCTAAACTCATACATTCCACTTAAAGAATTCACTGAGAATAATCTCATCCCGGGTCCAACCTGCCCATTTGTGCTACCTTTCTAGCCTCTAGGCTCATTCATCATTGGGACCCACAAAAATCCGTATTTAACAGTTAGTATTTCACAGTGTACACTGATTAATGTCTGGCCCCCAATCCAGGGTCAATCTCATTCTGAGATAAATCACGAGGTCTCATATACCCTCGTATACCCATCTCACTACCAGGTCGCGCACGAGGCTTACGTTTTGGAGGCATGACGTGGCAACATAATCAGCAACCTAGTGCTCTAATACCAATTTGACAGGACCCGTCCCCGAAGGACATAGATAACCGTGCCCGATCCTGCTCCCGTCTGACAAGTCAACTGAAGTTTCGAAATTACCCTCAGTACTTTCCAAACAAAGGATAACCGTACATGTACCCACTCATGCCTCCACCTCCCGATCAGCCTCGATCATCACGCCACGATCTGGAGGGTCAATAAAATAGAAAAGGTGTGAGTGGACAAAACAATGTTTTAGAAATACATTTATCAAAATACATTCTTACCCTCCAGTTTCACAAACATGCATGCATATCATAAAACATGAGTCATAGTGTGAAATAAATCAAGTATGAACAGTGGACCGATAAAATCAAAACAAGTTTTCCCATGGAAATCATCACATTGAAACACAAATCATGCCAAAGAATTTCAAATCATATCATAAAGCATTTAAAACATATATTCATGCATTCATGGTAGAAAACACAAGTTCACTCACACACCGTCCATATCGCTCGCTTTCCGAGCTGCACATTTTTCCGTAAATTTCGGAAGTCACAATTCTTGCCCAAAATCATTATCGAGGGTCACTAACATCTTAATATACTTCCCATACTTTTCCCCAATTTTGTCGGAATTTAAATACGTATTTTAAACGTAACATAAACATTCGGACCCTCGAAACAATAACGAAACGGGTTCCGATTTCCTCGAAACCAGTGCCAAAATGTTCGTTACATTAAATAGGGCAAGTTTCATGTTGAACTCACCTTGGGATTCAAGCCCACGTGCCCTCACACGCTGTCGTGAGTGGCTGCGCGTGAGTCCATGCGCCTGCTACAGTAAAGTACACAGTCGTCGTCCCAATCCATCTGACTGATAAACGGGTCTAATTGGCCCGCGGCGTGACCCGACTGGATTCCTGCCAATTTCCAGTCGATTACTTCAATTGATTAAGTTAATTGTATCGGTTTAACCTTAATTAAAGGTCTGTACATTCAATTTTGTGATTCCTTACCTCGAAGTCATTCGATCAAGCCTCAAGGGTTCAAGGTCTGTTCATCATCTGAGTTCCTCAAATCATCAGCCAATCCTTCAATTAATTAGTCACACAGCATCGTAGACCCATTCTAAGGATGATTTCAAAATCAATTTCAACCTTCTAACCCTTCAATTGCACGACTCAATCCTCGAAACCCATTTCTCTCAATAGGTCTGTTCAGAGCCAAAACAGCATCAATTTTCGTCGAATTTGATTGGGTTCAGCTCGCCTTGAGCTCAGGAGACTCAATCCAAGGTTAACTTCAGTGTTTATGGCTCAAAGTTTCGAATTCAATTTGTTGATCAATTTGGAAATTCGAAGGGTTTGGGTCTCGGGTTCCTGGGTTTTGTTTACAATTTCACTTCCTTTCCCGTTCAATTTTCCTCGTTTTTCTTCCTTCAATCTCATGTCTTTCTATCCCTCACAAAGCTCAATCAGACAGGGAGATTTGAATAAATGGTTCTCTGCTCTATTTTGTTCTTCACAAACACACACACCTGCACGACTTATTTGTTTTCTTAAATTTAAATCCTCACCGCCCATCATACTTGCATCATCATCATTTAGCCACTAACCTTCATTAACAAAATGACAAATGTCACAAGCAACAAATCCTTATCTCAATTAACAAGCACATGTGTCCCTTAATTCCGTTTAATACATGGCTGAATCAGCCAGTTAACCGCCCAACTCAAATTACCATTTTGCCCTTCTTCTTACAAATTACCAAAATGCCCTTCACTTTCTCAGGCCGTAATTTTTCATTCGAACTCTGATTGATGCATGCCGTCTGTTTACGGATTCAGCGTCTCGAGACTTATCTAACGGTACTTACGAAAAGTCCAAGCACGGTCCTGATCAAAAAGTCAACAAATGGCCCCTTTTTAACCAATTTACCAAATTACCCTTAAACTTCCGAACATCATAACTTTCTCCTCGAATGTTAGAATCGGGCGTGCCACCTGTCTATGAACTTGTGACGTCCCAAACTACGTCAAAGTCATTGGTCAAAGTTTGTTTGACCGCTCGAACCAAAAGTCAACCGTTCGCCCAATTATAGGGGCAAAATCGTCATTTTCCTTCAAGTTTTCCAAATTTTCCTTTTTTGAATTTTTGGGTCGTTACAACTCAGGACTACCAAATATCATCGGTTACTCAAATACTCAATATAGGAATAATGGTTAGTCCACTATTCCATCCTTAGGATCACATCCAAGGCACAAACATCTAGGAGAACCTTCTAATCAGATCGAGTAGGTGATCCAATCACTGCACCAATCACCGTACTGATAGCACTGTCCCAGCCCAGTGGGATCTACATCCACGGAAAGGGTGTGTGAGTCCAAACTCCATCAACTCTCGTGTCTACTCACCAAGGCAAAACCAAACATCTGCCTCTACTCTAAGGTAATACGATAATTGTAGTCTTAACCGGCCCTCTCGGGATCCTCTCCATCCCGCTCATCGACCACTATAATCGCAAGTTTGCCATTCGACAAATCAAATTGCTTCTAGCTCCTTGGCATCTACAACCTCTAAACGCCCTGATCATCAGTCAGAACCATATGATCACCGTTGAAATTTCGTCACTCGCATCTCCACTGAGATTGTGTGACATCTCGACACAAACCGACGAATCCGAATTATCTTAATCGCCATCACACCTAGTGCGAACCGAATCTAACAAAAAATATCTGCTCGTACTGTTGATATCATCAAATCGTACTAAGCTACCATCAAATCTACGACATGAGTAGGAGATTGTACCTCTCTACCCATATCGGGAGATACTCTCCCTCTCTCATATCTTGGTATGACTAGGCAAAAATAACGTAAGAAGGTTCCTCGAACGTCGCCCAACTCTTGATAGTCTTGTCCCTGTCCATGGATAGCAATGTCTGCCACGAATCTCGTGCAGACCAATCCAAAAGCTCATTGCTATCTATACCAAATGCTCATAACAACGACCCATCACTCACTAGGGCAACAAGATCAAGTACTCCGATTGCTGCCCGTACCATCCTTTCAAAGCATATAGTCAACCGATCGGTCCATCCCCAAATCTGATCCATAAGTACCACTCTTCGGTAACTTGTTCAACCAATCTCAAATATGGTCATCCATGTCTCTTGCTACTTCTAGCAGCACATCCATCCTGACCAATCATCAGTCATAACTCAGAAAATCACAATAAGGACATACATTCATAACTCTACTGATTCCAGCCACTAGGCCCACAAGAAACTCTGCCTTCCTTGAGGTCTAATCAGCCCTACTCGGGGTCAAACCCCACTGAAACATGGCATCCAATGCCAAATACAATCTATCCACAGTTCATTCCCACGTCACTTTCCTATTCTTACCCTTACTATCAGGTTGTTCCTGGGATAACAACAGCTCAGAGACATCACATCCGGCACATGCACAACATCACAAGAGCAACCTAGTGCTCTTATACCAAACTGACAGGACCCATCCCAATCCCCTTGGATTATCACAGGATATGCCCTTCTCATGTCTAACATCATGTGCCAGTCCAAGGATAAAACTGTAATCTGCTCGGGATAGGACCCATCATAATCCCCTTGATTTCACCCTCCGTTTTTACAAAGCATGCATGTATATCAATTTAAAAACCATTTCTTTCTTGTAAAACAGTATATACGAAAACCGATGCAATCATCTTAAAACCAACACATATTAAAATTTCTAGACACAATCAATGGTTTAAAACCTCAGGACTCATTCTCATATCCAACCTCTGTCACATCTCATATCATTGTCTCATATCATCATTAGTCATATCATCCGTACAACGAGTGCAAATAAGCTCTAGGACCACTCAGATCCATGCACGTCGCCGTGAACACATTATCGACCGACGTTTCAGATCATCGTGAACACATCATTGATCAATCTCCATATAATACCAACACTCCTAAGTTGAGCCTACTTCGGTTGCACGACAACGGGCAATGCTTCGTGACCTCTCCGAGCGAACACATCCCATCCTAGAGGTGAGCGTTCTCTCCGGAGAAACATATTCACAACCGAAAGCCCTCTCATACACATCATCTTGGGGAATGGCCATAGTAAAAATGACGGAAACATATTTTTATTATTGAAATCAAATCAGTTGTATTGCACAGGGTCTCAGCCCAAAACATGGTTTTCACAAAAACTCATAAAATCAATTTCCAGTTCTCATTTCACAATCTCAAATAATTTCACAATCAAATCATGTGTTCCACGTGGGATTTCTACTCAAACCCGAATCTCAACAGGGTCACAAGCTCAGCATTTCATCATAATGGGGTCACAAGCCCGACACATCATTTCAATAGGGTCACAAGCCCCAAAAATAGTTTCATAAAACATTTGACTATAATCTCAATCAAAACCATAATTCAACTGGGTCGCATGCCCAAAAGTCATTACATAAAACCGTTCAAAATTGATAATCAACCAGCATACAAAACATTTATGCATTTCATTAATCTGACCATATGCAAACATTGCATTTCATACCATATTTATAAAACATTAAAACATATATGCATGCATCATTTATAAACCGAAGTCCGCTCACACTCGGTTCACGTTGTGCGCTCTAAAACTGAGCCGTAAGACAATCCGAAGCTAATCCACAGTCTTCGGGACGTTCGGACTTGTCGAAATCATACTGAAGGGTCAATATCCATCGATACAAGTCCTAATCATAAACCCTCAAATCATACTCCCGGAATAATCAATGTGTCCCAAACATGCTTCTTGACACTAAAAACCTCCAATTGACCTATCAAATGACCTCCGATCAATCTGAAACCACTACCATTGGATTCAGATCGTCGAAACATTTCAAACATGAATGGTTTCACCTTGACATTCATGTCCACAAGCCCTTACGCTCCAGTCAAAGTCCACACACGCTAGTCAACGCTAACATCAGCCTAGCATGTCTGCTACTTGTTAGATCTGACAGCCTGCCACGTGGCACTCTCTAACTGGTGCCACGTGTTTCTGACACACTGCCATGTAACACCTCCCTACTAGTCCATTTGTTCTGATAGTGCTGACTCGACCTGCCACATCAGTTGCCATGCAGGCCTGACAGGTCCTGACACCCTACCACGTGGCACCATCTGATTGGCCCACGTGGTCTAACTTGATGACGTGGACTTGACACGTCAGCTACTGACTGGGACTGATAGCATGGCCACGTGTCACGCTCTGGTTGGCCACCTGGCCTGATAGGTCTGATTGATGATGACGTGGTCTACCACGTCATCATCGTCTTCCTTCAGACGGGTCGACCCATTTAACAGTAACGTGTCATTTGACCAACGACCCTCACCCCGTCCTATCTTCTTCATTTCTCCACCATTTTCCACCATTTTTTCCATTCGACTCACAATCTACCCAGGAAGAGATCCCTATGGCTAAAATGTGAAGAAAGTACCTGAAAATGGCTGGCCATTGTCGAATCCTCACGGGTCACCTGTAACCATCCTTCCTGTGCTGTTCCAGCCACCTCTGCCACTTCTTTTCGATCCTATAGGCCGTATGTGCTCAATACATATACGCTAGGCATCAGAACGGGCCCTAATCGTCCATAAATTAAAATCCAATCCACCAAGTTTACAGGTTACCTTTTTCGCAGTTTTTCGTCCATGTCTGTCTATCAATCCTCCCTCACTGTCAGTCCTTCTCTAGCAAGAAAACAATGAAGAAGATGGTGAAGGTTTGGGGTGGGTTACAGGTGTATGAATGAAAAATGGGAAGGGAATGGGAGGTTCATGTATGTAAGATAATGATCAATGGATGAGTGACAAATGTCACTCATCCATTGAACCTAAAAATAAATATCTTGGCCCACTACAAATAAAAGTGAACTTGCCTCATAATTTGTGAAATCGTACCATGATTCATTCTAGACTCGTAATTTTCTCGTACGATGTCTAATTTCTATGTGTCACATGTCTACGGACTCTTCTCGTCTCGATCTACGTAATATACTTCGATCCACGTGCATTTGACCTTCCGAATCAAAAGTCAACATTTTACCCTCATCTAGGGGCAAAATCATCGTTTCACTATGATCGTCCACTAATCCTCGATTAATCCCAATTCATCCTTAATTAATCCCGTAGATTCGGGACAGGTCCTTACAATTAGGATGGGGTTCGAAGTAAGTGACCGACATGATTTTTCCATTAGGAATGATACGTCTTGATACACGTAGGTGAGTTAACCTTGGAGGTTAACTGGTAGCTTGGATTGGTTAGTGAACTGGTCGGTTTGTCTCTGGAGTTCTCTGGGAGTACGTGTTGGACATGTCTCAAGTGTTGGTCGAGTGACGGGGGGAACTCCGAGAAGATTTTAAGTTAGTATGCAATTTTTCTAGAAATACGATCAGACAGAAGAGGTATTGTGGTTAGGGTTTAAGGAAGGCATGATAGCCATACGATTGTCAGATTGGATCCGAGATGGACATGGTATGGCAATCAGATTGGATCTGATGTTGACTTTTCATTAAGATACTAGGACTAGACATCGAATATTGCGCTATAGGGGAGAGAGACTTTAGAGGGTTCATTTATTGTGCGAGCTTGGAGCTCAGGGCCATGGTTGGTAAGAGGAACCCTAGTAAAACTGATTCGTTATTATCTCGGTAAGAGTAAGTATTTGATGTGGTCAAGATAAACTAGATGAGTGAGATGCCAGTTTGGGACTCGAGAGGAGTTAGGATCACATAGTTGGTCTCTGGGAGAGACGAGGTACCATAAGAGGACACTGGTGTGAGTCAGATTTTGGTTAGGAACCCAGAAAGAAACAGTAGAGCCGATGAGTTACCGGCTAGTCGCGATAGTTTTTTGGGTTATGATTAATGGTCAGAGACTGTCTAGTGGTAGAGGACTAGTAATTTCTCAGTGAAATCAGAGACGTCAGATTGGGTTCTGAGTGCACCTGCGTGGGTGGTAGGTGTGGTCGTTGAGTGTTGATTCCTTGAGCGAGGCATTGGAATTGAGTTTTGGAGTTTCAGTGGCAATGTGACCACTCTCTTATCAGGTACAATCACCGAGGATGAGCAGAGTTTTAGCATTGGTCGTTGGATTGTACTTGATGTCGGGTGACATTTGTTCCTTGTGTATATTGTGGGTGGATGTTGGACGTTTACGTGGACACGTAGGTGCCTCGGGTTGGAGGCAGGATTGTTTTCCACAGTTGGATTTGGTCAGTGTGAATTTCGCTGACGAAATTCTTTAAAGGGGGTATAATTGTAACATCCAAACCCAAAAATTACGGAATTATGGGGAAATTATCGAGACTAACTAGGATTAGTCGAGGTAAAATGACGATTTTGCACATGGAGGGAAAAATGTTGACTTTTGACCATGAAATTTGGACTTTAATCGAGATGCATTACGTAGATCGAGGGATTTTGATCACGTAGACATGTGACACGTCAAATTTGGAAGTTGTACGAGAAAGTTACGGGTTTAGAATGGTTCAATCAGTTTTTCAATGACACGTTTTACGAAAAGGGTTAACTTTGGTTTGTTTGTTGTGGGACCCAAAATATCTACCTTGGGACCATATAATGAGTGACAAGTGTCACTCACCCTATGTGTAACGACCCGTCCCAAATATCGGGATTTAATATTAATTAATTATGGATTAACGTGACTAATCAGGGATTAGTTGAGAGAATTCAAACGGACAGTGTAAAATGACCATTTTCCCTTGGAATTGGATAAAATGTTGACTAACCAGAGGAATCAAACATACGAGGACCAATGACCGTGACATAGATCGGGATGTCACAAGTCCGTAGACAGGCGGCACGTCGAAATCAGACATAGAACGGGAAAGTTATGGTCATGGGATCAAAATCAGGATAATTAACGTTTCAGGATTCGGCTTAAATATTAATGAAATCAGATTGGCTGATTAATTAATGTGGGGCTCTTGGATGAGTGACAAGTGTCACTCATCCTATTGGCCACTTTCCTTAAAATAGGGATCTGGTTTTTATTGGTGGGTTCTTATTAAAACATATTATTTTATTTTCCCTCATCCATCTCCTTTCCCTTCCCGTGCACCATTCCTTCACCTTTTTCTAACTCAAACAAACAAACACGCAAAGACACACCACCTCATGTGAGAAGAATAAGAACGGTGAGGACGATGAGATGACCATGACGGTGGATACAGCGGTGCTCGCGACGGTGAGGTAAGGAAGAACCTGAAAGCCCAGGTTTTAGTTCAAATTTGGAAATTGGATTTTAGGGGTTATTGATTGGTTTTAATGATTGGAGGTGATTGTTGGAGGTCATATGAATTAATTGCGATCGGAAACGAGGATGGAAGTGGTCGGAAGTAGTGGCAGAACGGATTTGCAAGTCACGGGTAATGTGCACACGATCACAGGTAATTTCTAGGCTTGGTTTTCTAGTTTTGAATCCTTAGATCGATTCTAGGCAATTTGACGAAGCCATAGAGTGAAACCTCATCAAGAATGGTGGCCAGAGTCGGGAGAACCGACCGGGTCGGTTTGTTAGTTCGGTTGAACCGGAAAACCAGGTGAATCGAGTTCACGCGAGGTTGACGATGATATTGTTCCCAGCACGTGGCTTTCACGCGCAGCGCCTTTCGGAGGCACGTGAGCCCGATTTTCGAGGCATGGTCAACATGTGTTTTCATCCTTTCGATGTAACGAATATTTGGGACAGGTTTCGAGTTGATCGAACACCGTTTCAAGGTAATTTTGGATGTCCGAAGGTTTAGGGTTTATTTTAAATACGTTTAAAAATCTCAAAAAATTGAGGGACTTCATGTTAGGTTATTTGAAGTAGTTAGTGACCTTCGGGTGTGATTTGGATAGGTCCGGATATTCCAGTAACAGTTATTTAGCCCCGGAAGGCTTGTGACACGCGTATCGAAGCGGCAATTAGCACGGTCTGTGAGTGGACTTTGTTTTCTAAACTATGATGCATGTATAATTGTTTTATATGTTTTATATATGTGATATCTATTAGGTTGATTATGATATTGGTGATTTACATATTTTCACATATTTCGAGGTGTATTTCGTATTTACAAGTATTTCTAGATTTACAGTTTTATACTGTGTTTATACGTGCTTCGGTTTTGAATAATGACTTAATGCAATGGTTTTGGATTTGTCAATATGGAACCGGGTTTGAGACCCATTTGATTCATGAACTATCGGACTTTGAGTCCATTTGATTTAATGAGGCATCGGGTCGGAGGCCCAGTTGAATTACATGATCAAGCTTGAGGCCCAGTTGGTTTGTGAAATGTAATTTCGGGCTGAGTCCCTTGAATTTTGAAATTGGATTTTTGGAAACGTTTTATGAAGTTATACTTCGGGAACGAGACCCAATTGTGAATTATGATGGTTTTATGGAAATCTCGGGCATATGCCTATTTGGAAGGTTTTAAAAGGATTTATGAAATGTTTTCCATCTACCATTCTTATATCTATGGATTATCTCCTCCAGTCGTCTGGGATGCTGGAGTAGTCACGGCGCATTGCTTGCAAGGGGTCACTACACGGAATGACTGGACCGTATAGTGACTCAGGAGCATGATTGCTAGACGTCTACGACGTCAGACATCTTTGATGTCAAAGATTGACTCGGGTTGAGATCCCAGGCAGCACGCGTAGCTTGGACGGTGACATGACGTCTGGGACGTCAAGCGTCTGGGACGCCGAGGATTAGTATATAATGGTATTTGATTGAATTGTGATTTTATGGATTTACTGGATTATGTATTTGGATTTCAGATTTATTGGATTTACGAAATGGTACTTCAGTGTTGGTGGTTTTGGCCAGCGACCCACATGATTGGATTTACGGTTTTGGGCTGAGTTCCCACATACTTGGATTTGTGGTTTTGGGCTAAGGTCCCAATGATTTAATTAAAGTAAATGTTTGATTATTGTTTTTCGAATGCATGCATGCTTTTACGTGAAGGGTATAAATGTCTTTTCTGAAATGTGTTTTTATTGAACTATATATTTTCGTCCACTCATAGCTTTTAATGGGTTTTAATACCCTTCAGGTTGATTGCGGATGCGGGCTATAGCAGGGACCGAGACATCACACTCCTCCATCAATCCTGGCGCGCTCTAGAAGCCCCGAATGGGTTGAGATTTTGAGTTATCCCTTGTCTGACATTTTGTGTCAGACGAGAGCATGGCACATCCAGGGTTAATCCCTTGGGGGGATTGGGATGGGTCGTGTCACTATGGGTGGCCCTTTTATTCCACAAACACCCTCATCTCTATCATTTCTTCACGGCTTGAAAGCCTTCCCCCATGTTTTCTTCCTTAAATTTGCAACAGGGCTTCTTGAGTGGAACAGAGAGTAAGAGTGAGGCAGAGAGGTCGCGAGAGGCGGATGAGGGCGACGGAGCTGCAGTGGTTGGCCACGAAACCCAGAGAAAACAGGCAAACCCGTGAACCTTGAAATGTTTGATTTTGGGTTTTCGTTTTTAGGCTTTACAACCATGTACTTAAGTCCCCATCATGTTCTCTGAGCTCATACGAGCCTACATGATCAAAAATGGAAGGTTTTGGACACCGGGAGTGGCCAGGAGACGACCTCAGAGTTTGGCCGAAACTTTGGAAGCTTATATCTTGAAAACCAAGTATTTTCTCTCAATTATGGGTTCATATTTAGATTTCCTTGGCTCAAGTAGATAGATTTTGAAATAAAGAACATAGGATTTGGTTGAGAATTGAAAGAGTTAGTAAAGTTTGAAAATCAGCCAACAATGGTGGTTTTCTAGCCGCGAGCCGACGAACCAAATGGTGGTGCCTGGCGGCGCTGGTCGTCTTCTCTGGTGAGTGACGTCAGTAGGGTGACGTCACATGATGATGTCAGCATGCCACGACATCGGATGACGTCAACAGAGTGACACGAGGTAGTGCCACGTTAGCACGCCACATGGCAGAGGGTGTCAGTGTCAGAGGGTGTCAAAGTTTTGTTGACCAAACTTTGACCAGCACGTATGGGCGCGTAGGTACGAATTTTAAGGTCAAACTGGTCTTGTTCGAAAGGTTTCGACGTTCTTAATCCAATGGTGGTGGTTTTAGGTGGATCGAAGATCGTTTAGTTGGTGTTTTGGAGGTTTTTCTCCTCGAAAATCATGTTCTGGATGCGATTTCAGTTTTGGGGTTTTTGCGGGTTTATTGTATGGACTTATATGAATTTTTAGTGACCCTCGGGTTTGATTTGGACAGGCCCCAACGTCTCAGAGGCTTCAAATTGGCTTACGGCTCATGATTTGAGCAAGTAGAGGTACTGTGAGTGCCCATTTTCTTTCATAACTCTGACGCATGCTTAAATATATGATTTTACTGATCTTATAGCATAGTATGTCCTGATTATGATTATGGTTATGTGTATTAGATAATGAATGGTTTGAATATATTATAGCTATGAATTCTGGTTATTGATTTTATCATGGTTTGGAAAACCGGGATTTGGGCATGGTGCCCTAGAGTCAATTGTTTTGGGCTGGTGTCCGTGCGATAAATGTTTTAGGTTGGTGCCTGTGTGATAACTGTTTTGGACTGGTGCCCGTGTGATAACTGTTTTGGGCTGGTGCCAGTGTGATAACTATTTTGGGCTAGTTCCTGTGTGATAAACTACATGTCGATTTGGATATTTTTTGCTGGATTAGTTAACCTCAGGTGATTAGATTTCTATATCTGGAGTTGGACTCCGTGGATTCCTAGAGACGGGCTCAAACATAATCGAGGTTGGACTCCACACGTACCGACGGGGTTGGACCCTGTAGGACCCTTACTCTCCAACCAGCAGTGCACATGGGATGGTAGTTGGACTAGAAGCTGGTTGGACCAACATGACGAAGTTTGACATTAGGCTGGTTGGACCAGCGAGATCAAGTTTGGCATTTAATAATTTTAATTTGTGAAAATGTTCCAAAACGGCTAAGACCTGGTGATTTCAGTAATATGTGGGCCAGAGGGGCCTTTTTGTTTTTATGTGATTGCGGGTTGGACTTACAGTTTATAATTTATATATTGATTATGGGTTTTAAGCACAATGGTTTATTTGACTAAGCATGCATATTTTATAAAACGGAGGGTACAAATGTATATGCCGGAAAATGGTTTTTCCAAAACTTTATTTTTGTTCACTCACACTTTTTATTGGTTTTGGCACCTTCTAGGTTGATCGCGGACGCGGGCTGTGTGAAGGCTGAGGTATCACGATGAGTGCGTACTCTGATTATTCTGGTTCGTATGTGGTAGTAACCCTAGTCTGACACGTAGTTAGGCTGTTTATTTAATCTTGAGGGTATTAAGGTCATTTTATAAGGTAGTGTCAGACGGGAGCAGGTCCTTCCACACTAATTGAGGGGAATTACGGGGAGGATCCTGTCAAAAAACACGAAGAACATACCTGTAAAGCCTCAAATCCAAGCTCGACACCCACGGTTGAGCTTCGAGCTCCCTCCAGAGCTCCATCATGCATCATTTTCTTCCTTTCTTCCACCCTAGAGCCTCGCAGAGACTCAACGAGCACAACTAGGGCCTTAGTTCCATGTTCCTAATGTGTTAAATGAGAAACCCAAAATCCAACCTTTAAAGTTTCACGGGTTTACATGTTTATGGGTTCCAGCCAGCCCCTCTGTGCTTCCTCGTCTCTCCATCTTCCCTCTCAAACTCTCAACCTCATTCTCTCCCTTTCACACCGAATCCACAAATGAAGAAGTTGATGGAAAAAGGTGGGGGTGGATTTTAGGGTGGATGAAACAAAGAAGACATGATTTGCACAAGGGATAAGGAACCATGGGTGAGTGATACTTGTCACTCATCCTATGGTCCTATTAGATATTTTGGTCCCACTATTTAACAACCAAGGTCAACTTCCTCGAAGTATGTGCACCACAAAAAAAATAGATTAATATGATCCTTGACCAGTAAAATAACCTCCCGATGTCCAAAATTGATGTGTCGCTTGTCTACGTAATCACCATCTCCCGATCCACGCAATGGTCCTCGTTCCTCGTGCAAATGACCTCCTAGGTCGAAAGTTAACATTTTCCCCTCTAGGGGCAAAATCGTCATTTCACCAAAAATCATCCGAAAATCCTTGATTAAATCTCATTAATCTCCTAGAAATTCCGTGATTCCGAGTTGGATCGTTATAGATATTTCACCACATTTTCTTGTTCTGAGCCAGAAAAAATTGACCGATATTTCGCCACATTTTCGAGTCAAGTAGCCGGGTCGGGGAACCCTAGTTGTAGACCCAGCCGGAAGAAGAAGATGATCGTTAGTTTGTATCAGTTATATTTTATACGAGCTTAAACTTGCAACAAGGGTAGCTTAGCCGAGTTTGTCATGACCCGACCCATCTAGCACGATATTGTCCGCTTTGGGTCCAGCCCTTATGGTTTTGTTTCTGAGAACTCATGTGCAACTTTCCAGTAGGTTACCCATCGTTGGATTACACTAGTCCAAACTCGCTTAACTTTAGAATTCCCAAGGAATCTAAAGCAAGTGAGTTCCCCAAAGGTCTCATACTAGATAGATACGTACCCACACATATAAGACACTTCACTTTTCCTTCCCCCGAGCGATGTGAGATTGTTCACCGTTCTTCTCAGGACACGGGTCTTACAATCCAACCCCCATTTGGGCCCAGCATCCTTGCTGGAACACTTCCATTCGGGGTCCAACTCTGATAACATTATGTCATGACCCTACCCATCTAGCACGATATTGTTTTCTTTGGGCCCAGCCCTCACGGTTTTGGTTTTTGGGAACTCACGTGCAACTTCCCAGTAGGTTACACATCCTAGGATTGTACCAGTCCAAACTAGCTTAACTTTGGAGTTCCCAAGGAATCCAAAGCCACTGAGCTCCCAAAAGGCCTCGTGCTAGATATATACGTACCCACACATATAAGGAACTTCACCTTTCCCTCCCTGAGTGGTGTGGGATTATTCACCATTCTTCCTAAGACACGGGTCTTACAGAGTTGGCTTTGTGGCTATTTTCTTTGCTGTGGGCCATGGTTTGAAGCGTTTTGTGTTTATAGTTGATGTTTTATCCATCAATTTGTTATCAGTTATATATTGTACGAGCTTAAACGTGCAATAAGGCTAGTTTAGCCGAGTTGGCTATGTGGTTAGTTTCTTGGCTAGGGGTCAGGGTTCAAAGCCCTTTGTTGATAACTGATTTATTTCTTTTTTTTATCCATTCCTTCCAATTTTTGAACAAAATTTGTTCATATTTTTTCATCTTCTTTTCCAATTTTAAATATATTTGGACGTATTTTGTCATTTTTCTTCCATTGAATAAATATTATGCTTATTGTTATGTTTTTAACTATATTAACTTTCAATTTTAGTAATTCACTTCAATTTATGTTTATGTTTAAGATTTTACATTATTAATCATCGTCAGAACCATATTGTATCATATTATTCATCATATATTTATTATATCAAAATCATTTTATAATTTTGATTAGTCATATATAACTATAATTGGGTACTTAAATTTTTCCCAAAGTTTCATTAAATTTTTTCATATTTTAGACTAAATTTCTGTTATTTTTGTTGACCGTAAGCAATATCGATATTAATATTTAGGGCGAAATATCTGTAAATTTGTCTCGCGATATATCTGTCGATATCAATATTTCAATCATTGAGTATAATACAACATATCAGATTAAAACTGTAATTATTTTGTAAAACATAACCAAATGTGCCCTTATCAATTTCTTAGAGCAAGTCTAACGAGAGCAAAGTATCCCAGGCAAGGCATGATATGACCTCTAGCCCCTGAGTTTCTTGCTCTAATGGGAGCAAGTTTGGCCAGGGCAAGGCTTGCATGAGGCCTCCTTTCATGCCCGGGCTGGGTAGCTGGCCCTCCAAGCAAAGAGTAGCCCGACGGCTACTTTGCTCATGAAGCAAAGCTAGAAACTAAAATTTCTACTGTACATCTACACCAATTGAACAACTGAACAATTCCAACCATAACAGTTGAATAGAAATTGAACAATTTCAATGACAACAATTTAACAATTTCATAAGAAGAAAACCAAAAATTGAATAGAAATTCAACAATTTTAGAGGGAAATTTGGGAAAATTTGGGCAAAATAAAAATTCACTCTCACCTTTACAGACCCATTGCCCTTCGTAGAGCAACTCCATTCTTTGTATCCCTCCTTCTTCGATTTAAGCCCTCGCGAAGTCCGCCATTTTCGAAGCACAGCTAGTTGATGGTCTCAGGTCGACGACCTCAGGTCTCGAAAAGAAGTAGCAACAGCCAGTCAGTCGACAGCCTGGAGCAAAGCTAGAAACTAAAATTTCTACTATACATCTACACCAATTGAACAATTGAACAATTCCAACTATAACAATTGAATAGAAATTGAACAATTTCAATGACAACAGTTTAACAATTTCAGAAGAAGAAAACCAAAAATTGAATAGAAATTGAACAATTTTAGAGGGAAATTTGGGAAAATTTGGGCAAAATAAAAATTCACTCTCACCTTATTATTATTTTTATTTTTTATTATTGTGATTATTATCAAAGTTTAATTATTATTATTATTATTGTGATGATTATTATTATTATTTTGATTATTATCCAACTCTATTTTTATTAATATTATGGTGATTATTATTATTATTATTATTATTATTATTATTATTATTATTATCAACGTCTACTTGGAATATGCAATATTTTTAATGCAACATAAATTTTATGAAATAAAACTTCTACATTGTAATAATGTTTGGTTATTATTACTTATATCCATATAAGTTAGTAAGACAAAATAAAATTAAGTTATATTTCATATATATATTATTATATTTAAGAAAATAATTCACATAAAAATTTAGGGGGCTGTATTCAATTTAGATTTTAATAGATTTTAATGGGTTTCAAATCTGATAGATTTCAACAAATTTTAAAAGCTTTTTATTGATTTCAAAGTGTATTGATATGGATTTTAAATGATTTGTTTATTAATTTGTTATGATTTTAAAAGATTTGTTATTATTATGCCTCTTCTACCATCAGTTATCAGTTGAAGTGTTATTGATGGCTTTCCATTTCATGGTTTTCCATTTCATCATTCCAGTTCAACCTCGTTGTTTCTAATTTCTCTTTCAAAATATTCATGGCTTTCCATTTCATCATTTTGGTTAATTGCATCATCTTCATTCTGATTGATTTCATCATCATCATTGAGAATTTGAAATATTAATGAACTATCTGAATAAAAAAAGACAATGATAAATGATATTATTAACAAATAATGATATTATTATCAATTGCCACTTCTAAATGTGAATAAACATGATAAAACCTATTACAACAATTGTAACAAAGCCATCATAAAATGTCAATAAACATGAACATGCCCACAGAATTTGAGGTAAAATGATCATACTCATACAACATTTGTGCTCATTTTTTGTCTATATAAGCTTTCCTATGGTTTACTGTGACACCTAAATACTACAACTTTGTTGAATTGTAGGGGATGCTAGTCGTCTTTCGTAATTTGTCCCAGATCAAGTCCTAAAGCTGAAGCAGCTTACTGTGCTTACACTGGTTGAGACAAAAAAGGCATGATTCCTCAAATGCGCAATCTTCTTTTTGAAAAATTGTTGGTGACTTACATCTCTCATTGCAACGTGATGTATATATATGGTTTGAATTTATATGGAGCTTGTCACTTTTGGTAATTAATTTATTACATTCTTAAAGAATGTCATCATAAAGAACAAACGATAGGGAAGTTTGCATTTTACCTAATTTTAGACTAGTCCTACCCCCAGGAATTTTGTTTTAGTTGCAATTGAAGCAAACTGACTGTAGTTAACAATACCACTACTTGTTGCAATTTAATTCTGATGCTAAACTGGATATTGCAATAATATGAAAAGTTATTATTATGCAATGTCAGAAGCTTATGATTCTCAAGACCATCACAACTTTGTTGAATTATAGCGGATGAATACATGTAACCTAGTAAAAAGTCATCCGCTTCATTACTTGTAATTCCCAAAATACATGTCTCTGTACCAAAAAAGAAAAGAACAAAGTACCTGGAAACCCAGCGTCATCAGAATCCCTCCTGCTTGATGAAGAACGTGTTGAGCCACTGAATCCAGCTGCCCCACCCAAACCCGAATCACTATAACAGCACAAAAATTACACAAAATTAAGTAAACCCAGTAACTATAAGCGAAAAGCATAAGTTTTTCATTCAAGGGTCATAACATAATGTAAATAGGATCAAATTAAGCACAATTTAACAAAGGGTCACTGAGAATTCAGGGATTCGAAGGCAGTGAAGCTTAAGTCAACACAGAGACAGATGAATTCGGCAAAGTGAATCCAAGTAACATAAAATAATTCGTATATAAATAAAAGTGAATTACATTCGCCGTTCACAGTAGGAGGTAGGGTCGCCCGAGCGGCTGTCGTAGCGGCTCATGATGATGATGTGTTGCTTCTGCTGTTGCTGTGTGTCGCCAGCAAGTGAGATTATCACAGGGAATTTTGAGGGTTTTAGAAGCAGGTATTCGAACAAAAGAAAGAAAAGGAAAAAAATAGAGAAAAAGTCAGAATCTTTGGGGTGAGTTTAGATTTGTGTTTAGGCTTTGGTATTTATACTCATCATCACAAAACTCTTTTAAATCCAAGATTAATTAAAATCATCTAAAATATTTGAGTTTTTGAATACAGAGAGATTGTAAAGGATTCTTAAATAATTCGTTTTGAATACACCCTGATTTAAACGTATTTTAAATCAATCTATTAAAACATGAATTGAATACACCAAGATTTTTAATAAATCTTTTAAAATCCTGATTGAATATACATAAATTTTAAACTCTATTAAAATCAGTTAAAATCACCAATTGAATACACCCTAAATTCTCGTCCATTACCATTACCATTACCCTACCTCATTACAAACACAAAAAATAATTTTGACTATTTTTTTCTTTGTTCGTCTTAAAAAAAAAATATTAAAGAAAAAGGGATCACCCAGAACCCTAGTACTCAACTTAGGTGAAAAGAAAAAAAAAAAACATAAATAGACACCACACACAACAGACGCCATTGAACTAAAACCCGGTAAACCTACCGCTTTTTGCTCAAATAACCGACAGCGTAGCGGCTACAAATTGATTGAAACACGAAAATAGGGTTCGAGGTGGTACTTGCGGGAACTCATTGCGCCGCCTACTGAAATACAGGTGAAAGTTCATCCACAGTTTTATTTTTCTTCACTCTTTTTTCGCTCAATGGCCAATATTATCGATTCTTATATCACTGTGGTGGTCTAGTCTATGCTTGGGTAGTTCTTTTTTCCTCCGAAATCTCAGTCGGGGGTCCCCTGCCCCTCTGAAACAATGCTGGATGTTAGATAGAAATAATTGTGTTAGTGATGAGATTTTCAATTTGATGGAACATAAGGATAAAGAGAAGATTTTTTTTTTGGCTAAATTCATAGTTCTATGAGCTAAATGCAAGGAATGTGGTCATGTTGTGCTACTTTTTGTTTTGTTTTTTTTTCTTCTATATATACTTGTTTTGTTAAAAAATTTCAACCTTTTTTTATGATTGCACTCTGTTGGTACTTTAAAATACTGAAAATTTGTTTCTTATAATGATTGTTGTCTTGTTTCTATATTGTTCAGCCATGGCTCAAGAAGCAGGTATGTTTCTGGTTCATCAAACGGTTGGCAGCGTGCTATGTTGCAAGTGCGGTATCCCTATGGTACCAAATGCTGCCAATATGTGTGTCAAGTGTTTGCGCTCTGAGGTTGACATTACAGAAGGTTTGCAGAAGAACGTGACCATTGTTCATTGCCCCGAGTGTGATTGCTACTTGCAACCTCCGAGAACTTGGATCAAAGCCCAATGGGAATCGAAAGAGCTGCTGACCTTCTGTGTTAAGAGATTGAAGAACTTGAATAAAGTTAGGTTGGTTCATGCTGAGTTTGTTTGGACTGAACCTCACTCCAAGAGGATCAAGGTTAGGTTGAAAGTTCAGAAAGAGGTTCTTAATGGAGCAATACTTGAACAATCATTTATTGTTGAGTACGTTCAACATGAACATATGTGTGATTCTTGTTCACGGGTTCAGGCCAACCCTGACCAGTGGGTTGCATCTGTGCAACTCCGCCAGCATGTTTCTCACAGACGCACGTTTTTCTATCTGGAGCAGCTGATCCTGAAGCATGGTGCTGCTGCTAGTGCCATTAAAATAAAGCAGATGGAACAAGGCATAGACTTCTTTTTTGCAAACCGGAGTCATGGTGTGAAATTTGTGGAATTTGTGGGTAAAATTGCTCCTGTAAGGAGTCGAAGTGACAAGCAGCTTGTTTCCCATGATTCTAAAAGTAATAATTATAATTATAAGCATACATTTTCGGTTGAGATAAGCCCCATTTGCCGTGAAGATTTGGTTTTTCTGTCTCACAGGGTTAGTTCTAGTTTGGGAAATATTGGTCCTTTTGTCATTTGCACAAAAGTGACCAATAGTATTGCTTTGCTTGATCCTTGTACCCTGAGGCATTGTTTTTTGGACACTGACCAGTACTGGAGGTATTCCTTTAAGTCTCTGCATTCTAGCAGGGAGCTGGTGGAGTATATAGTGCTTGATATTGAGATTATTTCCGCTGAAGTTAATGTTGGTGGCTCAAGGTATGCTTTAGCTGATGCCGAAGTTGCTCGCGTGTCTGATTTTGGGAAGAACAATACTATGTTCCACATAAAAACCCATCTTGGCCATCTTTTAAACCCGGGGGATTATGCTCTTGGTTATGACTTATACGGGGCCAATAGTAATGATGATGATCTAGAGAATTACAGGGGTGTAATCCCAGATGCAATTTTAGTGAAGAAAAGCTATGAAGAAAAGCGCCAGAAAAAGCGTGCGAAGCCTCGTCATTGGAAGCTTAAATCCCTTGGTATGGAAGTTGATGACAATGGTAAAGTTGATCAAGAAAAGGTGGAATCAGAGTATGAACAGTTCTTGAAAGATCTGGAGGAGAACCCTGAGATGAGGTTGAATATATCATTATACCATAATGAGGAATACCGGCCAACGGAGATGGCTTCTATGACTGATGGGGAAGATGCACCTTCTGTTCCAATTGAAGAGCTGCTTGCTGACCTTGAACTGTGTGATGATGAAGAGGAGGATGACGACAGCAGCATGAGGGAGTAAATGAGAAAGAAAAAAGAAAAAAATGGTTTGGCACAAGCTGGTGTTTTCTTATGGTGTGGTTTTTCTTTCTGCTTTCATGTTTAATTTTATCTTCCATATCCTGTTTCCAGCTTAGAACAGTGGCTGTTTTGTAACGAAGAGGTGAGTTAACTCTCTTTGGGAGCCCTGTTCTGGTTAGTTTTATTACAGTTTTAGATTGAATGCACAATATGGTTTCTGGCTATGATAATATTTTAACGTAGCAATAAATTCTTATCAATTGAGAAACTAGAAAAACACGTTATATCATCACGTACTTTCGGAATATAAATTATTAGATTCTCATCTGAATTTTCGTAATTGCAATACTAGTGCTTTTTAGTTCTACTAGGCCCTTGGAGGGTTTAGAATGCTGGCTAATCTGTCTTTTGCTCAAAGACTATGGTGCTTGGAGGGATATACCGGGAAAGATTAATAAGGGCTTTGTCGTCTTAGCGTTGGTAGGTATAGCTGCTGTGATCTTCGTTTAAACAGAGTAACCAATCCTCACATCAACCATATAAGACTCATTTCGGGTGTTATTTTGTTAACTAATTTCGTAACTCATGGGGGCTCACCACCAAGTTGCTATAGCTTCAACCATCTCATCCCTTGGCACCAGTTTTCAAAGTTAACTAACTAATTGTTTTCAAAATGAGCTCTTAATACCATTAATAATCTAGTTAATCAAACTTCTTTTATTCTTAGTATAATAAGGAAGTGTATCTCCAACACCATCAATACTCTTCATTCCACATGGATAATACTTGCATCCAAGTATATATATTATAATCAAAACTGATCAACTCTTAAATAATTATTTCAAGAGCATTTCTGCAAAATAATCAACTACTTTGAAGGTTCTTTCGTTATTCGTTTTTGTTAAACAAATTAATGTTATTGGCAACAATAAAGATCCTCACGGTAAATTGTCTATTTAGTTTATACATTTGAATGAATAAAGAACTTTCAAAATTGTTCGTTTTTTACAAAAAAAAAATTATCTTGAAATGATTATTTTGAAATTAAACGGTTTTAATTATAATATATATACAACAGTATAAGGATTATTCAATATATCAAAAGGCTATTACGAGGATGTCTCACTAATATGAGATGCAAGTATTATCCACTTGGTATGTACAATAGAGAATGCACCTTGTGCGTTTTGGCTGGAGCCACATTGTCTTGCACTCGCTTGACGTCTTTGTTGCGTCCCAATGCCACCGCGTCCAGAACGACGACTTCTGGTCATTATTTTGATGAGATGCTTGCTTTCAGGGAGAGGAATGTTGCCACGTAGATTCTTGTGGACGTTCTTAGAAAAGAAATTGCAATTCTGCGTGAGAAGCTGCGGAAACACGAGTTATGTTGCAAGAGTTAAAGGCTTGGGTGAGACTATTTTTATGATTTCTTGTATTTTCATAAAAATCTATAAAGGTCATGCTTACTTAAATGCAACATCCGAAGTTAGATAATCACTTGAATGAATATCCACATTGTGCTTCATGGATAAGAATGGGGTAAAATGATAGCACTCGCCCCGTTTAGAAAATTGTGTCCGATTGTACTCCTGTCTGACAATTAAACTCAAAATTCTTAAAATACCCTTAATGTGTTAGATCAGGGATAACACTCCAAATCCCACTCCAAGAAATTGTGCAAACATAAAAAACTACTAGACAACCAGAGCAACTAGAATACCAGTAATTCGAGAAAATGAATTGTACCTCGTAGTTTTTAGCGAGAGTGCAGTCATAAGCAACTGCCTTTGCCTCAGAATTAGTCCTCGACACTAATCAACAGCCTGGAGGGATTTTCAAAACCAGTAAATGTGTGAGTGGATAAAAATAAACATTTAAAAATACATTTTTCGGAGAAAATACCAATCACCCTCCAATTATAAAACATGCATGCATATAAATCAAACACCCAGATTCAAAATAATAAGACATCCAGATTTCACATATAAAATTCAAGTCATAAACTGTAGACCCACAAAATATGAACACATGAACTGTATATAAAATATAAGTGACTTATATTTCCTTGAAATCCCTTGTTTATAAAAGCATATGGAAAAGCTGGACAAAAATATTATAAATCAACTCCCCACTCATCCTCGATTTCCTCCGAGTCGCTGCCACTGAGCTAGCTGACTGAAAAATCCCTCAAGCCATAGTCACGGCTGATTTGAAATGCCCTCAGGATCTGGCTAAGACACACGGTATAATGCCAGTCCGAAAAAAGATAATCACTGTATATCTCGAGGATAGTCAATTGTGAAAGACAATTCAATAGTAAACCCAAAACCATGCTTTAAAAATAAATACCTGGCTCCAAATCCATGTCAAAATAATTCAACTGGGTTTGAGCCCAAAACACTATTTCCACAAAAATCCGTAAAACATGTGTCTAGAAATTTTATCTTGAGTAATTAATTATTCTAAAAACTGTAAATAGTCAAATAAAAGGCAATAACATTTAGAACAATTATTCGAATCATTCCAATTCATATAACATCATAAACCATTTAAAAGAGATAAATATGGATGCATCACGAGTTATAAAATAAATATTCACTCACAGACAGTCCAATTGAGCTCAATCTGGAGCTGTGAGCTCCTCCGAGATGGCGGCCTATACACGCGTCTAAACTTGCTTCCCATGTGCGCGTGCCCGTGTCATGCCACATCAGTCCCACTGTCGATATCACCGAAAAAACTCACTAGAAAACTCCATTGTTGGCTAAAACTTCAAACCTTCATAGCTTCCTCAACTCTCGAACAAGACGAACGTTATAATAATGGAAATTTATATACTCAACCCTAGGAACTCAAATCTAAATCCAAAATCTCGAGAAAATACTTTGATTTCCTAGAAAAAAAAAGGCTCAAAAGTTTTGGATTTTTTCTTCCTTCGTGGTTCCAACTATTTTGTCATCCTTTCCTTCAAGTTTTGACATGGTTTTGGCCGCACAAGCTCAGGGAACAAGATTGTGTCCTTGGTTTCACATTCGAACGTCTTGAAATTGGAAATCAAATTTGAAGATTCCATGAGTTGAACATGGTTTTAATCTGGGTTCTGAGTCCACACTCCTCCTTCACTTTCTTCCTCATTTCTTTCCCTCAATCTCACACCCTTGCTCTCACTTGGTTTCCTGGCTTGTAGGTACAAGGAAGAACGAACAATGGTGGTGTGGGGTTGTAAAGTTTCGGGTCGAAGAACAAAGTAATGGGTGATGAGGATGATAAGGATCATTCTTATTGTGGTTGGGATAGTGATTCTTGTCACTCATCCCAGCTATCCTAAACTTCAAAATGAATCCAAAAATAAAATGTTGTATATGAAACGTACTTTGAAAACTGTTTCTAACCCGTAAGTCTACCATAGGTAACCATATGCCACCTATCTATGTAAATAGAATCACGAGACCTATGTAATGATCCTAGGTAGTTTTGCCATAAGTTCTCCAAACTAAAAGTCAAAGTTCGTGCACTAAAATACATACAAGGGAAAAATAGTCATTTTATCTTAATTTTTTCCGAAACTAAAGTATGAGTCATTATAATCGACCCCCCTTAAAGAATTTTTCTCTCCTAAATTGAAACCTATCCCTCGAACAAACATGGAAACTATGCCCGCATACATGCCCCGAGCTCTCACGTGACCTTCTCCACATCATGATCCCTCCACAGAACGTACACCATAGGGAATCGTTATCCAACGTAGTACCTTTTCTATCTAATCCAAAATTTTTACGGATTGCTCATCTAAGCTCAAAATCCTCTCTAAGTTTGAAATGTTGATCAACAAATAGATACTTTCTGAGCATGAAAACCTGACACACCTGATGAACTCCATAGTGCTCCAGAGGCAAAGCCAACATATATGCCACCGGGACTATCATCTATGTAATCTCATAAGGCCCAACATACCGGGGACTCAATTTCCAATGTCTACCAACTAGACGATGCATATCCAAGGGGATAAATTCAAGAAAATTCAATCCTCAATCTGAAACTCAAGGTCTCTAATCCGAAGATTGAGATAAATTTCATAACGATCTTGAGCTTCCTTTAACCGTTCTAAGATGATCTCGATCTCTACTCTAATATGTCTACAACCTTGGGTGTTAGTAATTCCTCTCGCTTACCTCAATCCAACAAATAGGTGTCATGCATTGCCACCTAAACTAGTGCCTTTGATGAAAACATCCTGATACCAGATTGAAAACAGTTTTTGTAGGAGAATTCCATCAATACCAAGTGCAAACCACTCCTGCTAACTCCAAGGAAAAAAACCACTGCTGCTAACTCCAACGGTAAAAACCACTTCAACTAACTCCTAGGGCAAAAACCATTGCTGTAAAATCCAAGTCATAGGTGGGATAGTTCAATTTCAAGGTTTTCAAAAAGCCTGGGTGCATAAGCTATGGCCTAACATGCATAACCAATACATACCTCAAAACCTATAAGGAAGTACCACCAAAAACTTCGAACTCCCCACGTGACAGGACCCGTCCCAAATCGACTTTGATAACCATGTCTGGTCCTACTCCCGTCTGACAAGTTAGCCGAAGTGTCAACAACACCCTCAACACTTGTTAGATAAGGAATAACCGTACTGATTCTCTCTCATGCCTCCGCCTGTCAATTTTCCCCGATCTCCGTACCACGGTAGTCCACTAGTTAGATTTCGAGTCGTAGGCTCATCCGTAATTCCAGGAATTTCCAATCCTTTTTCGAATTTTTGGGTCGTCACAATACTTCCCCCCTTAAAGAATTTCATCCCCAAAATTTGAACGTATCCATCCAAAAACCATGGAGATTCAATTTATATCAATACCACGGGTTCCTACCCAAACCTTAATTCGTTATGTGAAACCATAATCGTTATTTCAACTTTTTTGCTCTTCCCGAGTCCTGATACAATACGGTCACTCATCTCAAGTCTCAAACCCAAATCCTGACTCCATCCGAGTCCAAATTCAATATCTTGACTCTTTCTGAGTCCAAACTTACTCTGTCACTCTCCCGTTCACACAAGCAACAAAGGATGAACATTGGAGGATGTTTGGGTGGGTTTTGGGTTTGTGTGAGTTTCGGGTATAATGAAAACAGAGAAAAGGAATGGAATACAATGAACCCAATTGTTTGGGGTCCTGGGCCAATTAGATGTGTGACACTTAGTCACTCATAAATTGGTCTACTGGTTTGAACCAATCCAAAACCGAAAACTGTACAATTTCTCCAAAAATGTGAATAGTGTCAATTTTCTTCCGTGACCCGTAACTTTCCTGTCGAATGTTCAATTTCGATGTGTAGCCTGTCTACGAACTTGCGACGTCTTGATCTACACAACGGGTGTTGGTCAAAGTCCAAATAGTGTCCCGGGTCAAAAGTCAACATTTTTCCCTAACTATGGGAAAAATGGTCATTTTACATTAAATTTTTGAATTTAAAATTAATTACAAGTCTGGCGCGTTACACACAGCACTCAAACAACCAAACCAAGAAAGAATATGTACCTGCTTATGTAGCCGTGAACACACGTACTCGCCCACCTGCGATCCCATTGCGTCGCTTTCGGCTACCACCTGACCCACCGACTCCTCGAGCCTGACTCCCTGAATACTACGATCGAAGAATGTGCCTATTACTGACCTTGCCATTCTAGGACATGACTCGTAGCACCACCGGCCATATGATATGAACACTCCGAGCAACTTAATCGCCCTGATTAGACCCTCGGTCACAAGAACCCCTATGATTCGACCAAAAGGACCAGAAGTAGAAACAACCCAATTTCGATCTCCCTGTGTAAACGAATCCTCACCATGACTCCCCTAGCATCATTTATAACCACTTGATCATCACTGGGATTCCGCCGAGGTCTTCTCCACTTGAGATGACACACCTGACAAAGTTTGGAGTGTGGTGAGTCCTCCAGCTAGCACCATCGCTTGAATCTCATTCCGAAGGCCTATCATAAACTGACAAATCCTCATCGCCACCGCACCCTATGAAAACTAGGCCAAATCTAGAAATCTCTACTCATACCGAGCAATTGTCATGTCCCCCTACTCCAGACGCAGGAACTCATTCTCCCTAGAATCCCGATAAGATTAGGATAAAAGTGTTGTAAGAAACATTTATTGAACGTTGCCCAAGTCTCAGTTGTGTCATCCAAACCCATGGATAGCAATGTTTGCACCAAACCTGCGCAGACCCATCAAAGAAGAATGTCGTTATCCGAACCATATGCTCAAGGGAGAAACCCATCGCCCGAAAGATCTGCTTGAAGCTTGAAATCTACTTATTGATCACCCGGGGATTCGATCCACATACAAACTCAATGGTTCTAAGCTGCAGGGCCATCTTGATATCTAGCCCCCTAAGGATCCTATCCCTCTGCATCACGACATCCAATGCCTAACCAAATCGTAGATCATCATCACTGACGTATGTTGCCTCAAAAGTCCAATCCTTAGATTACTTGGACTTACTGATTTTTGTTTATATTTCCTACTTATGTAGAAATGGCAAAGGGTCATGTTATGTTGCATCGAAATTCCAATCCTTAGATTACTTGGACTTGTTGATTTTTATTTATATTTATATTTCATAATGTCGTTTAACTTTCGAACTATGTATGAGCTGAACAATGGACTTATTGATTTTTATTTGTATTTTTTGCTATGAATTGTAATTATATTATGATGGTTGTTGGACTTTGAATGGAAATTAAAACTCCAATTTGCACTGATTTAGAACAATAGAAACCGTGTTTCTGCCTAAATTAAAAAAAAAAAAAACCAGTTTAATAAAAATCGAACAAGCTAACCAGACCAGAATGAATTGAATTTAACCATACTGGATCCTGTTTAACTGTAAACGAACCAAGCCAAATCAAATACTTTGATTTCGATTTTAATTGGTTTTTAGCGTAAAATTGAACTGAACCGAAACCAATTCGATTTCAGTTTTAATAAAGAAACAAAAACAAACAAAAAAAACCCAATTAACACCTATACATGCTACATCTTGCTTGTCTTAATATCCCTTTTGCCATTTGGCACATTTTGGCACTTTGAAACTGACTTGCCCCTTCTTCATGACTTCATCTCCCAAGTGGGCGCTATTTGACAAGACCCAACCAAGAAAAACCATAAATATTATTGTGGGACTTGCTCTCGTCTGACACACAAGCAAGAAAAACCCCGAAGTACCTTTGACACATGTCATACAAGGGATAACCTTAAAAGTTCATAGATCAACCTGATTTAAAGTGCTAAGAAATCCATTCACACCCATAATAGAGCCACTAGGAAAGAAAATGCGTAAATAGTAGCAAAGCTCCTATATAGATACACAAAAGTGTGTAGAAAGTTGAACGTAAGCCTTCATCCATGGTATGCCCCCACTCCTACTCCACAGTCTGGAGGGTAAGTAAAACAAGGAGAATGTGTGAGTGGACAAAAAGTAATCTGCAAAAACAAAAATTTGAAAATATTAAGTTTGCCCTTCAATTTTAAGAATCCAAGCATCCATACCCGAAATTAAACAGTCAAAGTAAAACTTTAAACACGAGGTCTTCCGAGTTGTATTATAACTCCGAAAATATCGTGAAGCCACCCAAGTCATACATATGCATATGCACAAGTTCTACCATACTCTGAGTTGTATTATAGTCATTAGTAGGGAAAGGATACCAATATCCAAGTCAATTCATACATATGCACAAGTTCTACCATACGACAACTAGGACCTAAGTCCAAATATAGTTCTTGCAACGTGTCCATAAAGCATGGTCTCAAATAAGCATATAAATAACTATACAAAAAACCATATCAACTCAGATATCATTGGAAAAACATATAAAACAGGTTAGGATGCATGTCCAACAATTATAAAAGTAAAAGTTCACTTTGAGTGCAATTGGTCATGCTGAACCTTGCTTTGCAGGCTCCTCCGAGGTCCCTGGAGCGGTATCTCCTATCAAAAGTCACAAGAAAGGGTAACTAAGGTTTCATTAAAATCCCATAATTTTCAAGGCAATGTGTCCGAAATACATAACCCGAGGCTACAATTATCCAAATCTACCCCTAAACGGACTTCAATTGACCTGAAATCACCACCATTGGATTCAGAATGTCGAAACCTTTCGAACAAGATTGGTTTCACCTTAAAAATCGTTCTAACGCATTGCCATGCAGCGGGGAAAGGCTTGCAGCCTCCCCATGCGCCTCCCCCACTCGCCACGTGGCTGCTGACGTCAATCTGCTATGTGGCAATGCACGCTGACGTGGCCTGACATGTCAACCTGCCATATGTCACTAACATGTTGACGTGTCCTAACATGTCAGACTTCCATGTATCATAGACTTACTGACGTCATTGATGTTGTCATCGTTGATGTCATTGTTGACAACATTGATGATGTCATCATTGACATCACTGTTGACATCATCACTGACATCATCGATGGCATCATCATTGACATCATCCATCCTACCGGAGAAGATGACCAGCCATTGTCGTGGGTAGTTGTGCGTCACCATCGCCTAGCTAGCTAGAAACCATCGTTAAAGCCTAAACTTTGAAACTTCATAACTTCCTCAAATATCAACCAAATTCAACATCCTAATAGTTGAAATTTATCTACATGAGGCCAGAAATCTAAATATACACTCAGAATTGACAGAACTTATCTAGATTACTTGAAATATAGCTTGAAAACTTTTCTTTTCTTTCCTCTCGAATTTTGTCCTTCCTGAACTCGTTCCTCCTTCAAACTTTGGGTTCTAATTGAAATGAATAATGAGGAAAACATCAGTTGGGGTATTGGGCAGTGGTGTGGAGGTATGGGTTAAGTTGGCTGTAAATTTTGGGTTTCTGAATAGGGTTGATGTGAGCTTAGAGTTTGGTTTGGCTTATAGTTTGGCTTATAAGGGTTGGCTTACAATTTCGGGTTTCTGAATAGGTTTGAAGTGAGCTTAGAGTTTTGTTTGGCTTATAGTTTGGCTTATAAGGGTTGGCTTACAGTTTTGGGTTTCTGAATAGGGTTGAAGTGAGCTTAGAGTTTGGTTTGGCTTATAGTTTCTCTTATAAGGGTTGGCTTACAATTTTGGGTTTCTGTATAAGTGATTGTTGGTTATGGATTTGTAATATAACGGGTAAATGCACAGGGTCATGGATTTGGGTCAAGCTTTAGGGTCATGGATTTGGGTCAAACTTTAGGGTCATGGGTTTGGTTCATGATTTAGGGTCATAGGTTTGGGACAAGCTTTAGGGTCATGGATTTGGGTCAAGCTTTAAGGTCATAGGTGTGGGTCATGATTTAGGGTCATGGGTTTGGGACATGATTTAGTGTGATGAGTTTGAGTGTGATTTGGCTCTCCATTTGGATGAAAGGGTTGTGGTTTAGAGTTTGAGTTTCTAATGTGTTCTTTTTTTGGTTATTTGGTTTAGATGATTGTGATGGTGTTGTATCGATTGGATTACACCACGGTGGATTGATCGTGCAGAACAACGAAGAGATGACATACGAGGGTGGCTCACTAGCTTGGTATGATTGGTGCAGTTGTGATTACATGTCCATTTTAGAGCTACAAGATATGGTTAAGTTCACCAAGTATCCCGTTGACATGGTTGAATTCTACATGAAGAGAGGAGGGGAGTTTTACTTAATTAGTAGAGATAATCAAATTTTGGAATCGATTGCTAATGCAGCAAATACCAAAAATAAGATCATCCATGTCTATTGCATACATGGTGTGGAAGGGTCAGTTTTTGATGAGATACCCCTTGTTATAGAACCAGCATCCCCACAAAAAGAAGAGCCTTTGGATCCTGAGCCTATCGCTCCTGAGCGTGTGGATCTTGAGCCTGTGCATCCTGAGACTATGGAGCCTGAGAATGTGGAGCATGAGCCTTTGGAGCGTGAGCATGTGGATCCTGAGACTGTGGATCCTGAGCCCGTGGATCAAGAACCTATGGCTCCTGAACATGTGGATCTTGATCCTATGGCTCCTAAACATGTGGATCAGGAGTGTGAGGCTTATGAGTGTGTGGGATCTGAGTGTGTGGATAATAAGATTGTGGCTTTTGCGGCTATGGATGAAGAGAATTTGGATGAAGTGTTGGTTAGGATAAGAAGAAAGAGAAAGAAAGAGCATGTGAGTGTTGACGACATTTGTAGCAGTGCCAGTACCAAAGATAGTGACAGTGCTGATGAAAACTATGCTGCATTTGAAGAAAATGATGATGATAGTGAGGAGGATGAAGTTGTTGTGGTAGATGAGGAGGATGAAAAGTAAGGGTAAAGGGAAAGGTAAATTAGTTAAAGGTAAAAGAGTAAAAGCTAAAGGTAAAGGGAAAGTATTTTCTGATGAACATTTCGAAGATGATGGTTTCAATCAAGAGGATGTGGACCCTATAACAGTGAGTGATGATGAGTTGTTTGGGGACTTTGGTGCTTAAGGGTATGATGACCCACGACCACAAGTGCAGGAAGATGATTTACCTCTATCACCAAGAATTGGCAGTATACAGGGCCTAAGTTCTGATGAAGATGATGTTGTAGTTCCTACAAAAAGGGTTAGAAAGAAACCATTTCCAAAAGTAAGATAATTCATTCCGAGTGTAGACATGGAGAATCCACGATTTGAGATTAGCCTAAAATTTCAGGATGCTGCTACATTTAGGGAAGCAGTCTATAAATATTCAGTCATTAAGGGTAGACAACTAAATTTTTGCAGAAATCAATGTGATCGTATTCGAGTTAAATGCACTCATGAATGTCCATTCACTATCTTGGCTTCTTCAGTCGAAACTAGTAAGTGTATGCAGATTAGAGAGTTGAATGAAGAACATGTATGTGGAATTGGGACTCAGAACATTCATGCCAATGTGAAATGGCTGGTGAAGCAGTATGTTAGGGAGTTTACTAGCAGCAAGTGGGAGTTTTCTGAATTCCAAGACATGGTGTGTACTGATGCTGGGTACATACCATCAAGAGCCACATGCTACAGGGCAAGACAAGTTATTCAAAAGCTAATTGAAGGATCATCAAAAAGGCAATACAAAATAGTTGGAGAGTATTGTCTACAATTGCTGAGGACAAATATTAGATCAACTGTAGTGTTAAAATCTGAATTGGAGGAAGATGGGGTTGCAAGATTTGAAAGAGTTTATGTGTGCTTCAAGGCCTGCAAGGATGGATGGATAAAAGGGTGTAGGTCTTTTTTGGGTTTGGATGCTTTCCACATTAAAGGCATTCACCCAAGGCAAATCCTATCTGTAGTAGGTGTGGATGCCAACAATGGGATGTTTCCCATGGCATATGTGGTATGTGAGGTGGAAAATTTCAGCTCTTGGAAAGTGGTTTTTAGAGATTTTACAACAAGATTTGGTACTCCAAAACAGGCATAGGTTGTTGTTGATGGCAGACAAGCAGAAGGGGTTTCTAGAGGCGATTGGTCAGATTTTCCCCAATGCGGAGCACCGTCATTCCCTTAGGCACTTGTATGAAAACTTCAACCAAACTCATAGAGGGATGGCTTTGAGGGAGCAGATGGATAATATTGCAAGGGCCTCTACCATTCCCTGGTATCAGGAAGAAATGAAGAGGATGGAAAAGCTTAGACCCAAGGTAGCCCAATGGTTAAGAGAACGAGATCTCAGGTAGTGGTACAGGTCCTATTTTCGAACTGATTTCAAATGCGACATTCTGCTAAACAACGTATCTGAAGCATTCAACAAAGCTCTAGTACCTTATAGAGCCAAACCTATATTGTCTGTTTTGGATAAGGTAAGGCAATACATAACTGCCTTAATGGCTAGGAGATGGGATGAGGGTGGAAATTGGAATGGTCACCTTGTGGGAAAGAGAATTCAGGAAATCTTAGAGAATTATAAGAAGAAAGGGCAGAGGTTGATCCCTACACACTGTGGGGATAACATATTTGAGGTTCTTCATCCAGTTGGTAGACGATTTTCAGTGGACCTCAATCGTTGTACTTGCTCTTGCAGAAGGTTTGACTTAAGTGGGATACCCTGCCCATATGCATGTAGTGTAGTTAGCCGCAGTATGGGTAATCCAAAGCTTTTTGTACATCAGTGTTACCATTTAGAGGCCTATACAAAGACATATGAAGGGATCATCCATCCTGTCCCCAATGAAGACCAATGGGAGAAAGTAGGTGCCCCAATATTGAAGCCTCCTAAGTATCACAAGCAGCCCGAGAGGCCTAAGATGAAAAGGAAGAAGGGGCAAAATGAGGAGGCACCTCAAAATCCTAACAAGTACCTAAGATACCATTCTACACTCAGATGTGGTAATTGTGCGGCAGATGGACACAAGAGGAATGTATGTACACAGCAAGTGGACCCTACAAAGGAAGCAAAGTTCAGGCGTAAGAAACAAAGGAGGAAAGAAAGAGACGCAAACAAAGCTCCAAAGTTTGGAACTTTGGATAAGCAACCGGTAAGTGCGGACTGCCACATTTACTACTTGTGCAATTGATGTTGAATTCATGCTTAATTGATGTTGAAAATCTTTGTGAATTGATTGTGTAAAAGCCCGTCTGAAATTATCGAGATTAGAATTAATGACGGATTAGCCTCTCTAATCGGGGATTAGACGAGGATTAACGGACGTTCAGGGCGAAATGACGATTTTATCCCTAGAATGAGTGAAATGTTGACCCTTCGTTCAGGCGGTCAAATGGACTTTGGCCAATGGCTGTGATGTAGTTTGAGACGACACGAGTTCATAGACAGGTGGAACGCCCGATTCCGACGTTCGAGCAAGAAGTTATGACGTTCGGAAGTTCGCGGGTATTTTGGTAAATTGGTTGAAAAAGGGCAAACAATTGACTTTTGAACCAGGAGGCCCGATGACCAAGAGTTGAGGACCGTTACGTAGATCGAGGAGATATGAATCCGTAGACGGGCTGCACGTCGAATTCGGACGTTCGACAAGTGTCACTCATCCACTGGCCACCCTTTTACATACATGCATATCCCTTCCCTTCATTTTCATTCGATCATCTTCCTAACCCGAGAACCCACTAGCCCAAACCCCATGTCTGCCTTCTCCTGTGACACTTGAGTGAGTTTGGGAGGATGACGGAGGGACAGAGATGGACTGATGAAGCTGAGGACGACAAGGAAACAGTTGAGCCGTCGTGCACGGTGGAGAAGAGGTAAGAGATCGATTTTGAATTTTGATTTCAACTTTTTGATTTCAACTTTTTGGAGGGTTTGAGTGTTTGGATAAGGTTTATTAGGTTGTTGGGAGTGTGTAGAAGAGGTTTTGGACGGCTGTGAAGGGCTGAGCAGCCTTGGGTGCAATCAGGGAGTTTGAACCGTGAGAAGGAGTTTTTGTTAGTCGGGTTTTACATAGTTTTCCTTAGATTTGATGATTGGAATAGATAGGAAATAATGAAATAGGAAGTTTAGGATTGATTTGGAAGGAATTGGATGAAAAATGAGTGAGAAACAAGGCCGGACCGGTCACGCCGGTCCAGGTTGACCAGACTTAAAGGCGAATCTGCTGGACCCGGTTCAGTCGCAAGTTGATGGTGGTTGAACAGTGGCGCGTGGCTCCCATGCGCAACCCCTTCGGGTGGTGCATGTGGACGTATTCCCACTTTCTTGGGATGTGTCCAACATGTGAAATCATCTATTTGATGTAACGAACATTTTGGGACTGGTTTCGAGTCGATCAGACATCGTTTCGATATAGTTCGGGACGTCCGAAGGTTTAGGTTCTCGTTTAAAAATAGTTAAAAATTCCAGAAAATTACGGGGCTTTAGAGAGGGGTTATTTAAGTAGTTAGTGACCCTTTAAATTAATTTGGACAGGTTCGGAAACCTCGGAAGTGACGATTGGCCCGGGAGAGGCTTATGGCGCGAGTATCGAGGCGTGGCTTCCGACGGTCTATTAGTGGACCTTTCTTTCTAAAGTGATACATGCATAAATGTTTATAAGTGTTTTAAATACTTGTTTTGTGATGCCATGAGTGCATTTGTTTGTGGTAGCCTAGGATTTACGTATTTACACGTATTTCGAGATTTTCGGTTTTATACGATGCTTGTACGTGCTAGGTTTTCAATGAGGGTTTAATTAATTGGTTTTGAATTTTGAAATATGAAATCGGGAATGAGAACCATTTGATTTACAAACCCTCAGACTTAGAATCCATTTGATTTGATGAGAAATCGGGCTGGAGGCCCATTTGAGTTATACAATCGGGCCTAGGATTCTGTTGGTTTAAGAATCCAGGCTTGAGGCCCATTTGGTTGGAATATCGGGCTTGAAGCCCCGTTGACTGTACTATCGGGCTTATGACCCCGTTAATTGTGAAATCGGGCTCAAGGCCCCGTTACTGTGGTATCGAGCTTGAGACCCTATTTATTGTAACATCGGGCTTGAGTCCCAGTTCGGTTTATGAAATGAGAATTCGGGCATTAGACCCTGTTGAACTGTGGATTTAGGCCGAGGCTTGTGAAAATATATTTGAATCGGATTCAAGGAATCGTATTGAGATGAATCAGGTATGAGACCCAGTTGGAAATATGTTTTGAGAAATGAAAGAGATTTGAAAATGTATTATATCCTCCATATGATTTGATTGGTCTCCTCCCACTGTCGACCTGAAGAGTCACGATCCACAAACCAGAATGGGTATCCCCATAGGGATACCATTCCAAGAGTGGGAATTATGATGTGGTCCCGGACCAGATTCCGGAGAGATGATCGGAATAGGTCCGAAGATAGAGCCTCCCAGATGGAGAATTCCTGGGGGTAGACTCAGAGTGAGACCCCGAGTAGTGTTCACACTAGTATAGAGATGAATCGTGACATATATCGGGGATGTGTTCCCTAGGGGCTGTGTGGCCCGAGTTGGCATCTTCTCGAAAGTTCCGTGGATGGGTTATACATATGTTTATACATATAAGGTTTTATGGAAAATGATTTGAGGGCAGAGACCCCGTGTTCCATGTTTTAGAAAGTGATTTGAGGAGGTGACCCCGTATTTTATGTTTTGGTAATTCACTGAGAACAGTTTTGTGGCTGAGACCCCGTGTTCTACGTTTACTGGATTTGGGCAGAGTCCCACTTGTGTTTGATTTGGGCTGAGTTCCCATATGGTTGTTTTACAGTTTTGGGCCAAGGCTTTGATGGTTTTATGAACGTTTTGATAAACGATTTTCGAATGCATGCATGTTTTTAGTGAAGGGCATAAATATCTTTCGATGAAATGTTTTTATTAAAATATTTGTTTTGTCCACTCACGACTTTTGATGTATTGAATGTCCTTCAGGTTGATCGCGGATGTGAGCTGTAGAAGTGATCGAGAGATCTCACTCCTCCTTCTACGATTCTGGCGTACTTTGGAAGCCCCGGTGAGGGCTAGAGACGGAATTATCCATGGTCTGACACTTCGTGTCACACGGGAGCAGGCACGTCCCACGTTAATCCTAGGGGATTTGGGACGGGTCCTGACAAGTGGTATAAGAGTAGGTTGGCTCATTTGATACCCATGGTACTCTAATACCAGTGGGTATCAGAGCGTGTTTTGCTCTTAGAGTATGCGCAGGTCGAGGATGTGATGTGTCTGCAGTCATAACAACCCGTCATCAACCTGATAGTTAGGATAAGAGTAGGAAGCACTTCGTGCTAAACAAAACTCGGTGTAATGGTTCAAGGTCTGATTGGCAGGAATGCCACGTGTTTCGAGGTTTGATTTCGAGTAAGATCGATGTGCATGGGAATCTAACGGCTTAGAGCTGTAGTGTTACTGGTGAGTAGGATCCAGTGAACCAGTAGACACCGTATGACGACTTCCAAAGTCGAGACCGCTAGTCAGTTGTGTCATGTCAGATTGGAGAGTATGCTGCAGAGAGCAGCTGTGGTCATGGTTGACCCGAGTGAGATTATTGGGAATAGGAGCATTGGAACCAATTTGGCATGAGAGACCATGTTTCAGTGTGTCGAATCTCGGAGGGATGTCAAGCGGCAGGAGATGCCCAGAGTTGTTGTGGTGTGGCATGGTAGGATACGATTGTGTATGTGGCACTTGTACAATGTTGGCATGGCGTAGGGCCAAGTTCTTATGGAGGCCAACGGCTGGGAGCCATACTATTATGAGAGGACGAGATACTCCGATTGTGATTGCTGGTTGGTTGGACACCCGTAATGGGGCATGACGACTCTTCGGAGTCGAGAGCGAGGGATCGGTCATGATGGTTGGGCTGCAGCGGGTAGCCGGGTTTATGATAACCCTAGTAGGTGGTTGATTGGACAAGTTACCAGGAGTGTGGTAGTTGTCGACCGAAGCCTGAGGTGGACCGATCGGTGGATGTTACGTGTGAAGTGGTTGGTACCGACGGTGAGTCGATCGCATGGATTTGGAGTCTCGATTGCAGAGTATTTTTGAGATTGGCCTGCACGAGGTTGTGGCAGACACTACTATCGATAGACGTAGTCGAGTCTTATCGAGTTGGATAGGCTCAGGTTGCCGTGATGATTGTGATGATGAGATTCGTCAGTAGTGACAATGATACGAGGTGCGTGAGTGACGCATAGTACGAGCATAGATTCTGGATTCGACTCGGTTATGGCTGAGTGCGATCGCAGAATGAGACGCTGACGTTGGGGGTTGGAACACTTGCCACGCTACCTCTGTGAGGTGACTGTGACGAGTAGGATATACCTGGATGAGTGACAGGTGCCCTAGATATCCTTGGATGGATTACACGAGTGTGAGTGCTGGAGTTGATCCCATAGAGTTGGGACGTGTGAACTAGTATGCAGACGGAATAGTAGAGGTACCCAGATGGGCGAGCATGTGAGTTCGGTAGGCACTGAGCGGGATAGAGAGGATCCCGAGTGGCTCAGTGCGAGGTACCAGGAGTACTTGGTTTGGTGACCAGTTCCCTGATGATATGGGACTTGGGACACGAGTGTGTACCCAGGAGTGGTAACGTTAAAGGTTGAAATGCCTAAGTGGCATTCAAATGAAAAGGTATAAATGGATGACATGAGTGACGTCGCATGACGTATGGGTCGATTTGGCAGATATGGTAGTACGCAGAGATTTGGCTTCAGATCACAACCGACGTTGCGATCTGTTTTAGCCTACCGACCGATGTCAGTAGATTCCGACCAAATTCTGTGAGTCAGAGTTGGATCAGGTTGATTAAAGGTACGAGATCCGAGTGTTAGATGCCGTTTATGCACATCCATAAATGGTAGACAAGGTTTAACCTTGAGTCGCGTGAATTCCACTCGGAATGAGTGTACCTACATAAACGGTATTCACGGACGCGTGGATGATGTCCGGTTGAGCTGAGGACTTGAGAGTCCATTGCGGATTGGTTTTGGTTGACTACGGTTGACCATACCTCTTGATTTGGTGACAGGACCCGCCCCGATCCCCCTAGGACCACCCAGGACGTGCCCTGCTCCCGTCTGACACCCGACATTAAATACCAAATATACCCTTATTGAAAATAAAATGCATAAAGAAAATCCATAGTTAAGTCATACATAGCACACCACACAAATACTCGAATACAAATAGTGTCAGACAAGGGATAGTTCCTGAATACAGTTTATTGAGCACGACTCTAGACACACTACGTGCCAACCTACCCAGCAGTAGGGTTCAGGTACGCAACGTAAACCTATGCCTCTTCCTCCTCGGGATCCTCCTCCTCCTCCTCCTCCTCGGGATCCTCCTCCTCAATAGCACTACCTGGAGGGGTAGTAAAACAACAAAGGTGAGTGGGCCGAAACTCAAGGTTTACAAAATAGTTTACCATTTCGAAAACATATAGTTTTTTCCCTCCGTTTTTCGAAAAGACATGCATTAGTATCATAAACCACAAAACCATATAATCATAAGCAGAATAACATCAACATAATATAATCTTAGTCACTGCACTATACGTCCCAACCCTGACATCCCAGATGCCTGACGTCCCAGACGCCCGATAAGGTCACAATCCCATGGCTACGCGTGCCACCCGGGGTCTCAATCTCGAGTCCAAATCTCGAACCCAGTCCGAGCATGGCATTCTAGATGCCTGACGTCCCAGACGTCTGATAGTAGCAATCCTGCTCCTGACTCACTCTACGGTCCGGTCCCTCCGTAGAATGACTCCTCACAGGCAATGCGCCGTGACCACTCCGGTGTACCTACATCCGGAGGAGATAGAATCCTAGGGTAGATCTATACAGTGCAGTACCACAGATAATATCGAGATCCATTATACATATACATGACTCAAAACCATTCATAAACAACCAGACGGGTCTCATGCCCAAACATCGTAATACTTGCCATAAATCATACTCAAGATAAACATATACTTTTACTTGAATCACATATAGATATAGTAGAAAGTAAAACAGTTATGCATGCCGAAGTTTAGTGAAATCAAAGGCCCACTCACAGTACAATCCTGCTGCAATCCCGAGCCTAAAGCCCCGTCCAAGGGTTAAAGTACAATTCCTGTCATGTCCAAAACATACGTAAAGGTCACTTTATGTCCCTACTAAACAACTAAGAAACCCTAGACTGAAACCGGCCAGGGAAAGCCGTCCGAACACGCTTCCCAAGGCGTCAAACCCTAATTTGACCAACCTAACGATCTCCGATCGACATGAAACCACCGCCATTGGATCCGTATCGTCGAAACCTTGAAAATGGCACTGGTCTCACACAAAATACTGTTCACACGCGCCCCCCATGCGCCGGTCAACCCTCTGGTCAACGGTGCTACAGTGATGCTGACGTCAGCATGACGTCACTGCTGACGTCAGCATGACGTCACTGCTGACGTCAGCATGACGTCACTGCTGACGTCAGCATGACGTCATCACTGACAGTGTCAGAGGACACGTGTCAACAACCCATTGGTCCCTGGTCTGACAGTTTTCTGACATGATGACATCATCATGACGTCACTGTTGACGTCAGCATGATGACGTCATCAGCTATAGTACCGGGTCTGAGAACCGGGTCACCGCAGACCCACGGTTCAACCCGATCGGTTCTCATCAACCCGACCACCAAAATAGATGGGATTTGTTCCTATGAACTCGTCTAATCATGTTCTATGGTTCAGTGGGATCAAAACTAGTTTTTAGGTTCGTAAATCTACCTGAAAATCCACAGAAAACCTGCTGCCGGCTCTGGTTCGTCTTCTCCGGCGAGTCGTCAAGCTTCCAGCCGCGTACCCTGGTCCAAAATGCTCGTCTAGTTCCCTAGGTTATGTATCAAAAGCAACCAAACAAGTTTAACGTTAAAAACGGACGTTTTGAGACAGGGAAGGAAAATCGGTCTTCTCGGGTTTGCAGGCTTACCGCCGCCGTGTCGCCGCCGTGGGCTGCCCAGTCCAGTCCTGAGTCGTCCAGCCGTCACAATGGTCCTAGCCCTAGGTTGGTTCGAGCCCAGAAGTCATGGTTTGGACGGTTTGGTTAGTTTGGGCTGCACGGGTTCCTTCTCGGGTTTGTGGGTTTTCCGGCCGTGCAGGGTGGCCGTGGTGGTGGTGATGGCCGTCTGGAGGTTGCTGGGTGGTAGTCCGGTGTGTGGGTTGAGGCTGAGAGGTGGTGTGATCGCTGGTGTGTTTGTGCAGAGAGTGAGAGGGTGCACGGTTTAGAGAGAAATGAAAATGAAAATATGATTCTCTGATGGTTTAAGAACAGAAGGAGAAAATGGAATGAAGGGCTGAGATTCAATCTGATTTAAGGATGAAGGGTGGGGATTTAAGGAAGTTAAATTAATTAATTAAAGAAATGGCAAACACAGATCCTGGTTTTAGGGGATGATGTGGACGAGGTAGATGAGTGACATGTGTCACTCATCAAGGGTCCAGATCGATTGGGTTAAAGTAATCAGATTCTAATATTTTAATATTATTTTAAGTTCCGAGTCTCGGTTAGTTCGGTTACGTTCTTGACCATAACTTTTTCGTCGTAAGTCCGATTTCGGCGTGCCGCCTGTCTACGGATTCGTATCGACGAGACCTACGTAACAGTCATTGGCCCTCGTCCGTTGGACTTCCCGGGTCAAAAGTAAACATTTGGCCCCCAAATGGCCAAATTACCAAAATGCCCCTCGACTTCCGAACGTCCACAACTTCTTCCTCGAACGTCGGAATCGAACGTGCCACCTGCCTATGAACTCGTGACATCCTAAACTACGTCACGGTCACGTGTCAAAGTCCTAAATACTTCCCGAGGTAAAAGTCAACTTTATCCCCCCTCAGGGGCAAAACGGTCAGTTTACAATAAAATAAGAATTACGAAAGTTCGGGTCGTTACATTTGGGGACTTGGATGCCTATAGGACACGGGAATGCTCGTGTAATAAGTAAGCTCAGTAATTGGAAAAGAACCATGGTTACAATGTGATTGGAACTTCGAAATCAAGAGAAGTTGTGATTGAGACGATGAAAAGAGTGCTTGGTTCCACATTGGTGATGGATACTCTGAGGTCACTGAGTGTGACTCTTTAGCAGATAGGACTGGGTGCCAAAGAATGACATAGGATGAACTTTGATGTCATCATCTTAGATTCTCCTAGATTCGTCCCTAGGTCGGACGACGAGGAGTGATATGACAGCTAAAGGGTTCAAAGAAGGTGTAAGAACAGAACACCTGGGCTGTGGGTCAAATTTGAATGAATTCACGAGTAGATGGTGTTTAGCGTCACTTGATGTGACGAGAGTGTCCACTACCTTGGGCCCATAGTGGACCCGTGTCAGTGTTATGGATCGAGTCGTGTGGTGACGATTAGGATGATCGATACGATATAGATTGTGACCGACGGTTGGGGACCGAACCATGGTTGGAACGTGGACAGTAGTATATGATTGGACGTTGCCAGAGTGCAGTCCTCGAGTAGGTCGGGTGGTGCCCCGATGTGATGTGATGTGGGTGCACCGGTGTGTTGTGAATGTTAGACGATGAGATTGACCACGGTCAATCAGTAGGTCTAGTTGAGAGTTCCCGAGAGTATACATGTGTTTTCCAATGGATAAAGTCCTAGATGGACATGAGTGGCGATCAAATTAGATCCGATAGTGACAGTTTGGGGACTCGAGTGAGTCAAGATTTCAGCATCGGTTGCTGAGTGACGCGAGATATGCTGTGAGGACTCGAGGGCGGCGCAGAGAAAGCACAGTGGAACCGGAAGTTGTTGGCTGGTCACAATGGTTGTGACCTATGGTGGTTATGAATTTAATCGACATCCGATGCGTTTGGATAGGTATGGATCGATGGGACTCTAAAGAGAGTCAGTATGGACATAGGTTTGAGTATGGTCTGCAAGGTAGGATTTGTACCATTGTGATGGCAGGATCTAGAGGATGTTGTCTGATTGGATGCTGCGCTAGATGCCAGCTTGGATGTGTCAGCCCTTAGTGGGAATTCGTTTTTCAGCATGATGGTTATAGGATGGAACATGTTAGAGTGGCAGGCTGAAAAGACTATTGGACGATAACGTAGTAGAAATGACATGTTGGAGTGAGTGACAGGCGAGACGTTGACGTTCTGTCTCGAGTGAGACTTACGAGCCGACGATCGGAACGCTGTTGATGAGAGTGAAGCCGGAGCTTGGGAAGCTCTAGTGATGGTACATACCGACGAGTACGGAATGTGTGTCGGACGTGTACTGTTACACGAGTACTCTCCTGTGTGTGGCGACCCGAGTAGAAGGGACATGGTTGGATTCAACAATTTGGTTGTGGAATCGGGTCGATTTGAATTTCGAGGACGAAATTCTTTAAGGGGGAAGATTGTAATGACCCATCTTGAATTATCGAGATTAATTAAGAATTAATGACGGATTAGCCTCGCTAATCGGGGATTAGACGAGGATTAACGGACATTCAGGGCGAAACGTTAACTCTTCATTCAGGTTGTAAAATGGACTTTGACCGATGATTGTGACATAGTTCGGGGCGTCACGAGTTCATAGAAAGGTGGCACGCTCGATTTCGACGTTCGAGGAAGAAGTTATGACGTTCGGAAGTTCGGGGGTATTTTGGTAAATTGGTTGAAAAGGGGCAAACAGTTGACTTTTGACCCGGGAGGCCTGATGACCGAGAGTCGAGGACCGTTACGTAGATTGAGGAGATATGAATCCGTAGACAGGCGGCACGTCGAATTCGAACGTTCGACGAAAAAAGTTACGGTTCACGGAAGTTCGAGGGAACTATTGCACGAAGTCCGAGACTGATTACCTTTTGTCTCAAGTGAGCCCTAGATATTTTCCCAAGGCCCAATGGATGAGTGACAAGTGTCACTCATCCACTAGCCACCCTTTTACATTCACGCATATCCCTTCCTTTCTTTTTCATTCAATCATCTTCCTAACCCGAGAACCCACAAGCCCAAATCCCATGTTTTTCTTCCCCTGTGACACTTGAGTGAGTTTGGGAGGATGACTGAGGGACAGAGATGGACTGATGAAGCTGAGGACGGCAAGGAAACGGCTGAGCCATCGTGCATGGTGGAGAGTAGGTAAGAGATTGGTTTTGAATTTTGATTTCAACTTTTCGATTTGAACTTTATGGAGGGTTTTGAGTGTTTGGATAAGGTTTATTAGAATGTTGGGAGTGTGTAGAGGAGGTTTTGGACGGCTGTGAAGGGCTGATCAGCCCTAGGTGCAATCCAGGAGTTTGAACCGTGAGAAAGAGTTTTGGTTAGTCGGGTTTTACATAGTTTTCCTTAAATTTGATGATTGGAATAGATAGGAAATAATGAAATAGATAGTTTAGGATTGATTTGGAAGGAATTGGACGAAAAATGGGTGAGAAACAAGGTCGGACCGGTCACGCCGATCCAGGTGGACCAGACTTACAAGCGAACCGGCCGGACCCGGTTCAGTCGCAACTTGATGGTGGTTGAACAATGGCGTGTGGCTCCCACGCATAGCCCCTTTGGACGACACGTGTGGGCATATGGCCCACTTTCTGGGGATGTGTCCAACAAGTGAAATCTTCTATTCTATGTAACTAACCTTTTGGGACTAGTTTCGAGTCGATCAGACATCGTTTCGATATAGTTTGGGACGTCCGAAGGTTTAGGTTCTCTTTTAAAAATAGTTAAAAATTCTAGAAAATTACGGGGCTTTAGTGAGGGGTTATTTAAGTAGTCAGTGACTCTCTAAATTAATTTGGACAAGTTCGGGAATCCAGGAGGCGACGATTGGCCTGGAAGAGGCTTATGGCACTCGTATCGAGGCGCGACTTCGGACGGTCTGTGAGTGGACCTTTCATTCTAAACTAATGCATGCATAAATTTTTATAAATATTTTAAATAACATGTTTTGTGATGACATTAGTGCATTTGTTTGTGGTAGCCTAGGATTTACGTATTTGCACGTATTTCGAGATTTTTGATTTTATACGATGCTTGTATGTGCTAGGTTTTCAAAGAGGATTTAATGAATTGGTTTTGGATTTGGAAATATGAAATCGGGCATGAGACCCATTTGATTTACAAACCCTTGGACTTAGAGTCCATTTGATTTGATGAGAAATCGGGCTAGAGGCCCATTTGAGTTATACGATCGGGCCGAGGGTCCTGTTGGTTTACGAATCCGGGCTTGTGGCTCACTTGGTTGTAATATTGGGCTTGAATCCCCGTTGACCGTACTATCGGTTTTATGGCCCCGTTGATTGTGAAATCAGGCTTGAGGCCCCGTTATTGTGGTATCGGGCTTGAGGCCCCGTTACTGTGGTATCGAGCTTGAGGCCCTGTTGATTATAACATCAGGCTTGAGTTCCGGTTCGGTTTATCAAATGAGAATTTGGGCATGAGACCCTATTGAACTGTAGATTTAGGCCGAGGCCTGTGAAAATAGATTTGAATTGGATTCGAGGAATCCTGTTGAGATGAATCGGGTATGAGACCTAGTTGGAAATATGTTTTGAGAAAAGAATGAGATTTGAAAATGTATTATACCCTCCATATGATTTGATTGGTCTCCTCCAGTCGTCGACTTGGAGAGTCACGATCCACATACCAGAATGAGTATCCACATAGGGATGTCGTTCCAGGAATTGGAGTTATGATGTGGTCCCGAACCAAATTCGGGAGAGATGATCGGACTAGGTCCGAAGATAGAGCCTCCCAGATGGAGAATTCCTGGGGGTAGACTCGGAGTGAGACCCCGAGTAGTGTGCACACTAGTATAAAGATGAATCGTGATATCGGGGATGTGTTCCCTAGGGGCTGTGTGCCTCAAATTGGCATCTTCTCGGAAGTGCCGCAGATGGGTTATACGTATGTTTATACGTATGAGGTTTTACGGAAAGTGATTTGGGGGCTGAGACCCCGTGTTCCATGTTTTAGAAAGTGATTTGAGGCGATGACCTCGTATTCTATGTTTTGATATTTCACTGAGAACAGTTTTGGGGCTGAGACCCCGTGTTCTACGTTTACTGGATTTGGGCAGAGTCCCACTTGGGTTTAATTTGGGCTGAGTTCCCATATGGTTGTTTTACGATTTTGGGCCAAGGCCCTAATGGTTTTATGAACGTTTTGATAAACGGTTTTCGAATGCATGCATGTTTTTAGTGAAGGGCATAAATATCTTTCGATGAAATGTTTTTATTAAAATATTTGTTTTTTCCACTCACGACTTTTGATGTTTTGAATGCCCTTCAGGTTGATCGCGGATGCGGGCTGTAGCAGTGATCAGGACATCACACTTCTCCTCCTACGATCCTAACGTACTCTGGAAGCCTCGTTGAGGGCTTGAGACGGAATGATCCCTGGTCTGACACTTCGTGTCAGACGGGAACAGGCACGTCCCACGTTAATCCCGGGGGATTTGGGACGGGTCTTGACAGATTGTGATTCTGATGTTTACTTGTTGTTGAAAATATTTGTGAATTGATTGTTATACTTATGTTTACTTGTTGTTGAAAAGCTTTGTGAATTGATTGTGATACCGATGTTTACTTGCTGTTGAAAAGCTATGTAGTATGATTGTGCTACTGATTTTGATTTGGTGCTGAATATAAGATTTTGCTCGTATTTTATGTTCAGGTCAAGAGAGGGAAGATGTCCTCTCAGCCTGCAACACGGCAGTCCTCCCAACCTGCAGCACGGCAGTCCTCCCAGCTTGCAGCACCGCAGTCCTCCCAGGTGCTCTCCCAGCCTGCAACAGTTTATTCCTCCCAAACTGATTCAAACTAGCAGCCCACATTGAGCCCCCATTGCACACGAACTAGACTGAAGAGGGCCGCAGCTAAACCAAGGTCTCAACCAAACTCCTTCCAGCCTACAGAGTCATCACATCTTGCAGAGGAAGGTCAAGTCGGAAACTCTAAGCTAAAGAGATTCAAATCACCTACCAAGGAAAATCCTAAGCCAAAACCAATCCTACCAAAGCCAAAAAGAAAGCTAGGCAACAAAGATTGGCTGAAGAGGGCAATGGAACTTCTGCCCCCTTGGCATCATTAGTGGACCGTTTTGTAACAGATAGTTTTTAATCTTTATTTTATGAATTTGGAACCATGTAGTGCAATAGGATGAAGTAACCGTTTTGTAATGATCAACTAATCTTTTAGTAATGGTCAAGTAATCCTTTTGCCATGGTAAGATCCTTTTGTAATGATCAGATCTTTTTGTAATGTACAGGATCCTTTTGTAATGGTCAACATGCTCACTTTCTAATACTCAAATGTGTTTTATGCTTAAATTTCCACAAGTGGATTCATGCTCAATCCATATGCCATTTCATTCGATAACAATAAAGATTCTCTAAAGTCCATCATTTCATTACATTAAACACTTCTAATACATCATAGCCTACATCATATAGGACACTTGCAACTCATAGAAAGTAGACTAATCCTTAACGACCCACGACACTTCAACCTTTTTAACTCACCAATACAAAATACTTAACAGTACAACCAAAGGTATCACAAGGGCAAGCCTCAACTTAAACACCTTCATTTTCTCCTTCCTCAACTGCTCTTCTCCTACATCTAGCTTCCTTAGCAACCTTGGAATTATCTTTGTTGACCTTTTGCACATCTTGGGATCTAACCACAGCAACATCAATGAGCTTAGGGTAGCATGAGTAACAATGCAAGTAGCAATATACTTTCAAACAAAAATCCAAACCTAATTCCGTCTGAAACTATAACTTACCCGACCATTTGGACAAACTAGAAACTTCCTGCCTAGGTTATCATCAGTCCATGATGTCTTCACTGTAGCCACCTCCCACAAAGACACCTTAATTGTTGCTCGCACCCTCCACTCTCATCCATATCGCAACTCACACGCGGGGAAAACTTGCGATTTTCCATTTCGTTTCACATGCGTATTTCACCTCCTTCTTGGCCGAATTCAAATGCTTGGGCTTCAAGCCACCTTGATTTCGAATGTCTGGGTTTCAAGCTGGCCCGATTTCGAATGCATGGGTTTTAAGCCCTCACAATTTGGAATCCCTGAGTTTCAAGCTCCCGATTTCGAATGCCTAGTTTCATCTATGCCTATCTTCAACACCGTCCGCACAAATTAACTAAAATACCTAGCTATTACATGACACTTAGGTGCCACATGGATACCAGGTCTGCATTCTACACGGCATTAGCGAAATTTTCAGTTAATTTGGACAACGGACTTGACGATGTACGGGTTTTTATATCAACTTGAAGTAAATTCTTATTTAGGGGGCATTTTGAGATTAAGCCTATTTAAAATGACGGTCATGCACCTAGACATTTAGTCGGTCCCTCCCAAGACTTGGATCTAACACTGAAAAACTCAAAAAGCAGCAGACGAACAAGAACCGAGGCAGAAAAGAGAAATGGCGAAAGCATCAGCATCAGCATCGTCAGCAACCGAGGACGCGCTTGCACTTTTCAATTCGCTTAGATCAGCTTACTCTGCCACTCCTAAAACCCTTAAGGTCTCTCTCTCTCTCTCTTTCTCTCTCTCTCTCTGAATTCACAAAATTATGGAATGAAATGTTTAACCGATTTTTCATATTCTTTGTTTCTGTTCACTTTTTAGGTCATCGATCTCTACGTTGGTTTCGCTGTCTCCACTGCTCTCATCCAGGTACGCAATGATCTCAATTTTCTTTTTTGAATTTTATTTTACTTATTTCGCTTTACGTGGATGCATTTGCAATTTCGGGAATTGTCAAGATGCGGAATTGACATACTCCATTTTGATTTAATCTTAAGGAAATGGTTTGAAATACCCCAGTTTCAAATTGGCATAATCCATTTTGATGCAAAATTGACAAACTACATTGCAAAATTGACAAACTACATTGCAAAATTGTCATACCCTCTATTACGTTGGTAATTGATTTGAACCTGCTCAAGTTGATAGTGTCGTTGACGAACATTTATCTTTGCATATAAATGGAGGATAAGCTAGATTTTGTGCCATTATGCATTCAACAACATTGGTAATGTTGCTGAATTGAGTCAACAAATTCCTTTAGAAGGTTTTGCATCTCCTGGATTTGAAGAGTCAAATAGTGAGAAATATCAATGTCATGGTGTTTGGAGGCCTGTGAAAAATATTAGTAATACCAACAAATGTTTGTGATTTGACATTCTAGTGTTGGTGACTGGGCGTCTTACACAAACACCTCCACTTTTGAGCGTGCAATGCTTTATAGGTTATGATTTACAAGAATCCTAGTTGGGATACATATCGTGAATCAAAGCTACCAGCCTCCTTTTCTATAATTACATTTACAGGCTAGGGCCTTTACTAGGTGTTTTCATTGTTAGATTCACCTTTTCCACTCTTATTCCTTCCCACCACATCGTGTTTATTTATTTTTATTTATTTTTATTACTGGTTTTTGGTTATGCCATGATGCATTAACTACTAATGAACAGATATGGTTTATTTAGTCTTATTTGGTTATCTTGCATTGCTGCTAATGAACAGGTAGTCTACATGGCTATAGTCGGATCATTCCCATTCAATTCTTTCCTTTCAGGAGTACTTTCTTGTATAGGGACGGCAGTCCTTGCTGGTAAATGGAACGCATGGTTTCTTTCCTTTTGGGGTGAAAATCATATTAGACATGTGGAGATTAACTTTGAACCAATTACTTCTTTTTTCAGTTTGTCTCCGTATCCAAGTGAACAAAGAGAACAAAGAATTTAAGGTCAGTAGTCTCTCTTTCTTGCCCATCTGTCTGTTTCACAAATTGAGTTTTGACCAGTTTGCATACTTTAGACCAGTTTTTCACTATCCATCATATGTCGAATGATTTACAATGTCGGTAACATTATCTTACTGCCTTTTTACCCTTTTGATCCTCCTGATCATTTTGTCTGGAAAACTGCAGGATTTGGCACCAGAACGGGCTTTTGCAGATTTTGTTCTCTGCAACTTGGTGCTGCATCTGGTGATCATGAATTTCCTGGGATAAGTTAGCATATTTTGCTCTGGTTGCTTCAAAAATGTTGATTGGACATGACCATAAACAAGTTTTATGAAGTTGATGCGGCAATGTGCTTACATAGTTTCTTTTATAGGATAAATTTCATATGATAGTTTAGCAGCCAAAAAGGAACCTGCTATAGAACCTGTGTTTTATTTACATTATTTCACACTCCATTATTTTTCCTTTTGCACTCTACTTGTTTCTCTCGATTTATGTAGTTTGATTTACTCAATTTGACGGTTATAAAAAATTGATCTGCCTTCATAGAAACTTAATTAAACATATTTTCTAGATTTTTGTTTTTAAATGTAGTGAAAGTTTTTCTACTGTTTTTAAGCTTCTCGTAAGCTTCCACTCGTGAGAAATTGGGTATAGGGTACCCCCTTGGAGTTTGGGTATTTGTTATGACTAGCGAAAAATGTAGTTGAGTAGATACATATTGGGTGAATGGAGCAAATTTCTCAAATATCTCCCACTATCCCTGGCCCTTTCTCTTCCTCCGTCTCTGCAACAAAAACCCCGATTGACAACCACAATATGGCCATAGACCTAAACGTCAAATTCAGACTTTTCCAGCTTCCATCTTCCTCACTTCACTCACCATTCAAATCCATTTCTTTCTTATCTTCCTCATCGCCAAATTAAATTCTAATGACAATCTTTCTCAATCCTAAGCCCCAAAAGAGTTAAATATAGCCAAACTATCATCTGGGATTGCAGATGTCACCAAATCTCAATCCCCAAATTTAGATACCTAAGTTGAGCTTTCTGATTGCAGATGGGATGTGCGTGTCCGATCAAATTAGTTGTCACCAAATTTTAGGCTTTCTAGATTTTGAAGATTGAAGAGACTGCTGGAGTTGTCAATGTTTCCACCAATCATACCTTTTCCGCTAATGTCAAGACCGATGACACTCCCATTTGTACTGCAAGTGATACCAACCCAAGAGCAGCAGTCGGTACTTGAATTCCAGTGTAGAAGCTTGCAGGATGAGTAAGAAAAGTCGGTTAATATATAATTTTAAGCTTGGTGGATTTATAGTGAAACGTGAGTGTTGTAGTTGGTTACAACTGATCTGCAAACTTGGCACCATGCTTTACACCAACTCTGATTGACACAACCATGACTGATTGTGATCAAACTAATCAAGCCCCTACTTAGAAGGTTAGGTGGTAACAATCACCATAGCAACTAGGTAGAGAAGGCGACAGTAGCAACCCATACTAAGATAAATCTTCTAGTCCCCATCAAGCTGGATCAAGGATGTTGATTGAACGAAGCTTGGATAAAAGACTCTGAAATTGTGCAGTAGCCAATGCCTTCTGAAAATGTAAGCCAGCTGATAATGGTTGCAAGTAAATGCAGTTCAAATAACCTTGGATTGAATTTGCTCTTGAACATAGGGATAATCCACTTCCTTGTGCTTGGTTCTTTCATGAAACACTAGGTTGGATGCAATATGCATGGCTACCTGGTTGTCACAAAAGAGAAACATGGGCTGGGACTCCAGAAATCCGAAGTCATAGAGAAGACACTTATAAATATATAAGCTCACAAGCAATGGATGCCGCTGCCCTATACTTAGCCTTCGCACTTGAATGAGCTATTATGACATTTTGTTTCTTGCTCTTCCAAGTAACAAGATTGCCTCCAACAAAAGTTAAATAGCTAGTTGTGGGCTTTCGATCAATTTGATTTCCTTCTCAATCACCAACGGTGAACCCCACAATTATGTTGTACTCATTTCTCTTCATAAAAATCCCACAACTGATAGGGCCCTTAAGGTACCTAAGGATCATCGTTCAACCTATAGATGTGTCAATAGGGGCGCATGCATGATTTGGCTTACTCGATTAATGGGATAGGTGCTATCAGGTCTAGTAATAGTTACATAAATGAGCTTGCCAACTAGTCGTTGATAATAAATGAGGTTGTGACCTAACTCCTTTCCAAACTCAATTGTAGCTTGCTATCAACGGGAGTTCTCACTTCTTTAGCATCCATCATTTCAGCTTCTTGGACTAGGTCAAGAACATCCTTCCTTTGAGGATGCTGATTTCATTAATGTTGTCACTAGTGAGAATTACATCATCTACATAGGTAAGAATAACTAATTTCCCAACTGGACCATTTCGAACAAACAGGGAGGAATCAGTATTTAATTGATTGAACCCAACTACTTCTACAACTGAACTCAATTTTGCATACCAAGCACGAGGACTTTGTTTTAGACCATAGATGGCCTTGTGTAGCTTACACCATGTCAGACTCTGTGTCCTTGTGGATGTTCAGGAGCTAATTGCATGTACACCTCTTCTGCCAAGTCCCCATGCAAGAATGCACCTTTTACTTCCATTGGTACAAAGGCCACCATTGATTAACAACGGACAAGAGAACCCTCAAGATATTTATCTTGGCAACTGGACCAAAAGTCTCCTCGTAGTCTACCCCAAACGTACCAAACGTTTGGTGAAACCTCTAGCCACCAAATATGCGTTGTGCCTTTCAACGGAGCCATCAGAGTGAATTTTGGTTTTGTAAACTAATATGCTACCCAACACCTTTTCCATTAGGAAGTTTAACTGTTGTTTACACCCGAAAAAATCCCTTTGGGACCCAAGATAATGACTCACGACAGATAAAGGCTCAAGACAAATACAAACCCAACCAAAGCAGCTTTGAGCGTGGAGAGAAAGGAAAGCATGGGCGGTGCTCATAGAACGCAAAGAAAATTGAGGCATAGGGGAGTATCTTAAGAGGAAAAACAGCAAAGGACGACTTGCGCGGGACCTAACTTGGCAAGTTGAGAGCTCCTTCACCACCTATAAATAGAGAGCGACCCAGTTTCTCAAAGAACAGACAATTAACCAATTTAACTCAGCAAATTGATCTTTATCAATTTCTAAACCTATGAACAACTTTAACTAAGATTTCATGGTTTAAAACAATAGGCCCTAGTGGCAAAAACTGTCTCTTTCGACCTAAGAAATCAAGATGCAGCCATCCTGACTACGGATTACACGGAAGATCATGTTGGCTGCCAACTCATGGCTGGTCACTGCGGGACTCAAACCTCATTTTCGACGTCTTTCCGTCACATTTGAGTGCTCAGCCATCTTATGGCATGGTTTTAGACTGATATTCATTTTAGTTGATGCTTTCCAGAATTTCTTGCTTAATATGGGCTTGAAATGTGAAGGAAATCATTTACTTTTCTTTACTTGTAATTTTAGTTGTTATTCAATTCCAATATTTTGACATTTTTTTATTCGTACTCCATTTCCATTTTAATTCAAACCATGTTTTCTTAAGTAGTAATTGGCACATCGGGATACACCATCCACACGTAGTTCACAACTTACCAAGTCGGGATATCATCTTGATGCATTGGTCTGATTACTTAGATTCCGACTTGAGAGAACTTGGGACCATCCTCCATTTAACTACTGAAATAACGTCGCCAAATTGAACATCATGACGAAATAAAATTCTGACTTGGGCATCGCTAGAAAGAAAATATTTTAAGTCCTTGAAAAATGCATAGAAAAGAACAACATAGGAGATTTCTTGTCCGCCTGGCTCACAATCGCTTTGATCAGAAGAAAGGTTCTTGGGCCGAAAACGAAACCCATTTACACTTTCTAATCGAAGCTTATACTAGTGGCACACGCTGCACCTTAGTAGAAAGACCTGTTTGCTAACGCCCATCATGCTCAGCCCAATCCAGCATCTCAACACCATTCACAGCAAAAGAGATCCCCACGAGTAGTCCGCCTCCTTAGCTCCAAAAACAAGGTTCCGCACGAAGATCTCGCAAGGGCTGTCTCTAAACACTCGGCTCCTAAAACGAAAAAACATTTTGGGTAGGAACATAATTTGGCACCCCTAGTGGGACTCTCTGCAGTGCATGCCCAAGCATAGGTCTACTCAGCGACGCCAAGATGCTATGGGGAAGGCTTGTAAGGAATATTCCTCAAGAAATGGTACCTAAGATACCTACCACACAACTTAGCATGAAGCCCCAACACGATGGAGTTATGGAAGAGGTCATTGGCCCATATATGGGTAAGGAAGAGCTCACGCAGTTCTTCAAGGACATCCTAAATCCTATTAGCTTGCATATCAAAGCTTTGAATCGTCTGGTTCAAGAGCTTTCTAGCCGTGACACAACTTCATTAAAGAACATTAATGTTCCACCGTCCGAGATCCCGAAACCCGATAAAGGAAAAAGCCATTGGGAATTAGGAGCATCAGTCTTAGAGCCCCTATTTCAAATGCCAACTTTCACAGGGACAACGGGTTTTGAGATCCCAAAATTAGACAAAGCTCAATAGGAGTTTATGATCTTTGACTTTGGTTTGTTTTCTAGGAACTAGCCATTCAATGGCAAGGGAGAAATCAAACCTACAATCTTGCCAAAGAACAAAAACATACTAAACAACTAGAGGAAGTCTGATCCTGACGAGGTAGGATCAAATGAAGTGTTTCTCCATGATAGAAGACCATCTCGAGCTACATATGGAGATGTCTCGATCTCATAGAATCAATGTCCTGACCTATAGAAAGCCTTATCCGGCTTATATAGACCAAGGCAACATTTACACTCTTTAATGGAGATGGCAGTACATCATTCTTGGAACACATTGAGAGGTTCTCATCCCAATGTGTAGATGTCGAAGATAATCCCTACCTCAAGTCACGGTTGTTCAATAGATCCTTGTATATGGATGCTTTCTCTTGGTACACTTCGTTGCAAGAGGCTTCCATCCATAGTTAGGGGAAAATGAAGGCTAGGTTCGATAAGGAATTCTACATGAAGTCACTATTAGTGATTTAACGGCCCTCAAGAAAGGTGAACATGAGACGGTAGAGGACTTTATTTCCAGGTTCAAAAGGATGAGATGAAGTGCAGGTTCCCTATCAACAATGCCTAGATGGTAGCCATCGTACAAAGGGATTTGAGATTTTCTCTCAGAAAGAAGTTCGATGATACCACTTTTTCCGATCTCTAGGAAATATTAATATCAATAACCAAGTTCAAAAGGATGCTAGAAGAAGAACAACGGTCGAGGCATAATTCCAAAGTTCCACAATTTTACAAGAATAAGATGGAGTATCAGGAGCTCAGAGAATAAGCAAAAGCATAAGAGGAAGAGTAGGAGTTGGAAGTAGACATAACCGAGATCCAGACTCTAGGGAATGGACCAATGACCCTCAAGTCATTAGTTAAACCTGCCTAGGAGCAAAAGCCACACATGCAAAGCGACAACCTATTCACAAACAAGACACCAGTGTTTGGCTTTACTCTTTTGACTTTACCAAAGCTGGAGAAATCTATGATGAGCTAGTAAGTATAATGGTGATCAAATCAGATCTTAAGGAGGCGAGGCCCAAGCAGGAAGACCTCAAGGACAAGCAATTCTGCAAATGGCATATGTCATTACACCATGGCACGACCAACTGCATTCCGTTCAGGATTATAATCCAGAGATTGATCAATCAAGGACACAACGTGTTGGCACCTACACCTAAGGCCCCTCTATGAGTGGATACCAATCTGTGCCCATCACCATCGGTTAGCATGTTTAATCTCCACTAGTCCAAGAAAGGGGCCAAATTAGCAAAGGGAGAACAATCACACAATAACCAATCCAAGACGATGACTGTGACCAATGGAGACAGGAGAACATTATACGTAAAATGTAGGATAGAATATGACCCCACGACCTCATTCCCCGACGTTAAGATCAAGTCAGAATGCAAGGGGAAAAGACAGGGTGACAACCTTCTGGACATACCTGAGCGGAACCATGGTCCGCATGTCCCCAAAATCAAAGCTCTAAAAAACTCCAAAACTCATAAGTCTAGAGTTCTCATGAAAATCAAGAACAAAAAGCTAGTCAGTGGCCTAGAGGGCAAAGTGACTAGCAATAATCAAAAAGAAAACAACCAATTCCTCCAGATAAGGCCACAAAAATGGCAGAGCCTTCCAAAGCTACAAACTAGGAAGGAAAGTGTATATGGTAGGTAGGAATAGAAAGCCAGCCAATGAGTTAGGAAGAACTACCAAGAGAAGGATTCAAAAATAGTAAGGGGCATACCTTTGCAACGAGAAGGGTTTGGGGGCAAGGCCTCCCGAAGAACCAGCAACACCTCCAGCGACCAAGAAGAAGCTAACCAGTCCTCCCAAAATGAAGAAGAAGAATGAGGAGTATCGAAAGAAGGATGCTCACCCCAGCACTATCTCATAAATGTTTTCTACAACTAGGTGAAAACTCATATTCGAGAACTTCCCCCAAGGAAACCAAGATTGCGAAAGACCCAGTCAAAGAGTCGCCTAGGAATGGTAGCAAGCTAAGCCACTGTCAGGATGCGACCAATGAATAAATAAAGGAACTTGAAACTACGCATCCTACACTTTCTTTAGGAGACCTGGCCGGGCCTGAGAACCATACGATTGTTCCAGGTGGTGACCCGGCCGGATGTGATGATATCCAGCCTCTACTCGACCCGATAAATATACATACCCTCTTAGAAAAAAAAAGTAGGCATGTACACTGAATATTTTTTTTATAGAGTCTAACCCCTTTCATTTTTCCTTGCAAACATCCGCCTCGACCTTACCACTCTAGCAGCTGTATCGGAGAGAGATCCCATGGCCGAGGCCACCATCCGAGGCTTTCTTGCATGAGACCTTACCTCCCTTGCTTCCCAGGCCGACCTCAACCAATTCAAAGCCGCCATAAAAAAACATGGCATGATCCAACTCCTTGACCGATCCATCCACATCAGAGACGGTAGTGTTTTTTATGACTGAGTTAGAGAGCCTTATTCCAAGCTACCTTGACTCATCTTTGCAACTTGAAGTGAGCAAATCCTTGGAAAGTGAAGTTGCTTCCATCAAGACTTCTCTTAGGGACACAATCGAGTTCAGTTGCCACAGTGATCTTGAGCTTGCATCCATTGAAGAGCGAAGTCAACAACTCCGAAATGAGATGTTGGAGTTGGAACCCAGAAAGAAAGCCCTCCTAAAGGAAAGAAATGACAAGTACCAAGCCACCTAGCCATTTGAGACCCGAGTCATAGCCAAAAATACAGAGGTCAAAGAGGTCAACTTTAAGAGAGAGGCACATTTGGTTACAAAAGTTTGTGGAGACCACCACTGGGCCACCCTCAAGTTGATATTGACATCTCACTTCCTTAGCCACTAGATATGTATCCCGGTCCACTAGTTTACTTTTACTATCGGCTTGGCCACCATTTTTTGTAAACTATGAGGCTACCTTTTCTGACTTGGTAGTCACTTGCCATCTATTGGCATATTTTTGTAGCCACTAGACTACCCTAAGTAGTTTATGTTCTGTTTGATCCTGAAATGACCAACTCGATGGGACCCACTGGGGGTTCTAGGACCAGCCGCGTGGTGTCTCGGGCCTGCCGGGGGCGTTGCGGTTCGGCAGGGATCCTGCAAAACTAGACACCGGTGTGGTGCCGGCCAAAGGGGCTCCGATGCCAAAGTTAGTATCTGAATGCCGAGGGGCAAGTAAACACAGTCCAATGGGTCGGTTCTGAGTGTCCTACCTTTGTGAAGGGTTTCGGGGTATTTATAGTAGCCATAACTGCGGTAGGTGGGCTACTGTTTCGGGAGCAGGTGGTACTTTGTGGCTGAGAGCCGTCTGACAAGCCCTGGACATCCGGAGGAGGCGCCAGCTGGAGTCCCAACCTGCCTCCGTCAGGGAGTTGGTGTGGCAGAGTTGGTTAGGTGACTGTCGCAGCCAGCTTTCGTCTGTTCACTGTCAGGTGCCGAATGGCGGGTCTGCAGTATGGTGCCGATCGGCGGACCGTAGGCCGTGAGGGTGCCGATCAGGCGATCGGTCGGCGGCCTTCTGGTCCTGGTGGGACCTGTGCTAGGGTGGTCGGTCGATATGGTATCAACATGTTCAAAGCTTTCTGGCCACCATTTTTTGGCCGACTTGTTTAACTTTGGTCACCTGTTGACCTACCTTATAATGAAAAACCATTGGCCATTGAATTCAACCATACCCATTACATGATACGCCATGACCGATACACATTTATATTAATTGAAATTAATTTCTAGGTGGTTGCTGCCATCTCCCAAGACGTAGGGTAATATTTCTTAAGATACCAGCCATTTTTTGGGAGATCATGGATTCGGCCACTCAAATAACTCAACCTATAGGCCCCTTTTCCTAGCACTTGGTGGACTAAAAATAGTCCTTCCTAATTTGGAGACCATTTACCGAACCTACGATCTTTGGTTCCCACCGGTAATATTTTTTTCCAAACTAAGTCTCCTACATCGAAACTTTTGGCCTTAGTTCTCTTATCATAGGCTCTGGCCACCGTCTCTTTTTAAGCCTTCAACTTGTCCAAGGCATTCAACCTTATTTCATCTAAATCATCCAACTTTTGAAACATGGTCTGGTTGTATTCATCCTCACTCCATTCGGCATGGCGACCCTCAAAGATTTTACATTCATCTCAAGTGGCAACACGGCATCATGGTAGTAAGTTAATGCAAATGGAGTTGACCCGATAGCCGCCCTCTTTGAGGTTCGGTAAGCCCACAAAGTGTTGGACAAGAGTGAATGTCAATCTCTAGGGTTTTCTTCAATCATTCTTTCTAAGATTCCTTTAATGACCTTGTTGCTGTCCTTGGTTTGACCATTGGACTGAGGATTATAAGGTGTAGAATGTACCAGCCTTAAACCCCAGTTGGTTGCAACCGCTTCAATCGTTGTTCCTGTAAAGGCCTTTCCTTGATCCGTCATGATGGACTATGGCATTCCAAATTAATGAATAATGTGTTTTTCTATGAACTCTATCACTTCAGTTTGAGTGACCTTCTTTAATGGGATTGCCTCCACCCACTTGGTGAAAAAGTCGGTAGCCACTAAGATATATTCATGGCCCTTGGATGACTTTGGGTGGATTTAGCCAATTGTGTCCATCGCCCAACCCTTGAATAGCCATGCTTTTACTATCAGATTCATTGGCTCGGTTGGGACATGTTGGATTGGGCCATGGTTTTGGCATGCTTGGCACCCTCTTCCATAGTCAATGCAATCTTTTAGGATTGTTGGCCAATAATAGCCATGTCTTCTCAAAAGCTACCTCATTTTAATCCCAGCTTGATGAGCTCCACAGATCCCTCATGGATTTCGGCAATGGCCAAGAATTGGTCGTCTTTACCCAATAAAATCATTAACAAATCATCAAAGCTGATACGAAAGAGTTCATTATTTCATAAGACATAATTACAAGCCATTCCTCAGGTTTGTCGACTAGAAGGGACACTTGGATTTTTTAGATACTCTATGATTTTGTACCTACAATCGTTCGGGTCGACGGTCAATACCAACACCTCCAAAGGAATCCCTCTTTCGGCAACCGAGGGTAAAAATATCTTCTCTACTTTGAACATTTATTCGAAAAGTCGTTCTGAAATTTGAACCTCGGAGACCAGTTGAGCCATCGCGTTGGCTTGAGAATTACGATCCCTTGGCAAGTGCTTCAACTCCACCTCATCAAAATCATCCAATATTTGCATTGCCACCGTGTGGTAAGCCAACAGATTATGGCTAGATACTTTATAATCTCCAGATAATTATTTTAGAACCAATAAGGAGTCTCCCATGACCAATATGTTGGTGACCCTCATTTCACGAAGAATTTCCAACCCAATAATCAAAGCTTCATACTCTGCCTCATTGTTAGAACATTTGAAATAAAATTGGAAAGCATAACGCGTTCTAAAACCGAACGGAGTTTCAATAATAATCCCGGCTTCAGACATATTTGTTGTCCGAGACCCATCAAAGTAGAGTTTCCACGGGATTAAAGTGACGTTATTAATTTCAACATTCTCCATGCTCTCAATCTCCACACTTGGTTGGGAAGCCAAAAAGTTGGCCAATGCTTGGCCTTTCACGGCTTGTTGAGGTACATAGTGAAAGGTGAACTCGATCAGAGCCATTGTCCACTTTCCAATCCGGCCTCTAATGATAGGTCGGGAAAGCATGTATTTTATCAAATCAGTTTTGGTGATTATATGAACCACGGATGGAAACATATAGTGGCTAAGCTTAGTGGCCGTGAAATACAAGACAAAGAAAAGCTTCTCAAAATGAGAGTAATTACTTTTGGTGCTCGTTAGTATTCGACTTAGATAATACACGACTTTCTCTTTCCCCTCATTGTTATTTTGGGCCTGTAGGCTACCAATAGAATTTTTTGCGGCCGAGATATAGAGTCTAAGTGGGCAGCCTCGCTTTGGGGGAATCAACACTGATGGCCTGGTCCAATAGCCCTTGATCGAGTCAAATGCTTTTTGGTGGGGCTCCTCCCATTGAAACTTCTCTTCCCCTTTGAGTCTTAACAAAAAAGAGAATGGTTCAACCTTTTCGGACGAGTTAGCAATAAATCTTCTGAGAAAATTTATCCGACCGAGAAGACTTTGCAACTCTTTCTTATTCCTTAGGGGTGGTGCATCGATGATGGCTTTGGCTTTATTTTTATTAATCTCGATTCCACGTTGGTGCACCAGAAAGCTGAAGAAATTCTAGGCTGAACCCCAAAGGAAAATTTCTTTGGATTCATCTTTAATTAATGGTTCCTCATTCTTTCGAAAGCCGTTCGAGGGTCACCTAAGTGACCCAAACTTGATTCGGACTTTACCACTACATCGTTAATATAGACTTCCAAACTTCAACTAATCATGTCATGAAAGATTTCATTCATGGATCGCTGGTATGTGGCTCCAGCATTTTTCAAGCCGAAAGGCATCACCACATATTCAAATGTACCGATAGACCCTGGACACCTAAAAGCGGTTTTGTGAACATCTTCTTCGGCTATAAAAATTTGGTTGTATCTGGAATGTCTGTCCATAAAAGATAAAATTTCATGTTGGCCGCTCCATCCACTAAGAGGTCGGCCATGAGCTCTGTATACTCATCTTTCAGAGTAGCAAGATTTAAATTGCGAAAATCAACAAAAATTCTTATTGCTCCGGTTTTCTTGTTTAAAGGTACAATATTCGAAAACCATTCTACATACCTAGCTGGCCTAATGAGTTTAGCTTTAAGAAGGTTTACAATTTCTTCCTTGACCTGTAACTCTACTTCTGCCTCCATCCGGCGAGGTGGTTGCTTGAATGGCTTGAAGTCCTCTGAAATAGGAAAGTGGTGTTCCACTAAGTCTCAGCTCAACCCGGGCATCTTGGTGTAGTCCCAAGCAAAACAATCCTTGAACTCTCGAAGCAACTCCTCCATCTTGGTTTGTAGACCCGACTCCAGTAGGCAACTAATGTAGATTGTCCTTGGCTCCTCTTCTGTCCCCAAATTATTTCTATCAAAGAGTCTTGAACTTCGGCCTTCGAGTCATCTATCTTGGCCGGTGCTGAGTCTATCTCTTCAATTTCAAGGGCATCCTCTTCTAGGCCTTCTTGGATAAATTCCACTAAGTCGGCCGATGACCCATGTTCAGCCGCTCTGTCGGCCCAAAAACCATATAGCTATCTCAAAGTGTCTTCCACCACGTCCTTCTTTTCATCTTCCCTACTTGTACTATTCATTAGGAACGAAAAAAATCAGCAATTGTAGGTCGCTCTCCGTCGACTTGTGCATCATGTGCCCCCAAGTCGACTAGCTTCTGGACCGAGACTCCCGTAGGTCGGACGTTCTTGTCTGAACCAATAAAGTAAAGAGGACCAATATCCTCATCAGAAAACTTGGCCTCTGCTGCATTAGTTGAGGCCATGAATGGCCGTGAGTCGGCCTCAACCATTTCCGTAGATCCATCTTCATGGCAAAACTTGAGGCATTGGTAGAGAGACGATGGCACACACATACTCCCATGGATCCAATCCCGGCCCAGTAAGGCATTAAAGTGAGCTTTATTCTCCAACACGAAGAAGGCCGTCATCCTGACTTTGCCCCCAACTCTGACCTCAAGAGGGAGGATCCCTCGAGTTATGCTGGTCTCTCTTATGAACCCATTGACCGTGGTCTCGTTCGGGATAAGTTCATCCATCCCTCTTTTCAACTTCTTCATAATTGAAGTTAGGAGAATGTTCATTATCGCCCCAGTATCTACTTGCACTTTATTTATTGGAATCCCATTGAAATGAGCACACACATATAATGGTTTCAAGTGGGTTGACATCCTTTTAGTAGGCATCGCATAGAAAATTTTTCCTGGATTCATTTTTTCCTCATCTGGAACGTGAATTTGCGGCTCGTTAAACTCGATCTGGGGTGTCACAAAGTTTGTCTCTATGGTTGGCTCATTCGAGCCACTTACTAGCACTGCAGACTCTACTTCATCTAACACATCACCCGCAATAATGTTGGGTTGTCTGGGTTGGGCTTACACGAATGACGGTAATGTGACCACATTAATAGTCACCTCCTTATTCTTGCCGAATTGGAGGGTCCTCTTTGTATTGGTCTTCCACGTTTTCTCGGTTTGAGCCATGTGCATTTCAGGCTCTAGGACTTTGGCTTGAACATTCTTTGGGGTCGCCTGCCCGACCTCTTTCGCTTTAGCCGCATTTATCTTTGGGTCTTCACCCTCCATCTCCTCTATGGCCTTATCTTCCATGTATTCTTCTTCCTCGCCGTACTCATTGCCTTCATCATACATGTCTTCATCTTCTCCCAAAGGCGCCTCATTCTCACCCTGATGCACCTTTGGCTCACCCAAGTGGTCTTCCTTCACAATCTCTTTTTCAGCCGTCAGCTCAGCCTTCTCTTTCACTTTGGGTGACTTGGTGTCCTTCACACCCACTTTGACCATGGATTGGTCACTTACTGTATTCGCGACTTCCTTCTATGACTGATCCTTGCCCCCAGCCTTCTTGGCCAAGGTTTAGCTAGCCATGGGGTCGGCCTTCCCCCCATTTGACCCAAGGACACCCTCGACCCCTTTCACGACTAGGTACATTTTTGCTTTAGCTGGCCCTCTAGCCGCCTGACTTGCCTTCTGACCCTGGCTCTCTATTTTCTCCTTCATACTCACCTTATGGCTTCCTAGTTGGCCAACCCCTCGCCCGGCCTCACTCTTCTTGCCCACAACCAATGGTTGGTGAGGGTTCTCTCTTGAGTTCTTTGCTTCAAATTCCCCGGTCAAGTGAGACTCCAGCTCAAAAGTTGGTTCCCTGGCGGATGTTACCACGAATCGACCATTCACCCACTTCCTATGCATCTCGACTTCCTCTGCGGTCGCTGCCTCCAAAGAGGCCACGGTATCAGCCTTGGCCAACTCAAGCTTTCCCTCTTTATCTTTTCTTTAAGGGCCACCAATCGGTTCAACTGAGCTTGTCTTTCCTCTATCCATTTATCGCCAGCTCTATTATTAGCAAAAAATTGCCTCTGAGCTCTCCTCACCTGGGTCCTATTTAAGGGCTTTGGTGGCAAGCCGTGCCCTCGGCTTTGGTACCATTAACCCTATTTAGTGTCCCCAATTTTGTAAGTATTGATACTGCTACCATCAGATGGCTTAGGGCTTTGGACATAGTCGACAGTCCTCCTCTTGACATCACCTGTGGTCACCCAAATGCTCTTATGCTTATTCTCGCTCTAGTGGAACGGGTCACCCAAAATATCCTCATATTCTAGTGGCTTCTGATGGTTCCCCCTATATGGGAAACATGACCTTTCATGCCTACACTGGTAGGCTAGGAATGACCGTTTATTCGGCCTAGCTTCATATCTTTCTCTCGGGCTGTAGAGACTGTAATTCTCGGTTGGACTCAGAATCACCCTTTTCTCTAACTCTCTTGGTTTGTCCGATCTGACCATTTCTCTTCAAGCTACTTCGGCTTCAGCGACGGGACATCTAATGCCACCTCATATTGACATCTGCCACATAACACGATGGCCTTTTGAAGCTCTTCCTTAGTTGGTAGCTCTTGGAACATTTTCTCTTTTCCCTTTTCCATATGATCTAGCTGAGCTTCCTTAGCTGTTCTTTCTGCTGCGGCCTTGGTTGACCCACCTAAATCCAACCTTCTCCTAGGCCGAAGGGAAAGGATTCTTGTCAACTCCCATTGGTTTCTTCTCCGAAAATTTCAAAATCTTCTTCTCAATTAAATTCTGCACAGCATTGTGAAAAATCAAACAAATGTTAGTTCCATAAGTCCACACATTGTGCCATTTGCAATAAGTTTTATTTTTCAATTCACTAGCCGATGGAATAACATGACCAGATGATAATCTTATGATATTTTATTTTAAAAGTTGGTCAAAGATTTTTTCGGCTTTAGATATGTCAAAGGTGTAGGTATTATTTCCAACCCCTTTTTGAAAGCTACCACTAAATTTAGAGACGTGAGCCGCTATCAGTTGCTGGTCCTTGGCGGCTTTGGACAACGCCTTGCACATATGTGGTCTATTAATAAACATCTCGGCCAGATTCACTTTGGCCGACTCATCATCCATTTTGGATGGAACTTCCTCGAACGGATTGGTCGGCTCCTCATCATCCACCTTTACGGCGTGAACCGTTTTTGTCCTAGTCGTGGTTGGTTTAGGCATGTCTTTATAAAAGGATGGCCGAGAAATATGGCGATTTATCTGTTGCTCTTCCTTTAGTAGACCCTCATATTGGTCGACCCTTAAAAGGAGATCGTATATATCAAGAAATTCCATTCCTTCAAACTTTTTCCTAAGGTCTAAAGAAAGTCCCCCTTAAGCCAGCTTGACAAACTCTTGTTCTGGCATGGAAACCATACATTTGGTCCTAGCCACCTTGAACCTAGCCAAGAATTCTTGAGCTGACTCATTAAAATTTTGTCTCATTTTAGCCAGGTTGGACATGGACACTTCTATCTCGGGTCGATAAAATTGTTCATGGAAGACTTGCTCCATGGTCGCCCAATTCAGAATTGAGTTCTGCGGTATGCTTACATACCAGGGGAATGCAACCCCCGTGAGCGTACTTAGGAAGAGTCTTAACATCATGTCTTCACAGTGAGATATTTCCGCGCATTGAGCCGTGAATCAGCCTACATGCTCCACCGTGGATTGAAATCCATCACCCGAAAAAGGGTGAAATCAGGAACCCTGAAACCACGTGGAAATTCTTCCACGTCAAAGTGTTGACGATACGGCCTCCTATACACAGGTTGGGCGACTCTCCTGCCTAGAGGGACCATCTCCTCAATCAGTTGCTCGACCACACCCCGGTCGAGAGCCCTTTGGTGGCCGAGTCCATTATCATGACCATTCAGATGATTTCCTCCGTGGTTTCCCCAACCATCTAGGGCGGTATTCTGATTTATGTATGGGCAAGCAAAGTTGCCCCTGGCTGCTGGGTTGGCCTGTGGTCAAGCCTGGTGAAAAGCCTGATATGAGTTTGGCCCGAACTGATTGTTCCAGCCGGGGAGATTATTCTGATTTAGGGTATTCATAGCCTGGTTGTTACCCATCAGGTTGTTATTAGGTTGCTCGTTCACTCCAAAATTCTCGACTTGAGCACCCACTTGACCCCAGCCGCCGGGTATCCATTTTGGGCAAGGTGTTGGCCGAGTCTATCGTTCACCTGAGCAAACTGGTTGCGAACATCTAGTCGTTGGTTATTCATTTCAGTAGTGAGCCAAGCCATTGGTGGATTGCCCAATTTGTCACATCCAACGTCTGAATCAATTGTTGGAAGTCCAACGAGGTCGGCGGATTTGGCTAAAGGACCGGCTCTAAAGGGTTGCGGGCAGTCTCTACTGAACTAGTGTCTGTCGTCATGGCCGAGGTTCAGCCGACTTGTAATTGGCCACTATGGCCTGCTGGAGAAGTTGGCATACCCAATCGTTGGGTTGACATTGGGAGTGTTCTAGCCATATTTCTTCTCCTTCTCTCGACTACTAAATTAGGAGGCTGGATTTCTTGGTCACTTCTAGGATTCACCCTAGTGCCAACGACCATGCAATATCAAACCTAGTGGGTCCCACTGGGCGTGCCAAAATATGTCTCCCTCAATTTGATTTATAAAACCGTTAGAAGGGATTTTGGTCCTTCTTCGAATAAATGTGCATGCGTGCCACCACTCGGCCACCAAATGGCCTGAATGGAATTGTAAATATTGGGTGCGCCCCTAAGACTGACTTCTAAACTTACGATTGTGCGACTGAGCAAGGAACCTCCTCTCGGTCTGGGTTCTTTCACTCCCTCGGGGTCGAAGGTACTTAGGTTTCAACTTATATTTTTTATATTTTTTAAATTATGTGAATATGGAGTGCAAGTGCAATAATTCAATTGAACTAGGAAAGTAAATATACTTAAGAAAATAAATTTAAATGTAAGTGCAATAAATTAATGCTTAAAAGAAAATCAATAATGAAATTAAATGCAAGAATAATAAATTAAAATTAATAAAGCGATTAAATATAGCCCGTAGAATAAACGTAAACAAAGTAAGCTTGAATCAAAATGAAGATCAAATAAAAATAAACTTGAGTTTGTAATAAAAAAAATAAAAGATGCTTTCAAAAACTAAACTTACTCTAGAAATTGAAGAACTTGGCTACACTAAAGCTTTGAATGAAATTCTAGTCTAAGAATTTAAAAGGTGCAAGGTAAGAGTAAGTTTGTGTGTTGATGTGGATGTCCATTTCTTCTCTTCACCTTGGCTACTCTTAAGGTCTAACCAACCCACGAATTGGCCATGCTTGGCCTCCACGTTTCTGACTTGGAAAATCTTCAAAGTTGAGTCACCCAAATCTTTCCAAACTGATCCACCCCAAATCTTTCCGAGTTTGATCCACCCAAATCCTTCCAATTTGAGTCACCCAAAATCTTTCCAAGTTTGATCGGAAAAAACTTGCTTCGTTAAGCTTTCCTAATTCAAGGTCGGATTGATACCGAGATAATTGAATGAGCTTTGATCAAAAACTTCTCTTTCGGGAAGACTCTAGGTTCACATTACCAAACTTGATTTGTTTCTTTATTCCGACCAATTGACATATTAAGGTCCGGCGAGGATTAACGAGACCCGACCCGCATCCATCTTTCTTTCAAGCTTGTGGGTTCAAAATTTAGATTTAGGAAAGCAAAGAAGCCCAAAATCATGGATACCTATCTGGCCGAGGGTTTTTGTCATGGTCGACCCGGCCAAGGGTTTTTACTAAAGCCGACCATGAGGCCACATCTTGGCTTAATTTTGGTCAATTTTGGCTAGAATAATCCTATGGTCATTTTTCCTTCAAGCCAACCAAAACTACTCTTTTTACATGCATACATGCCTCCAACTAAGGACACATGTGCATACTTCAACAACCAATATGAAACCAACACAAGTGGCCACTCATATACATTAAAAAAAAACTCTAACTCTCACTCCATCATCAACAATTGCCGCGAGCCCCCTTTGTTCTCCCAAGAACCATATTTGGCTTTCCTCTCACTTGTCACCTCAAATATATAGTATTCATAGTTAGCTTGGGTTTTCGAAGACTAGCGGGAAATTTGGAGTACACCTACCCACCTATATGTATGAACCTATATGTATGAATAAAGTAGACGATAACTCCTTTTTTTTTAATCCAGGCCATTGACACCCCACATGCACCTTTTTAATTTATTTTCTTCAAAGCCAACCGAAGGTACTCTTTCCCCTATAATTCAGCCAACTAATAGGAAGAAAACCAACCATTTCTTCTTCCAAAACCGAAACCGAAGCAAGGAAGAGCATTCTTGGCTACTCACGAAGAGGAAAGCCACCATTTTCTCCTCCCAAAAAATGCCCAGCCGAAAATCCCAGCAAGCAGGGCCAATCTTGGCTACTCTTAAAGGAGAAATCCACCATTTTCTCCTCCCAAAAAATGGCTAGACAAAAATCCCAGCCTTGCTTCATTGGAAGAGTTGGACAGTTTCAAATCATCACCAAACAAAAGCCATGGGTGGCTTTGTAAAACTCACGGCTTACTTTGTAGAAGTGAACATATATATATGTATATAATAGTACTACAATCAATCACACTTTTAACAATTAAAAGTCCTTTGATAGTTCCAAGTCACAACAACCACACCTACTCCACTTTTCTAATCAATTATATATGAGTATATGTCAAACAAACTCAATCCCAATTCAAGAAGCACATCTCCTCTTTCTAATATGGTGTACATTATATATATATATTATATATATATATGCACCACCACATCCGAATTGTATGGGTTGTACACGCACTAACCAGAACCATACTTGTCTGCACCCAGACGTACCATCACGGAATCACATCGCAACGACCACACTCGACCACGTCGAGTGAAATTGATCATACGATCCGAGTACTTGACAATTCTACCCTTACTAGGACACATTCAGCTTTTTCTCTCAATCACTAATACACTCTGACATCTGCTCCCAATGGGAGTCACAAAATCTTACTCATCAATCCACACTGACACATTCAACCAAACCGTTACCACTTGGCTAGTCATAAATCAATCCCACATATCTCCCACATCGAGAGTTACTCAAATATCATAGTTTCTCCGCATTTCCTGAATTTTTCCATGTCAACATTGCACGTTCCATAGCGTCGCGCTCAGAAATCACTCACGGCTCCATGGTCAAGACTCGTATCACCGACACACCCTAACTCACTCTGGAGTCGCACCGAGGTACCTCATACCAAAATCTCCTCATAATTCATGCTGCCATTAGTGATAGTCACAGGGCAGCCGATCTACGCAAAACAACCCGTGGTTACACCAACCACCAACTCACTCAACCTAAGTATACATATCCCAACATCTCACTTGACCTGCATGTAACTGGACCTCATCGAATACCTGCCCAGCAGAAATACACATCCCATCTCTAGGGTTCCATTAGCCATCCACGGCTCTGAGAACCTGCTCATATAATCACCGAATTCGTCAAAATCACTCTGCCCAGCTCATAGTATTCAATGTCTAGTTCACGTCCTCAACCAATCCAATGACATTAAAACTAAGCCGACTACCTACAGGCTCAACCACACAATACTGGTACATCGTATGTACCGTCATCAAGCACCACTCGGCCTAGCCAATATCGACCCTCGCATGACGTACAAGGTACGTACATCCATCATCCAACCAGTCCACTACATGGTTCGTGTTCAATAACGATTTAATACAGGGGTTCATCTATCCAATCCCGTACTAGACAAATCGATCACTCGAACTCATCATCTATTCCGAGTCCCATGGTCACCCTACCAGCATCACAACGTCTACTCCCAACCACGTAATCCAACGCGTACCACTCTGACTCACGCCTACCAAGGCATTCACATTCATGCCAAAAGAACATCCAAGCTCACCCACGTCTACCGAGACACACCAACTCTGAACCTATCAGTTACCTGCTCATTTTATTAACTCATTACATTCGACTGGTTGCATAGGGAAGCCAATCCCACCATCCACACATCTAAGGCTGACCAGATTCAACCCCGTCAGATACCCACTCGTTCACAAGTCAAATCCTCAAGTTAATTCGTAAACATTCCAACTCGCTCAAGTACCGTCTCATACCGGATCAACTTTGAAAAGAAGTTCAATCTAACCATTCCCATATCCAAATATTTACGACATGGCAATAAACTCTTCACCTAACCTGATTAACAAGATCACAATTCAAATCCATCACCACGTCACCCGACTGGTAACATCACAATCCTAGATCGTCACTATGCCCAATGTCCACAACATCACAATCCTGATCCACCTAGGTTCTACACATGCTCACCCAGCTAACAATCCATCTGAAATCTGATCGTAGGGTCTTACACCCTCTTTGAATCCTTCGTCAGTCACATCACTTCTCAACTATTTTCACATCTAATCAGTTAGTCAAAAACGAAAAAAATTTAAGTTGTGGGTTCTCTCCAATTTCCTCATATCGATCCTTGTCATTCCACCTAGGAAAAATCAAGGATGATCCAATACATTGACATGAACATTCATCCTACGTGAGTGCAAACACATCTCATTGCACCCACCACGCTAAGTAAACCAACATCGTCTGCCACTAAGCAGAAAATGAGAAATCTCATTCGCCTAATCTTGAAATACCCAACTCCTCCTGATGGCCCCAAAACACAACACGGGTCCACCAACCAATACACGTTCAATGTACTGGTAACAACAATCATCGTCTGCCATGGGTAGAAAAATAAGAAGTCACCCTAATGACTTCAGAATACTCATCACTAATGCTAAAACGAGCACTCCTCTCATCGCCTCAATCACAACTTTCCTTGATTTTGAAGTTCCAACCATGTCAGAACCAGATAAGCTTCCAACGAGATGCCAAGTCCAACCACTAGACTTCCTAAATCCTCAACTCACTTGGAAAACCACGTGTTGGTAACCAATTTATTACTCAGACCTCTTATTCATTTATCACCGTTTATGCACATCCAAAAGGATGTAATTCGTTACTATCTCATTCTCATATCTCAACCTTTACAGGTTCAACTCTCGGGTTTCCATGTTATTCACAATCTTACAATCTCACAATAATACCACCATTGATTCCCATAAGCTTCTTCCAATTTCAATCATGTCTTTGCACTTCCTCATGATACTCGAATTACACAACCACACAAGTTTCAGATTTAACGACAACTCCCCGAATCCAATAATTTCCATGACGTCCCCTGTGTCATCCAAAAACTCCTTGTGTCTCAATCGTACCTCTTTCATCCATTCATCAATTGTCATCTCATAACTGTTGGGACTTATCCCAACACATTACGATCCCTGCTGGATCCCATTCAGTCCATCACTCAACCATTATTGAATCTCAGATACGGAACATATGCCCATCACGACGGAGTCACATCCCAACTTGTGGATCATCTTCATCACAACCACTGGCACACAGTGGGCGAATCAGAGAACCCTGGTTCATTACTCATACCAAGCAACAACCCACACCTCCGCTCAGGTTAGAGGAACTCTGCCTCTCTTGTACCCCACAAATATGGGTACCACCATTCTGACAATCCACAGCAAGATAATGAACGTTCCCCGAACGTCCCCCGATCCTCAACTACCGCCACTACATCAATCACCCTCAATAGCCAGTCATCTCTACACGACTGTCGACCAACAGTCATCGTTATCAAGATCCGCATCCACACATCACACTATCATCCGGTCTAACCCGGGATTCCACATCTTAGCTCAAAATCGTACTCGTGGATCGAATCCTATCATTTCACTTCATGCCGGGCCAACCAATCTCTATCGTTGACTAGACTCACTAGAGTCATCCATATGGTCATCCACAACCTCAACCACTCATTGCAGCACAAGTTTCAAATCCACTAGTCACAATCTGGGGTTCGACTCGACAGACCACCCCGACTTCGGAAAGTCGTCCAATCCTCAACAACTACGGACTCACAATTTTAATTCATCAATCACAACTAAAGTTCTCTCTTCCAGTCCATCCAACATAAATTAGGGTTCCACAATCACACCCTAGGGTTCCTCTGAACCCAACTGCTCTCTGCAATAAAATCCATAATCTGACCGACCCTGCTGTCCTAACATCATATGGACGTCAATCCAACCCTACCATCAACGCAACTGGGGTTCCACCATCAAGGTCATCAGCTAACCCCGATGTACTAACAATCCCCACACCAGCAATCCCCACTAAGGTTCACATTCTCAGACCATCACTACTCAAATGGGGTTCCCCGAACCCAGCTGCTGCCAACAGCACCACAATCTAACATCCCATGACCGAACCAACGGTCCCACAATATCATTTCATCATATACAACCTCACTTGGGTCGAATCAAACTAACGCACGGCGTATCGGGCCAATCACACACTATTCACTATTCAATCCCAAAAACCATCAATCTGGCATCCTACTATCAGGTTGATAACAAGCTGATACCACTTGACACGACCCATCCCAATCCCCTCAGGATTAACGCGGGATGTGCCATGCTCCCGTGTTACACGAAGTGTCAAGCATGGGATATTACATACCTTAGCCCATACAGGACTCCCAGAGCGCGCTAGGAACGGTGGAGGAGTGCGATGTCTCGGTCTCTGCTACAGCCCGCGTCTGTGATCAACCTGAAAGGCATTAAAACCATTAAGAACTGTGAGTGGACGAAAATCAAGAAGTTTATAAAACACATTTCATAAAGATATTTATGCCCTTCACTAAAAACTATGCATGCATTGTAAAATCAGTAATCAAAACATTTACTCAAATGAACCACTAGGGCCTTCGCTCAAAAACCGTAACTCAAAACCAAGTGTGGGAACTCAACCCAAAACTGTAGAATACTAATATCCGTAAATCCAAAGCCAAGTGGGCCACTGCCCAAATCCATAACCACAAATCCACAAATACCGAAATACCATTTCAAGATTCCAATAATCCATATTTACCACATAACCATCCTCGGCATCCCAGACGCTTGACGTCCCAGACGTCATATCTCATGGTAATAAGCAACGCGTGCTACCCGGTGTCTCTCCAGGTCAATATCTCTGACATCCAAGATGTCTGACGTCCCAGACGTCTAATGATAGCATTCATGCTCCTGAGTCACCATACGGTCCGGTAGCACCGTATAATGACCCCTCGTAGGCAATGCACTATGACTTCCCCAGTGTCCCAGACACCTAGAGGAGACCATCAAATATCCTCGTATCAAGATGGTATATGCAAAACAGTTTTACAAAGTCATTTCAAAACATTTCAATAGGGCCTGCCCGAAATATCTCATCAAACATCACAATCCATTTAGAGTCCCCGACCCGAAATCACATTTATGAAACATAGGGTCCCAGACTCGAAATCATATTTATAAAACACAACTGGGCCTTATGCCCGATTTTGTAAACCATTGGGCCCCCGGCCCGATCACATAGCTGAAAAGGGTCTCAGCCCGATTTCGTAAACCAACTGGGCACCAGACCCGATTACATAATTCAAATGGGCCTCATGCCCGAATTCATCTTTCCAAAACCAAAACCATGCCATAGAACCATAATTAGACTCACAATCACATAGCCATAGCATAAACTAGTAAACCTCGAAAAGTGTGTAAATATGGGTTTACCTCGAAATACGTGCAATCGTATAATCCACCAGTGCTATAATCATTATCATAGAAATCACGTATGTAAAAAATATAAAATAGTTATGCATGCATTAGAGTTTAGAAAACGAAGACCACTCACAAACCATCCTACGCTGCTGCCTCGATACAAGTGTCATAAGCCCTCCCGGGCCCCATCACTATCACCGGGACTTCCAAACCTGTCCAAACCACACTAAAAGGTTACTAACCTCTTCATTAACCTCCTATTAAAGCCCCAACATTTTTCCAAATTTTTAACTATTTTTAAACTGGATCCTAAACCTTCGGACACCCCGAAACATATTGAAACGGTGCCCGATCGATACGAAACCAGTCCCAAAATGTTCATTACATCGAATAGATTAAAAGTCATGTTGTACATTTTCCAAAAATACCCCCCACGCACACCCACGCGCAAGTTCAATGTCATCGTCTACCTTGGGCAAACCCAGTCTGAACCGGTTCAGGCTAACCTGGTCCAACCGAACCGGTGTTTCACGGTTCAACGCCATTTTCTCAACGATTTTCCATCCCATTGAATCCTAAAGTTTTGTCTATCCATTTCCAATCGATCATTGGTTTCAAAATCAAGAAATAAGCTCATTTCTATACCTGTTCATGGAGAAGTGCAGACCGGCCACCTGCAACTGCATCGTGCCATCGATTCTAGCCGTCTCCATCCTCAAAACTACGTCCATAGCATTCGTTTAGGTTCCTAGAACATTTTAGGATCAATCCCAACGGTTAATACAAGTCTAGAACTTGATTTCCATTTTTGGTTTCGAAATGGGTTACGGGTTCTCACCGCCACCGTCGTGTCCGTCGTGCCCAGCTCACCACAGTCACGTCGTCTTTGCCCCACTGGCCTGATATTCACTCAATCGTCCTCATTCGACCTCAAGATGTAGAGAAATGGAGGTGTGGTTATGGTTTGTGTCCTTCACGATTTAAGAGATGTCGAGGGAGAGAGATATTGAGTTTGATGATGAAGGATCAGATGGGCGGAAATGGAGGGTGGAGATGAGTGGGCTGAAGGAGATGGACAGCTGGATTGAAGGAGGAGAGATGAGAGATGTGTGATGTTAAACCATTTAATTAATTAATTGCCCAATAGACAAAGATCCAAAAAATAGGGAAAGGTAACCAATGGGATGAGTGACACTTATCTATCATCCAAGGGCCCCACTCAAAATATCAACCAATGGGATTAAAATAATATATAATATGAATTCCAAGACATAAATCGCCGATTTCGCTCCCGTGACCAGAACTTCTCCGTTTGACGTCCGATTTCGGCGTGCCGCCTGTTTATGGATTCTTATCGACTCGATCTCCGTAACGGTACTCGGCCCTCGGCCATCGGAACCCCCGGTCAAAAGTTAACATTTTACCTACGCCTAGGGAAAACGGTCATTTTGCAAATTCTGCCCGATTTCTCTCAACTAATCCCCGATTAGTCATTTTGAAAATTCTGCCTGATTTCTCTCAACTAATCCCCGATTAGTCATTCTAAACCATAATTAATTAATATTTAATCTCGAAACTCGGGACGGGTCGTTACAACCTTCCCCCCTTAAATAATCTCGTCCTTGAAATTCCAACTATCCCGATTCCATATCCACCTCGTGGAAAACAATTCGATCTCACACCACGTATACACTTGTACACGCACTAACCATAACCATACTTGTTTGCACCCAGACGTTCCATCATGGAATCACATCGCAACGACCACACTCGACCACCTCGAGTGAAATTGATCACACGATCAGAGTACTTGACAATTTTACCCTTACTCGGACACATTCAGCTTTTTCTCTCAATCACTAATACATTCTAACATCTGCTCCCATTGGGAGTCACAAAATCTTACTCATCAATCCACGTTGACACATTCAGCCAAACCGTTACCACTTGGTTAGTCGTAAATCAATACCACATCTCTCCCACGTCGAGAGTTACTCAAATATCACAGTTTCTCTGCATTTCCTAAATTTTACCATGTCAACATTACACGTTCCATACCGTCGTGCTCAGCCATCACTCACGGCTCCATGGTCAAGACTCGAATCACCGACACACCCTAACTCACTCTGGAGTCGCACCGAGGTACCTCGTACCAAAATTTCCTCATAATTCATGCTGTCATTAGTGAGAGTCACAGGGCAGCCAATCTACGCAAAACAACCCGTGGTTACACCAACCACCAACTCACTCAACCTAAGTATACATATACCAACATCTCACTCGACCTGCATGTAACTGGACCCCATTGAATACCTGCCCAGCAGCAATACACATCCGATCTCTAGGATTCCATTAGCCATCCACGGCTCTGAGCACCGGCTCATATAATCACCGAATTCGTCAAAATCACTCTACCCAGTGCATAGTATTCAATGTCTAGTTCACATCCTCAACCAATCCAATGACATCAGAACTAAGCCGACTACCTACAGGCTCAACCACACAAGACTGGTACATCCTATGAATCGTCATCAAGCACCACTCGGCCTATCCAGTATCGACCCTCGCACAACGTACAGGGTACGTACATCCATCCTCCAACCAGTCCACTACATGGTTCCTAATCAATCACGATTTAATACTGGGGTTCATTTATCCAATCTCGTACTAGAAAAATCGATCACTCCAACTCATCATCTTTTTCGAGTCCCATGGTCACCCGACTAGCATCACAACGTCTATTCCCAACCACGTAATCCAACACGTACCACTCTGACTCACGCCTACCAAGGCATGCCCATTCATGCCAAAAGAGCATCCAAGCTCACCCACGTCTACCGAGATGCACCAACTCTGAACCTATTAGTTACCTGCTCATTTGATTAACACATTACATTCGATTGGTTTCATAGGAAGCCAATCCCACCATCCACACATCTAAGGCTGACCAGATCCGATCACGTTGGATACCCACTCGTTCACAATTCAAATCCTCAAGTCAATTCGTAAACATTCCAACTCGCTCGAGTACCGTCTCATACCGGATCAACTTCGAAATGTAGTTCAATCCAACCATTCTCATATCCAAATATTTACGATAGAGCAATAAACTCTTCACCTAACCTGATCAACAAGATCACAATTCAAATCCATCACCTCGTCACCCCACCGGTAACATCACGATCCTAGATCGTCACAATGCCCAATGTCCACAACATCCCAATCCTGAACCACCTAGGATCCACACATGCTCACCCAGCTAACAATCCACCTTAAATCTGATCGTAGGATCCACTTATTTTATAATTTTTCTTCCATTCAAAATTTTTTATGTTTATTGTTATGTTTTTAATTATATTAATATTCAATTATAGTAGTTCACTTCAATTTATATTTTTGTTTAAATTTTTATATTACTAGTCATCAAAAGAACTCTATTGTATAATATTATTCATCATATATTTATTATATCAAAGTCATTTTATAGTTTTTATTAGTCTTATATAACCATAATTGGGTACTTAAGTTTTTCCTAAAGTTTCATTCAAAATTTCTAACTTTTAGATCGAATTTCCGTCATTTTTGTTGACCGTAAACGATATCGATATTGATATTGATATTTGGGGCGAGATATCCGTAAATTTGATTAGCAATATATCCGTAAATTTCATTAGCAATATATCCGTAAATTTCATTAGCAATATATCCGTCGATATGCATATTTCAATCGTGGTCTCTTCCTACCTATGCAATTACGGTGTTTCATCTACATATCTTGGTATGCAATGAGTTGTGGCAAATTTCTAGAAGCGATCCACTTCTAAATGAGGTTTGCATTAGGTTGATTGCAGGGCCTCGTTAAATCAAAAGATGATAGGGGTTGGGTTTCAGGGACTTGGGAGCTTTCAACCAGGCCCTTCTTTCCAAACAGGTACGGCGTCTCCTTTAGAAACCCAACTCTTTGGTTTATAAGATATTCAAATCTAGGTTCCTCAACAGTTCTGATTTACTAAATGCTAAGAAGGGTGACCGATCTTCCTTGGTCTCAATATCCATTTTGAGGGGAAAAGAGGCTCTGCAGTTTGGGTTACGCAAATGAATATGGGATGGAGTGGACGCTAGCATTTTAGAGACCCTTGGATTCCTAGGCCCATTACCTTCTGAATTCAGTCTATCATCAATATTGGAGGTAATGAATCGGTGGCTTCTCTGGATGATGATGGGGAACAATGGCAAAATGAGCTGATCTTTGATAAATTTTCAAGTGGGGATGCCCAGGAAATTTTGTTGATCCCCGTTAGCCTAACTCAATGACCCAACAAATGGATTTGGCATTATACCCCCAATGGAGTTTAAACGGTGAATAGCGGTTACAAGGTCATCCAAAATAGAAATATTGCTGCATCGGGAGCTCCTCTATTGGCGGCCCTGCAAACTGGTGAAAGACAATGTGGGGAACGCAGATTTCTAGAAAATAAAAATGTTCCTGTGGAGAGCCCTACTTAATGCTCTGCTTTGTCTAGACCAGCTAAATCTCATAAATGTCCTGATCAAACCTTGATGTCCCACGTGCGGAAAGGCCCCTAAATATGTTATTCATGCCATCTGGGATTAGACCTTTACAAAAAAGTTATGGGAAATGTCCCCTCTTGTATGTATAGTGAACACGTGGTGTGAACCCTCTTTCTTAGATTTCTTCACTCATGCTTTTCCAATCTTAAAGGATGGTGATTTGGAGGTTTTAGCAATGACTACCTAGTTAATTTGGGAGGACCAAAATAAGGTGGTATTTGGAATGGATGTTGCGAATCCACCTCAGATTCTAGAAGGTGTGCTGAGGTTGCTAACAGAATTCAAACTGGCATGTAGGAACAAGGGAAGCAGGGTTGATACTACTCTCAAGAGCCCTAGTAAGTGGAAGCGGCCTACAGAAGGTAAGTTCAAATAAAATGTGGATAGGGCTTTCTTGGCCACATCAAGTAGATGTGCTCTTGTTGGTATCGTGAGGGATAACAATGGGGAAGCTTTGGTGGCGATGACTCTTCCCTTAGTCGGAATATTGTGTCCTAGACAAGCTGAGATCCATGCATTGTCTAAGGCTTTATTGGTGGCCTTGGAGGCTGGTTTTAAGACTATCGATGTCGAACCTTATGCCCAAATGGTTGCTAATGCTATTAATGATGGAGATGATTATCTTGCTGCTTATGGCAATTTGATAATGGAAGCTAGGGATTTATTAGCAAGATTTGAGTCTTCTTGCTTTTCTGTTCCTTGTGGCGGTAGTTTTGCTGCTCACTCCCTAGCTAAACTTGTGCCTCAGATGTAATCTGGATTGAGGAAGCTCCACCTTGATTAGAGTCCATCCGTGCCAATGATGTAGAGAATGTTGCTTCTGTTAATATAAGTCTTTAATCATTATAAAAATGTAGCGAATGTTGCTTCTGTTAATATAAGTCTTTAATCATTATAAAAAAAAATGAAGTTGAATTGGTTGTTTTAGTGGAGGGAGTAGTAGTGTAGTGTTGTCGGTGAAAGGTCACTTTTTGTCGCTTAGTTTGTATCCAAAAATTATACACACACTACTCTCCCCATTAATTTAATCCAAAAATAAAATCTCGATAGAGTTCCTTGACTCGGGACTCCATATAGGGTGTGTTTGGTACACCATATTACGGTCCGTATATGCTAAATAATCCGAAACGTGTGTTTGGTACCAGTCGTATTAATTAGTCACCGTATAAGTTAATATGGTTGAATATTTTTATACGGTCCAGACACGCTAAAATAATACGTTCGAAATTGTCCGTATTAAATAGTCGGATAACTAGTAATCTTGTAAAATATAATAATAATAATAATAATAATAATAATAATAATAATAAATAGTAATATAATAAAAATAAAATATTAATTTAGTAAATATTAATAATAAAAAGTAATAAAGTAATAAATACTACTAATAATAAATTAATAATCAATAATTAATGATATTTTAATAAATAATAATGATAAAATTAAAAATAAATAATTAATAAAAATGTAATAAATAGTAATAATAATTATTATTAAAATAAATAATAATAAAAATAATGACATACATAATTAATATTTAAGATATAAGTATTTCCTCAATTACTATAATATAATCCGGTCAGTATAATATAGTCGGCATTCTAATCCGGAAAAGTACCAAACGCCCGATTAAATAATCAGTCTATCCGGTGGACAGATTAGTCTATCCGATTGAAATAGTCAGTACAGTACGGCATACCAAACGAGGTCATAGAGTTCCAAAAATTCCATGGCTGAGTTCCTCAACTCGGGGCTCCCGGTTGGAGCTGATTGACCAGGTTCCGCACACCGTCGTTGAGGGCTTAGGAGGAAGAGAGGAAAACGTGGAGAGAGAGAGAGAGAGAGAGAGAGAGAGAGAGAGAGAGAGAGAGAGAGAGGGATGTAGAGGTTAGGAAATTGGAGAAGTCTGTGAGCAGGGTTCGGAGATCGGAAATAAAAAATACAAGAAAGGTTAGGGATGCAAATGAATCAATTTTACCTGAAAAAGTAAAGCAATTGGTTAATTAGAAGGAGCTGCCGCCAAAATGTTCCATCTCCAGCCTTCAATTCTAGAGTGGGAGATCCTAGCTAGCTCAGAGGCAGACCTTTCCAATTTCCAGGTTCCAAGTTCCGAAGCATGTGAAAATGTGTCTACTAAAATACACTTGTTTTTAACGTACACCAGTAAAGAGCAAGAGACCTGGATCTTATGAAATGTCCACATTACCCTTTTTGGGTTCTTTCGTGGCTTTTTGGGTTTGCAGACACAAAAGGAAGAATTAAAAAAAGAAAAAACAGGGAAGAAGAAAGAAGGGTTGAGATAGGAATTTACCCTAAAATTTAATGTTAAAAGATTAATTTTAATAGAAGAATTGATGAGTGAGACGACTCAGCGATTTCAAGGTGCATAGTTAATGAAAAATGCGAATTGGGTGCAAAGTGTGCTAATAATGGGAATATTATATGCATTTAAGCTAAAAAAATCTAAATAATTACACGATGAAAATTAATAATTATGTCATCCCTAAGTGCTTAGTCAACTATCTTAGAATAAAAACATTCTATAACATAACTAATCAACCATATTAATAAATGTAATCAGGAACATTCTATAACATTACTAATCAACCATTTGAGAATCTAAAGTCGAAGCTCCAAAGGAAACTCTACAAGGTAACTAATCAACCATATTAATAAAGGTAATCAAAGTTAAAGAATATTGTATATACGTGTGTTAAAGAATATTGTATATACGTGAGATATTCAACATATATCTTGTTCATAACATCATGTCTAGTATAGAGAAAGTCTAAACAAATTAGTCATAAACTTGGGCCTCTTAGACATAAATAATGGCTAGGAGACCTCTTGCGTTTCTTGTGTTATCTGAGCGTTTTTTCTTTTAGCATATGCAGGGATTTCCGACATCGGGTAGTGTGTCCAGATGTGGTTTATGAGGTAGCTATGACTACTCATTCGGAGTATTCTAGTTTACAACAGGCCCTTTTTGGGGCCCCCTTGGCCCGGGTGACTAGATGGACCATGCCTCAGGAAGGAATGGTGAAGCTTAATTGTGATGCGGAAGTTAGTATGGAGACCCTTGACAGAGGCATATGAGGGGTAGTATGGGATTCTTAAGGAACGATAATGGCTGAATACTCGGGGTCAAGGCCACCTGGGGGGTCGATTGTAGCCATTGAAATTGAGGTTATACATGTAAGGACCCGAACATTATTTTATTGTAATTCCTATTAATTAATGCAAAATGACCATTTTGCCCATGGTAGGGGAAAGTTGACTTTTGACCCGGGAACCTTTTTGGACTTTGACCTATGGCCATGATGTAAATCAGGACGTCACGAGTCCATAAATAGGCGCCAAATCGAAATCGGACGTCGAACGGGGAAGATATGGTCACGGGATCGAAATAGGTTATTTTTACGCTTCAGGATTCGAATTAATTAATCCTAAAATCTCATTGGTTGGAGATTTAATGTGGTCTCTAATTTATGGATCTATGTCTATTGGTTGGTTTATAAAAATATTCCTCACATCTCTCTCCCTCCCATTCCATCATCTTCATAATTTCATCTTCCTATTTCCAAAACCACTAAACCGTGAGGAACCAAATACGAACCCCATATCACCCTACCCTATCACTTGTTCATTGTGAGATTGAGAGAAAGTGAGACCCAGAGGAGTAGATGACGGCGACGGTCAGCCTGAACACGACGGAGACACGGCGGAGAGGTGAGAAAACCGAAAACCTGAAAGATCGTTTAACCCCATTTTTGGAACTTTAGTGTTTAACGTCTAAAAATCGTTTTGGTTGTTTGGGTGTGGTTCTAAGGACCAAGACGAGTTCATTGGGCTTGTTTGGAGGAAGCTTGGACAGCTAAGTTGATTGGGGACAGAGCTCGAACTTCAAGCTCACTACTTATCAAACTTCAAGTAGCTTTTAGATCATTTTTCCTAGTTTTGATTTTATAGACCTCTTAGCTAGGTTGAGGCGAGTGCATAGGAAGAAATGGCATAAAAATGGGTTAAGAAACTAGGATTTTATAACTGGATCAGGTTGAGGGTCTGTGTGTAACGACCCGTCCCGAGAGTAGGGATTAGTAAGTGATTAGTGACGGATTAGTACGCTTAATCGGTGTTTAGTTGGTTACTTTTGGACTTTGGGCGTAGAATGACGATTTTTCCCCTAGTGTGGGCAAATTGTTGACTTTTAGTTCGGGCGGTCAATTGGGCATTGACCGATGACCGTGACGTAGTTCGGGACGTCACGAGTCTGTAGACAGCGGCATGCTTTCATCGGACATTGGACGGGCGAGATACGGGTCTAGAACGGCGAAGGGAAAATGGTAATTTTGATTTACAAGAGCATTTTGGTCTTTTTGGTGCTTTGGGAATTGGGCCAATCTGATAAGGCCAAGTGTACAAGAGTGATTGGGATATTTTGAGTTTGGGCCAGGGGATTGTTATAACGACCCGTCCCAAATTCTTATATCAGATTAGTGACTAATCATGATTAGTGAGGCTAATCCGTGAATAGTTGGGCGAAATCGGATGAACGATGCAAAATGACCGTTTTGCCCCTAGTCGTGGCAAAACGTTGACTTTTCATTCTGGCGGACAAATGGACTTTGACCGATGACCGTGACGTATTTCGTGACGTCACGAGTTCATAGACAGGTGGCACGTTCAATTCCGACGTTCGAGGAGGAAGTTATGACGTTCGGAAGTTTAGGGGCATTTTGGTAATTTTGGTTACAAGGGGCAAATAGTTGACTTTTTGACCGAGAGGTCTGATGGCCGAGGGCCGAAGACCTTTACGTAGAACAGGACGATACGAATCCATAGACAGGCGGTACGTCGAATTCGGACGTTCGACGGCAAAGTTACGGTTCACGGAAGTTCAAGGGTACTATTGCACGAATTACGAAACGAGTTAACTTTTGGACTTTAGTGGGGCCCAGATATTTAATGGAGGCCCAATGGATGAGTGACAAGTGTCACCCATCCACTGGAAATTCCTTCACATACATGCATCGACCATTTCATTTCTTCATTTCAAAACCCACACCCATTACCCTATCTCACCATTTCTCTCCATCTCTGTGCAACCCAAACCCATCCAACCTTCAACCCATGACCAGCTGGGAGGACCAGAGAGTGAGAGGAAGACCGTGGATAAGCCACAAACCCCAGAGGTTCACAGTAAGCCCATTTTCAATCCAATTTCCATTTTTATTGCTATGGGTCATTTTGGTTGCTTCCAATGAATTAAATGGGTTATTAGGATTGTGTTAGGAAGGTTTTAGGAAGCTTGGGACGGCTGTGAAGCCGTGGGTGCAGTTTTGAAGGTTTGAACCGTATGGTTCAAAGATTAAACCTTGGGTTTTGGACGGTTTTAGGTGGTTTTAGTGATTGGAAATGATAGGGAATGAAGAGATATGAATTATAGGATTAATTAGGGTTGCAATCGGACCAAAATAGGGCAGGAAAACCACTGACTGTGAACAGTGAACCGGTTCAGCTGGAGGTAGGAGATGATGAACAGTGTTTTCGACCTTCTAGGGACGCGTGAGGGCGCGTGGGCCATAATTTGGGGAAGTGTTCAACATATGAAATCTTCTATTCGATGTAACGAAGATTGTGGAACTGGTCTCGCGTCAATCGGACATCGTTTCAATAGGTTTCAGGCTGTCCGAAGATTTAGGTTTGGTTTAAAAATAGTTAAAAGTTCGGGAAAATTACGGGACTTTAATGGGAGGTTAATTAAGTAGTTAGTAACCTTCTATTAAAATGTGGACAGGTTTGGGAGTCCCGGTGATAGCGATTGGCTCGGGAGAGCCTATGGCACCAAATCGAGGCGCGGCTTCGGACGGTCTGTGAGTGGACCTTTCTTTCGAATTTGATGCATGCATAAATGTTTTATAATTGTTTTAGAATATATTTTGTGATGCCTTGAGTGCATTTGATTGTGGTAGCTTAGGATCGACATATTTGCACGTTTTTTGAGGTTTTCGGCTTTATGTCGTACCTTAGCGTACTACGTTTTTAACGAGGGTTTCATAAATGGATTTTGGATTTGGACATATGAACTCGGGCATAAGGCCCATTTGATTTACAACTCTCGGACTTGGAGTCCCTTTGATTTGATGAGGAATCGGACCTAGGGTCCATTTGCGTTATACGATCGGACCGAGGGTCCCGTTGGTTTATGATTCGGGCTTGAGGCCCAAATGGTTGTAATCTCGAGCTGGAGGCCCATTTGACTATATTATCGGGCTTGAGGTCCTATTGGTTGTGAAATGAGAATTCAGGAATGAAACCCAGTTGAACTGAGGATTTAGGCCGAGGCCTGTGAAATGGATTTGAATCGGATTCGAGGAATCCTGTTGAAATGAATCGGGTTTGAGACCCAATTGAAAAGTGATTTGAGAAAGAAAGAAAAGAGTATTTGAAAATGTGATTGAACCCTCCATGATTTATATGGTCTCCTCCAGCGTCGACCTGGAGAGTCACGATTCACAGACCAGAGTGGGTATCCCCATAGGGATCCCGTTCCAGGAGTGGTGATTACTTATTATGTTGTGGTCCCGGACCAGATTCCGGAGAGATATGTGGACTAGATCCTAAGAGAGAGCTCGGACTAGATCCAGAGATTGAGCATCCCAGATGGAGATTCCTAGGAGAAGACTCGGAGCAAGACCCCGAGTAGTGTGCACACTAGATAGAGATGATTGATATCGTGACTATTCCGGGATGTGATCCCTAGGGGCTGTGTGCCGCGACTTGGCATCTTCTCCGGAAATGCCTAGGGTGGGTTATACGTATGACGGTACGTATGAGGTTTTATGAAATGATTTTGGGGGCAGAGACCCCGTATTGTACATTTTGGTATTTCACTGAGAAAGGATTTGGCCTGAGTCCCTACTGGTTTGATTTACAAGTTTTGTGATTTCGGGTCAAGGACCCAATTGGAATTATGGGTCATGACGGTTTACGGGGCCGGGCATGAACCCTTGAAAGATTTTGAGAAAATGTTTTCAAGTGGTTTTTATGAATAATTGATAAATGTTTTTGAATGCATTCGTATGTATTTATGAAAGGCATAAATGTCTTTATACGAAAAGGTTTTTAAATGAAAAATGTTTAAATTGTCCACTCACAGTTTTCGTGTTTTAATGCCCTTCAGGTTGATCGCGGGTGCGGACTGTAGCGGAGACGAGACATCACACTCCTCCTCCTACGATCCTGACGCACTCTGACAGCCCCGGGAAGGGTTAGAGATGGAATTTTCCCTGGTCTAACACTTCGTGTCAGAAGGGATCAGAAGGGTTCCACGTTAATTCCGGGGGATTTGGGACCGATCCTGACAATTGTGGACACGTGTGGTGTGTGTAGTGGGTTCTAGGCTTGTGCACAGTGCAAGTATTTGTGTGTGTGCATCGTATTTGTTCGAAGAAATAAGAAACAGAGACTGAGATTGAGAGGAAATTGGTCGAGTGGCCGTGTGTGCTTGTGTATTCTGGTGACTGAGTGAGTGACTAGAGTTGAGTGAGAAGTGGTGAGTAAGTTGGGAGGGCAGCTCGTGTGAGGAAAACTTGGTGTGTGAGGGATGAGTTCTCAGAAAAACAGAGAGGTTTTGAGGGAACTTGGTGGTGGTGTTGCCGTGTGGTGATCCAATTAGGATCGAGGGAAGATTAGGACGGCCCTGTGAACCCTGCAGAACGCGACGGTGAGCACGGTGGTGGACGGCAAGCAGGTAATTTCTTATTCCTCTCTGTTTGTTGTGTTTTCCGTTTTGGTTCAATTTGAAAGTTGTGGCTTTTGGGGCTGCGTCGAGGTGTCTGGTAAGTACTAGTCGACTCACTAGGTCCTTAGGTACCTGTAGATGTCGAAGCCGTGATTGGGGGTGACACGAGTGGTCAAATTGAAGAACAGGGGTTTTTGTTGGTCACGGGTTCGAGCTAGGGACGACGGGTTAGAGGCCGTTTTATTGTGTTTGGTTGAGGGGAATGGATTCCTAGGATCAGGACGAAGCTATTGGTGGAAAGAGGGACTGAATTGGTTGCAGGTTGACGGAGAACCGGTCACGCCAGTTCAGACCAGCTGACCATCAAAGAAGAAGATGAACAGTACTCTGTGTGCAGGCGCGTGAGGCCCACGCGCAGCCACTTTGGGGGGCGCGTGGGGGCGCGTGCGGTGGTTTCTCGGGAACCTTCCAGCTAGTTTTTTGGTCTAGACGTTGTAAGGAATCTTTTGAGATCGGTTTGGGGTTAATCGGACGTCGATTCGAGTTAGTTCCGAGGGATCGAAGGTTTAGGGTCTCGATTCATTACGTTTAGAACCCGGGGAATTTCGTGGGGAATTAGGAAAATCTTAGTGGACGTGTTAGTGACGTATTTTGGTGACTGTGACAGGTTCGGGAATCCCTGAGGAGGTCGAGGAAAGTACAGGACGTTCGGGACTCGAGTGACGTACCCGGTAACTGTGAGTGGACCCCTTCTCTATAATTGAGCATGCAAAACTGTTTTTCTATAATTGTTTTATGTTTTATATGTGATTTCATGATTATCGAATATGTTATAATTGTTGTATATAAGTGCACGTTTTACTAGAAAGCTACGGTTTTCATCACGTTTTACGAGAAAGGCTTGATTTCTGATTATGATGTGCCATGATTTTGGGATTTCAAACGATAAAGGGTTTTCAATGATTCTAAATGGATTTTGGAACATGATTTCGATGATCAAGGTTTTCGGTTTTAGAATCGGATTTCGGAAAGCGGAATTTGGTTTTAAAGTTGAAAAGTGGAATTCCGAATTTGGGTTCGGAATGACGGTTCTGGATGCCGGAAGGGCATCAGACTAGTGATTTCGGATTTGGGTTTGGATACGGATTTAGAATTGGTTTTCAAATGGTTTTGGGTTGGATTTGCTGGATCTGATTATTGGGTTTAAAGACCCGGATATTATGATTGACGGGGGAAGGGCCCGGATTGGGTTTAAAGACCCGGATTGAGTTTAAAGACTCGGATATACTGATATTTCCCCCGTAGGCCTGTTGAGTTTAAAGACTCGGGAGTTTAAAGACTCGGATTATATTGAGGTCTGGATTGAGTTTAAAGACTCGGGAGTTTAAAGACTCGGATAGGTCCAGCAGGTTTGATCGGATGATTATCTTGGTATCTGATGTTTTACTGCTAATGTTTTATAACGTTTATCCTACTATGTTTATGTTGCTGTGGTTTCCATGATGAAAATGATGTGATTTATAAATGTTTTCAGACACTGGGTTATGCATGCATGTTTTCAAAACGGAGGGCCAAACCCTGGATTGTTTATGAAATGGTTTTTTGAACTTTTAGGCTTTATGATCCACTCACACTTTCTGTTTTTAATTGCCTTCCAGGTCGTGGAGCTAGCGCGGGGGTTAACGTTGAGGCAGTGTCGGAGGCATAGAATATTCGAGAGTTTTCCCGGAGTGGTTTCATTTTACCATTGTGCGTGTACTCTGTGTATCAGTTTTGTTTTAATTTGTTTTTGAGTACTATGCTCTGTATAACGGTTGACTTTGGATGTTGTGTTTTAAATTCTCCTGCGTCTTACAATGAAATTTGGGGTTTTCATGAGGTCATTTTGGTTTTTTGTTTTGGGTTGTCAGACGGGAGCAGGGTTTACCTCGGTTGTTGGGGTGATAATAGGGGTGGGTCCTGTCACTGTGCGACCCGAATTGCAGACCCATTGAGAGGACAGGGACGATGACGCCATCAGCTGACGTCATCCCCCTGTCAGATTGTCAGACACGTGGGCCAGTAGCGACGTGACACGTGTCACATGTCAGTGTTGACTATGCACTGACATGTCAATGACGTGGCCCAATCAGGGGCTGCCTGACAGGACCCATCCCAATCCCTCCGGGATTAGTGCGGGATGACCCTGCTCCCGTCTGACACGAAGTGTCAGACAAGGGATATTTCTGACCTTTGTCCTCCAGGCTATCAGAGTACACCAGGATCCGGAGGAGGCATGTGATATCTCGGTCTCTGCTACAGTCCACATCCGATGTCAACCTGAAGGGTAGTCAAAACATTAAAAAGCTGTGAGTGGACAAAACAAGAGTTTATAAAAACATTTTAACGAGAAGACATTTGTACCCTTCACTAAAAAGCATGCATGCATTCGAAAACCGTTTAACCAAAGAAACCATATGTGGGAACTAAGCCCAAAACCAAGATTGAAAGAACCATAATGAAAACGACCATACGGGCCACTGCCCAAATCCATAAGGGACTCAGCCCAAATCATAAGAAACTAACCATACGGAAATCAAATACACGAGCTCCTGCTCAAATCTTGTATCCACATAACATATATCATATTTATATCACATAAACATATAATTCACACGACCAATCCTGTCACGGTTTCCAAAGCTACGCGCGTGCTACCTAGGTCTCAATCCGAGTCTTCTCAAAGTCAAGATCAATGTCCGCAGATCACTGACCCTACCCGAGGTAATAGTAATCATAGCCTTCCTGAGAGTAAGGAACCCAACTGGGGGGTGACTCCACTCAGTCGGTGCTCCGTGACTACTCCGGGGTCCACCCAGGCCAACGACCCTCCCCGAAGGAGATAATAGAACAAGTAAAGGAAGGTATATGAATACATATATATACATAACATAAATATTCATGCCCGGTTCCCTTGAACCGTCGTGATCCATAACATCCATTAACCAGGGTTCATGCCGGTTCCCATAAACCGTCATGAACCAGAATGACCTGACAAAGGTTCATGCCGGTTCCCATAAACCGTCATGAACCACAATGACCTTTCCAGAGTTCATTCCGGTTCCCATAAACCGTCATGAACTTGGAAATCCATCTAGGGTCCCTGACCCGAAATCATCAGTGTAAAACAACTGGGTCTCGTGCCCGAACATATGACTCAACTGGGCACAGTGCCCGATATCTAAGGGTCAGTCACGACTCCGATCATAGTGATGCGTGCAACCATCCATCCAGGACCGCTCTAAATCCTGGTATGTCGCCGTGAACGAATCAACCGACGCGAGCACCACAAGATTATGGTGCACTCATCACCGATCGCTATCCTGAACCGTCAGCATCCGAAGTCGAGCCTCCTCAAGCTGCCCGACCACGAATCGTGCATCGTGACCTCTCCGGAAGGAACACATCCCAATCCGGAGGCGAGCGTCGTATCGTCGATCGCCGTGCACATAGCACCTGTCGCGACCACGATTTAGACCCGAAGGTTGTAAATAGAGTCATATGCCCGAGACAAAACCAAATGGGTCTCATACCCGAGTTTATCCATTTGAAATCCAAAACCATTTCATTTAGACTAATAAAGACATACAGACCCGTATAAGCGCCGTATAAGGCCGAAACCTCGAAATACGTGCTTATACGTAACCACATACAAATTCACCCATGGCATCATCAAACATGTAATAAAACATATAATAAACATTTATGCATGCACCAATTTAGAAAACAAGGTCCACTCACAGACCGTCCGAGCTGCCGCCTCGATTTGCGTGCCATAGGCTCCCTGAGCCGATCACCATAACCGGGACTCAGAAACCTGTCCAAATTTTAATAGAAGTTTAATAACTACTTAATTAACCTCCTACCAAAGCCCCGTAATTTTCCCGAACTTTTAACTATTTTTAAGCCGACCCTAAACATTTCGATACCCCGAAAACTGTCGAAACGACGTCTGATTGATGCGAGACCAGTCCCAAAACCTTTGTTACATCGAATAGAAGATTTCCCGTGTTGAACACTTTCCCAAATTATGGTCCACGCGTCCTCACGAGCCCATAGAAGGTCGAAAATACTGTTCATCACCATCAACCTCAGGAAAACTGGTTTTTTTTCTGGTTTTCCGGTTCGGTCACTGTGCCGAACCGGCGGAACCGATTCAGCGTCCCTCCATCCTCATTTTCGGTCCGTTTTCTCCCATTTTAATTCCTAAATTCCTATTTCTTCATTTCCTATCTAACCCAATCATCAAAACGACCTAAAACCGCATAAACCCATGGTTTGATTTTTGAACCAAACGGTTCAAACGTCCAAAACCTCCCATGGAGTTCTACAGCTCCTAACCATCCTCAAAACCAGTCTAAAACCTTCCTACTAACCCTTTTAAGTCATTGAAAGCAACCAAAACAACCCATAATACATATATTGAAAAATGGGACGAATCGGGCCTTACCGTACACCCGCACGGGTTCGTGGCTCCACCGCCCACGGCGGCGCCTTCCTGGGCCGGCTACTGCATCCAACAGCCTCCCCACACTCTCGTCTCACTCCTGGTCGAAATGGATGGGTTTTGGGTTGCACAGAAATGGAGAGAAATGGTGAGATCGGGTGGTTTTTGGGTGTGTGTTTGAAATGGAGAAAATGGAATGGTTTGCACGGTGCATGAAGGGAAAATGGTGTCCATTGGATGGGTGACACTTGTCACTCATCCATTGGGCATCAGGACAAATATTTGGGCCCACTAGAGTCCAAAAGTGAACTCGTCTCGTAATTCGTGCAATAGTGCACTCGAATTTCCGTGAACCGTAACTTCGCCGTCGAACGTCCGAATTCGACGTGCCACCTGTGTACGGATTCGTATCGTCCTTATCTACGTAATAGTCCTTGGCCCTCGGACATCGGACATCCCAGTCAAAAAGTCAACATTTCGCTCCTTTTAACTAAAATTACCAAAATGCCCCTAAACTTCCGAACGTCATAACTTCCTCCTCGAACGTCGGAATTGAACATGACACCTGTCTATGAACTCGTGACGTCACGAACTACGTCACGGTCATCGGTCAAAGTCCATTTGACCGCCCGATTGAAAAGTCAACGTTTTGCCACCATCAATGGCAAAAAGGTCATTTCGCGTCGTTCGTCCGATTTCGCTCAATTAATCACGGATTAGCCTCACTAATCATGATTAGTCACTAATCTAATCTAGGAATTTGGGACGGGTCGTTACAACCTTCCCTCCTTAATTAATTTCGTCCTCGAAATACCAACCGATCTAATTCTAACTGTTCTTCCCTCCTTAATTTGTTTCGTTCTTGAAACTCCAACTATCCTAATTCCACATCCACCTCGTGGAAAGTAGAATCGACCACAAAACTCATGTACACTAGTACACCCATTAAACAAAATAGTACGTACTCGTCTGCAACTAGACGTACCACTAAAGATCACGTCGCATAACAGTAGTCATAAGTTCCGAATTGACAACACTTGTAAAATCTACCAACTCGTCGACATAACCAACTCGACGGCTCCTTTCTCAATCACTAACTATCCTGACGTCTGCTCCCACTGGGTGTCGTCAGACCTCACTAACCGATCCACACTGACACCTTCGACAAACTGTCACTACTTGACAGTCGTCAGTCAAAAACTGACACTATACCCACCTGTGGTTACACTAACCACCAACTAACTCAACCTGAGTATACACTACCACAAAACACTCGACCTGTGTGTAACCAGACCCATCAGAACTACTATGACCCAATGCACAGTATCCAATGTCCAGTTCATGACCTCAACTAATCCAATGGTATCTGAACTAAGCCGACTACCAACACGTTCCCCAACGTACCACCGATATAACCTATATACCGTCACCTGACACGAAAAGTACACCCAGTATCGTACCTTGAACAACGTACAAAGTACGTACATCTACTCACCAATCAGCCTACAACCACCTAGGTTGTAGCCAATCATGTTTCAATTATGGAGTTCATATGTCCAATCCAGCATCAGAAAAATCGAAACTCCAACTCAACAACCATTCCCAAGTCCGAATCCGAATCCGCAATTTCGTAAGAAATCCCGAATCCAGACCCAGAAATCATATCCAAATTCGAATCCGAAATCATCATTCCATAAGCTAGCATTTGGAATAACCATTCTGAATCCATATCCATAAAAAGAAAATCCACAGTCAAGCTCTAGAATCAAATCCTGAATCGTCACCCAGAATCCGATTCCAAAACTCAAATCCAGAAATCCTCTTTCAAGTTCCAAAATCAAATCCTGAATCGTCATCCAGAAATCTGATTCCAAAACTCGAAATCTCGTTCACATCTACCGAGACGTACCAAAACTGATCCTCTCGGTTACCTGTTCAACCGATTACCCTATTACCATCGATTGACTTCATAGGGAAGCCAATCCCAATATCAACATATCTAGGCTGACAAAATCCGACCTCATCGGACACTTACTCACCTGAGTAATATACCATACGAGATTTACCTCGAAAAGAAGTTCAGTCCCATCATGCTCCACTCAAACATCCCAGTAAGAGTGATAAACTCTCCACCTATCTGGATCATCAATATCACAATCCAGATCCAGCACGATATCAACTGACCATAGACGTCACGATCGAGAATCGTCACGCCGACCAAAATCCTTAACTATTTCCCACATCTAAACAGATTAGTCAACGACGAGACACGTCGAGACTGTGGGTCCTCACTGATTACATCGTATCGATCCTTGTCATTCCACCTAGGAAAAACCAAGAATGATTCAAGACTATGACATCAAAATCCATCCTATGTGAATGCGAACAAAACTCGCTGCGTTCAGCACGTCACGTAATCCAACATCGTCTGCCACCAAGCAGAAATGAGAAATCTCAGTCACCTAACTTCGATATACTCAACTCCACTTAATGACCCAAAACAAATCCCGGGTTCACCAACCAATACACGACCAATGTACTGGTGTCACAACCATCATCTACCGTCATCTACCATTGTAGAACCTGAGAAGTCACCCTAATGACTTCGACATACCCGATACCAATGCGGAAAACCCGCATTCCACTTGTCACCTCAATCGCAACCTCTCGCGATTCCGAAGTTACAACAAGATTGGAAACAAAATACCCGGACATCAACCACGTGTCCATAATCAGTCTAACTCTATCCGTAATCCACTCCCAGATCACCGATATCGAACATACGCCCATCATGACGGAGTCACATCCCGACTCGTAACTCAGCGTCATCATGATCACCGGCACCAGCACTAGCACCGGCACCAGTATCAGTACCAGCACACACTAACAACAATACTAGTATCAATATCAGCATCGGCACACAGGGTACAAATCTGACAACCCCGGATCTCCGCTCACACCGAACGACGATCCCGTACCTCAACTCGTATTGGAGAAACTCAGCCTCCCTCGTACCTAACAACTATGAGTACAGTCATCCTGAAAAACTCATACGAGAAAAGGAAACGTCCCCTGAACGTCCCCGATTCGAAACAACCACAGCTACAACCACTCTCGGTAGTAGTACCTGCCACAGACTCGTGCAGACCCAACTACCAGACATCACAATCAAGATTCGCATCCAACGGAATCACTCGCCCGTACCACTACTCCGTATCCCACTCAGGGATTTCATCGACAAGTACCAACCCTGATAACTTGTCCAACCAATCACCAACCAGTCGTAACTCGACTCAACCAATGTCGTCAACCAGGTCGCCCATGACCTTAGTTGCACCAATAGTCCATCACAGCTAAAGTAGCACGACAACCAACTAGGTCTAACCGATAAGTACAACCCCGACTGCGAAGTGCACTCCCAACACAAGCTGACATGACTAGATCAACTAACAAATCCAAATCCGAATAGTCGTCCAAGTCAGACCACTCGTCAACTCACGTTTCCGAACCATACACCCAAAAGTAGGGTTCCACGATTACACCTAGGGTCACTCTAAACCCAACTGCAAGCTGCCAACTACAGTACAATCCACAATCTAACCGACTCCGCTGTCTTGACATCGAAAAGACGTCAATCAAATCCTACCGTCAATCAAACTAGGATTCCTCGAATCCGGCTGCCAACTACAATGTAATCCATTCAACTCAACCAAGTCCGACCAGCCAATGGTCACAACTCCAAACCAGTCGTCGGAACCGATCCTACGACATCGTGAAGACGATCCCAACTAACCTCCTCACGATCCAAAACTCTAATGTAATACTATGTTCACCATTCGCAGGGCTCCACACTGTCAACCCCGATAGAACTATGGCACCCCGGCATCTAGTGCCGAGCCAAGACCTTCCACGATACAGTCCTACTAACTATCGTACCGGCACCTTAACTATCAGGTTGATCACGAACTGTAGCCACTTGAAATATCACATCCTCGACCTGTGTACATACTCCAAGAGCTACCCGGTTGCTCGAATAGAGACAACCCCGCTCCAATAAGCATCCTACAAGCAATCCTATGCTCTGATACCACGCTGACAGGACCCATCCCAATCCCTCCGGGATTAGTGCGGGATGACCCTGCTCCCGTCTGACACGAAGTGTCAGACAAGGGATATTTCCGACCTTTGCCCTCCCGGGCTATCAGAGTACCCCAGGATCCGGATGAGGCATGTGATATCTCGGTCTCTGCTACAGTCCACATCCGATGTCAACCTGAAGGGCAGTCAAAACATTAAAAGCTGTGAGTGGACAAAACAAGAGTTTATAAAAACCTTTTAACGAGAAGACATTTGTACCCTTCACTAAAAAGCATGCATGCATTTGAAAACCGTTTAACCAAAGAAACCATATGTGGGAACTAAGCCCAAAACCAAGATTGAAAGAACCATAATGAAAACGACCATACAGGCCACTACCCAAATCCATAAGGGACTCAACCCAAATCATAAGAAACTAACCATACGGAAATCAAATACACGAGCTCCTGCTCAAATCTTGTATCCACATAACATATATCATATTTATATCACATACACATATAATTCACACGACCAGTCCTGTCACGGTTTCCAAAGCTACGCGCGTGCTACCTAGGTCTCAATCCGAGTCTTCTCAAAGTCAAGATCAATGTCCGCAGACCACTGACCCTACCCGAGGTAATAGTAATCATAGCTTTCCTGAGAGTAAGGAACCCAACTAGGGGGTGACTCCACTCAGTCGGTGCTCCGTGACTACTCCGGGGTCCACTCAGGCCAACGACCCTCCCCGGAGGAGATAATAGAACAAGTAAAGGAAGGTATATGAATACATATATATACATAACACAAACATTCATGCCCGGTTCCCTTAAACCGTCATGATCCATAACATCCATTAACCCGGGTTCATGTCGGTTCCCATAAACCTTCATGAACCAGAATGACCTGACAAAGGTTCATGCCGGTTCCCATAAACCGTCATGAACCACAATGACCTTTCCAGAGTTCATGCCGGTTCCCATAAACCATCATGAACTTGGAAATCCATCTAGGGTCCCTGACCCGAAATCATCAGTGTAAAACAACTGGGTCTCGTGCCCGAACATATGACTCAACTGGGCACAGTGCCCGATATCTAAGGGTCAGTCACGACTCCGATCATAGTGATGCGTGCAACCATCCATCCAGGACCGCTCTAAATCCTGGTATGTCGCCGTGAACGAATCAACCGACGCGACCACCACAAGTATATGGTGCACTCATCACCGATCGCTATCCTGAACCGTCAGCACCCGAACTCGAGCCTCCTCAGGCTGCTCGACCACGAATCATGCATCGTGACCTCTCCGGAAGGAACACATCCCAATCAGGAGGCGAGCGTCGTATCGTCGATCGTCGTGCACATAGCACCTGTCGCGACTGTCGCGACCACGATTTAGACCCGATGGTCGTAAATAGCGTCATATGCCCGAGACAAAACCAAATGGGTCTCATACCCGAGTTTATCCATTTGAAATCGAAAACCATTTCATTTAGACCAATAAAGACATACAGACCCGTATAAGCACCGTACAAGGCCGAAACCTCGAAATACGTGCTTATACGTAACCACATACAAATGAACCCATGGCATCATCAAACATGTAATAAAACATATAATAAACATTTATGCATGCACCAATTTAGAAAACAAGGTCCACTCACAGACCGTTCGAGCTGCCGCCTCGATTTGCGTGCCATAGGCTCCGAGAGCCGATCACCATAACCGGGACTCCCAAACCTGTCCAAATTTTAATAGAATGTTAATAACTACTTAATTAACCTCCTACCAAAGCCCCGTAATTTTCCCGAACTTTTAACTATTTTTAAGCCAACCCTAAACCTTCCGACACCCCGAAAACTATCGAAACGATGTTCGATTGATGCGAGACCAGTCCCAAAATCTTCGTTACATCGAATAGAAGATTTCCCGTGTTGAACACTTTCCCAAATTATGGTCTACGCGTCCTCACGATCCCCTAGAAGGTCGAAAATACTGTTCATCACCATCAACCTCAGGAAAACCGGTTTTTTCCTGGTTTTCCGGTCCGGTCACTGTGCTGAACCGGCGGAACCGGTTCAGCGTCCCTCCGTCCTCATTTTCGGTCCGTTTACTCCCATTTTAATTCCTAAATTCCTATTTCTTCATTTCCCATCTAACCCAATCATCAAAACGACCTAAAAACCGCATAAACCCATGGTTTGATTTTTGAACCAAACAGTTCAAACGTCCAAAACCTCCCATGAAGTTCTACAACTCCTAACCATCCTCAAAACCAGTCTAAAACCTCCCTACTAACCCTTTTAAGTCATTGAAAGCAACCAAAACAACCCATAATACATATATTGAAAAATGGGACGAATCGGGCCTTACCGTACACCCGCACGGGTTCGTGGCTCCACCGCCCACGGTGGCGCCTTCCTGGGCCGGCTACTGCATCCAACAGCCTCCCCACACTCTGGTCTCACTCCTGGTCGAAATGGATGGGTTTTGGGTTGCACAGAAATGGAGAGAAATGGTGAGATCGGGTGGGTTTTGGGTGTGTGTTTGAAATGGAGAAAATGGAATGGTTTGCACGGTGCATGAAGGGAAAATGGTGTCCATTGGATGGGTGACACTTGTCACTCATCCATTGGGCATCAGGACAAATATTTGGGCCCACTAGAGTCCAAAAGTGAACTCGTCTCGTAATTCGTGCAATAGTGCACTCGAATTTCTGTGAACCGTAACTTCGCCGTCGAACGTCCGAATTCGACGTGCCACCTGTGTACGGATTCGTATTGTCCTTATCTACGTAATAGTCCTTGGCCCTCGGACATCGGACATCCCAGTCAAAAAGTCAACATTTCGCTCCTTTTAACTAAAATTACCAAAATGCCCCTAAACTTCCGAACGTCATAACTTCCTCCTCGAACGTCGGAATTGAACATGCCACCAGTCTATGAACTCGTGACGTCACGAACTACGTCACGGTCATCGGTCAAAGTCCATTTGACCGCCCGATTGAAAAGTCAACGTTTTGCCACCATCAATGGCAAAACGGTCATTTCGCGTCGTTCGTCCGATTTCGCTCAATTAATCACGGATTAGCCTCACTAATTATGATTAGTCACTAATCTAATCTAGGAATTTGGGACGGGTCGTTACACTGCCACGTGTCACTAACATGTCAATGCCATGGACCAACTGGTAGCTAACAAGTGGCAATGGCAGGACCTGAAACGTGGGAGGGACGTGGCCAATCAATTTTTGACATGTGGCACCTGTCAAAGTCTGACATGTGTTAGACCTGACAGCTGTCAGATGACGTCAGCATTGACCGTTGACTTCCAACTTTGAATTTTAGTTGACTCGTGCGTGGAGGCACTTAAAGGGGGAGTTTCAAGATGGGACCGACGCCATTTTCAAAGTTTCGACGATACGAATCCATTGGTGGTGGTTTTGTGTCAATCAAAAATCTTTAAGTTGGTCAAAATTGGGTTTAATGCCTCAGGAAGCGTGTTCGGGCAACTTTCCCGGGCCGGTACTGTTCTAGGGTTTTATGTTTGAACTTATAGAGTCCATTAGTGACCTTTGGATGTGTTTAGACAGGTTTAGGCGGTTCGTTTAAGCAGCGAGGACCGTCTGTGAATGGGTTTTTGATTTCGAAATGATTGCATGCATAACTTTTTTTATTGTTTCTCTTTATGATTGAGATTGGTATTACATTATGATGTTTGATACGTATTACGATGTTTTGTACATGAGACCCGTCTGAATTATATATGGAATTGTTTTTGGAGTCAATTATGGATTTCGGTGGATTTATATATTATTGTGTTGTACATACCTACCTTATGATTACTGTCGTCTCCGGACGTCTCGTAGTATCCTGAAGTAGTCATAACGCACTACCTGAGAGGGGTTGCCCCAAGGGGTAACTCATGATTAGGAGTGTAATTATAGATAATAACCCCAAGGAAGATCATTGATTTGCGGGTCATTGACCTGGGTTGACCCTAGGGAGACTCGGAATTGAGACCCCAAGTGGCACGCATAGCCTTAGAACCGTGACATTATTAAGCATCGAGAGTGCCAGACATTAGGGATGTCGAGGTTGGGTTTTATAGTGCAATATTATTATAATTATTTTCTCTATCTGATTATATATGATTATATGATTTCATGATACGATTACGATTACCTATGTTTTGACTCAATGCATGCAAGTTTGAAAACGGAGGGGCAAAACCTTATGATTATTATATTATTAAAGTGGTTTTGGAAATATTTTTTATTTTCGGCTCACTCACTGTTTATTGTTTTATTGACCCCTCCAGGCCGTGCTACCGAGGTAGAGGAGGAGGACCCGGAGTCCGAGGCATATATTTTGTTGTTGCGCACCTGCCTATTGGATAGGTTGATCACTGTTTTGTAATCTAACATTTGTGCTCGTATTTTATTTTTGTACTATCCCTGGTCTGACAGTGTAGAACTCTAAACTCGTATATTTGGCTTAATTTATTTAAATCGAAAAACGTTAAGCCCGTTAAGGGTAAATTCGGTATTTTAGAGTTATTATCAAATGAGAGCAGGGCACATCCCCGGGTGGTCCCAGGGGGATCGGGATGGGTCTTGTCAATACACCATGGGCTCCTTCAACTACAGTGGTTAGGGATTAGAGATGTGATAGTGGAGCCTAACTTTGTGGAAGCTGTCAGCACTATTATTATGGCTTACCACCTATAGACACCAATTGGTTTGGTGGCTCGAGAGGTTGTGGCTCTATTTGAGGTCCTTGGGATTCCTTTGGATCATTTGATGGTGGGCAAATGAGGTTTCTCACATCTTAGCTCAGGAGGGCAAGGGATCTCAGGAGAGAACAGATTGTGGTCCTATGTTTCCACCTTAACTGACACCTCAGGTGGAGAAGGATAGGGTGGTTATTCTTTTTTTGTTGAGTTGTGGTAATTAGTTGGGTTTTATGATGAAGGTTTTAATGAGACATCGAACACCGCATGTTGTGCACCCAATGAGTGTTTTTGTCTCCGATTCCATCCATTCTAATGAAGTACTCCTTTTGGTAAAAAAAAAAATTACGAAAAGAAACGTCATTAAAAACATTTTTGTGATTATATATCAGAACTTCACATAATTATTTTGTAGCATTGTTAAAAGATACATTAAAAACATTTATTAGATTCATAACAATAGAATATATATATATTTATATATATATAGATGATGATCTATTTACCAACAATGGGGTAAAGTTCGTATCTGACATTACAACTCCCGCCTACAACGCGCCCGCCTCGTCTTGCGTCGCAGCAGCTTGGCAGTTCACCAATTGCTTGATGAAGACACTTGTTACAATCAACAGGTGAAAGATCTCTCGTGCATTGAGTAATACCATATAACGTTGTGAATGTATCGAGTTGTACTTTCCCAGTTGCATAAAACTTTGAATTACCATTTGAAGCTTCCTTAGACAATCCACTTACCAATTCCTTAACTTTCTGATTGAATAGTGTGGCATTATTTTCTACTTTTTCGACGTTCACCAAATAGAATTTGTTCTTATCATCAATTTGCCCAAAAAAGTTTGAATCTGAGTACTTTAATAGGCAAAAATCATACCAAATTATAGCTCCTTTATTATAAGGGCACAACTTAGCAAGCTCTCTACTTGCGTCGACCACACAAGTATTGCAATTTGCGCTGGACACATCCCCGCGGCAAAGGGCCAGGCCGTTCACTTGGTTTTGGCCATGGCCAGTTGAACCGAGGCCAAACCCAGTTGGAGGAACTTTGGTGTATAAAAGATTGAACAATAAATTCAAGTTGGCACCATATGAGCTGTTGGCAGTGTAGTTTTCTGGGCTGAAACAGAAATAGTAAAGTGGGGAAGCACCAATGGCTGAATGCTGAAAAAGACAGAAGGCTAAGAAAAAGAAAGGGATTGTTTTGGAGAAGATCATGTTTGATATATCAGACTTAAAAATTGGACTTTTTGTATGGCTTCTCTTTATCAGCAACACAGATTAATATATATCTATATATACACACACATACGTTGAATGTTGAAAGCTTCCAGAATATTGGTTGAGGTGGACACGTTTCAAATTGCCGGCTATTTTTAATTACAATATAATCAGAAGTCTTGCCCGCCGCATATACTGACTGGTCTTATGACTGTTATGCCCTTCTTCCGTTGACTCCGTTATAGATGGGACTTTCACCAAATAAATTTTGCCAGGTAAATTCAAGTTAGAAACTCTCGTAGAACCTTGAAAGCAAGGGATTCTTATTCATTTAACGAGATATTAATTAATAAAAGGTTTTGTACTTATGCCCATTGAACATTAAGCTAAATTTCAAAATACTTTTTGAATGACCTAATTTACGTCCGGAATACTATTTGAGCCTTAATTTCTCCCATAAATATATAATTTAACAAATTCTATTAAGATGAAAGACTTTTTACTCAATATACACTTTGAACATTGAGCTAACTCTCAAAATGTCATCCAAACATGATTTTGACCCAATTTACCTCCTGTACACAGTTTTAGTCCCAATTTACTCTCTAAATGTCTAATTTAACAGATTCTGTTAAAATAAAAGGGTAAAATTGTCTAAAGATTGTCCAACACAAACTTGAACAAGATCTTCACGTTCATAATGACCAAGCTCTTCGACTTACCATGGACCATGTAGCGAAATTTGACCATTGATAAGCCGATCATCGATTTTTAACGCCTTGTATTTTGTAAAGAATAGTGGGAGATATATCTTACAGTTCATGTCTCTATTCGGCCAAACATCAACTTGTTGTCGGCCCCCGGAAGGCTGAAGTTGTAATAGTCGTCAGTCTGAGAACAATTTGGGTTTTTGCTTTTTTCCATATCATAACTTATTTTTTTCATTTGTTCGATTTCATGACCTTTTAGAAAGGGGGAGATGGACAGCCCACAACCCCTTTCATCTTGTCTTTTTACTCAATATATCATATGAACATTGAGCTAAGCCTAAAACAAAGAACTTGGTCGTAGCTTGATTGAGATAAAATATTCAATTTATACAAGGGCATATTGAGTAAAAAACCAAGATAAAAGGCTATGGGCTGTCTGTAACGACCCGTCCCAAATTTCCGGGATTTATTAAGATTAAATTATGGATTAGCGAGGATAATCGGGGATTAGTCGAGGATTGTCGGACATTCAGGGTGAAATTATGATTTTGTGCCTAGACGATAGCAAAAGTTAACTTTTGACCTAAAAGGTTCAATGTACGAGGACCGATGACCGTTACGTAGATCGCGTCAATACGAGTCTGTAGACAGGTAGTACGCCGAATTCGGACATCGTACGAGAAAGTTGAGGGTCTAGAAAGGTTAAGGTACTATTGCACACATTACGAGACGAGTGGACTTTTGTCTTGAGTGGGGCCCATATATTTTAACAGGGTCAATGGATGAGTGACAAGTGTCACTCATCCATTGCCCACAAACACACATACATGCACCCACCCCCCTTCGCTGTTTCATTCCATCTAACCAAAAACCCAAACACCATAACCCACCTCAACCTTCACAAACCGTCATCTTCTGTTGTTGGTATGAACGGGGAGGTGAGAGAACAGACTAAGACGAGTAGCATGGTGGCCACGGCGAGGGCCACCATGGACGGTGGCTGGAAAACTCTGAAACCAGGTAAAAACACATTTTCGTGTTTAAATTCAAAGTTTCCATTTGGATGTTTGGGGACGGTTATAAGGATTAGGTTATGTTTGTGGGATTGGTATGAGCCTACGGGGATCAAAAGCAGGGAGCTTCTATGGCTAGACGGCCCTGGGAAGGCAGTGGTAGATTGGTCGTGGATGGTGGTCCAAGACAACTAATTTCTAGGCTTGATTTCATGTTTTTGAGTTGATAGATTGATTGAGGGGGATCCAGGCGATCTTGTAGGAAGCAACGGCTTCCAAAACGGTTGTCGGAGGAGTGATTTTTGACTCGGTCGAGTCGCGGGTCTGCGTGACCCGCTACAGTGGATCCGGGTAGAGGTTAGGGATGAGATGACATCATCGATGAAATCATCAGATGACGTCATCATGTCAGACCTGACATGTCAGACTGACAGGTGTCAGAGATGTTGTCATTGCTGACGTCAGCGTTGAATTTGCTGATGTCAGTGTTGACTTTTGACCAGCCACGTGGGGGCACGTGGGCATGTATTTCGAGATGGGACTAGGACCATTTTGAAGGCTTCGAAGATACGAAACCAATGGTGGTGGTTTCGAGTTAATCAGAGATCATTAGGTTGGTAAAATTGAGGTTTAAAGTCTAGGGAAGCATGTTCGGGACACGTTGACTTTTTCGGGAATGTTGAAGGTTCTTGATATGGACTTGTATAGGTTAGAAGTTACCTTTGGGTATGATTTGGACAGGTCCGGATGACCCGGATAGTATGATTTAGCCCCGAAGAGACTTATGACACGCGTATCGAGGTACAACTTGAACGGTCTGTGAGTGGACTTTGTTTTATGAATATGATGCATGCATAAATTTTTTATATGTGTTTATGAACATGATTTTAGATGCCATGGGTGCATGTGATTTAAATCTGAATTGTTTGGCATTTTCGGAGGAAAATGCGTTATTGAACGTAGTTTGAGAGTTCGATTTTATGTGATAATTGGGCTTCAGCCAAGTTTTCTACATGCATATATTTTACATGATTTTATATGATTTTTTAGGGTTTCATGGAGAAGCGTGAAATCGAGGATTTGAGAAACAGTCTTAAAGGATTTCAAAGAGATGCGTGAAATCGAGAGTCGGACACGAGACCCAATTGAAAGACCTTGACTTAGCATGAAGTCAAGGTTGGTTTGAAAGTGTTTTGGAAATGAGAAATAGTTTTCGGATTTGGAAATAACTTTCGGGCATATGACCCTGTTGATTTGAGGTTTGACTTAGAGTATAGTCAAACGTGAGATAAGTAGGGTTGTGGCCCAGTTATGAGTTTTACGAAAGATATTTCAGGCATGAGACCCAGTTGTGAATTGACAGGATTCGAGGAATCTTGGGTTATATTTCAGGCATGAGACCCAGTTATAAATTGGATAGGATTCGAGGAATCCTATGTGTGATCCTACGGGTTAGAGTCCCGGTCGATGATGATATTCGGGTTCGAGTCCCGGGTGATATGACGCTCGCCACCGGACTATGGATGTATTCCTTCCAGAGAGGTCACAAGGCACTGCCTGTTGTCGAGCAGCCGCTGGAGGTAATGGCCGAGGGAGGCTCGACTTAGGAGTGTTGATGTTATTCTCTGAGATCGATCGGTGATGTGTTCACGATGATCTAGAGATGGTTGCGGCGGGTGATGTATTCATGGCGACATGTTAGGATTGTGAGCGGTCTTGAGCTATTTGTACATGTGCTTGGATTGGAATCGTGACTGACACTGAGATAAGGATGGGATGAGTTCCCATGTGTTATATGATTTGGGTTGCGGCCCTGTACGTGTTTTCTGGTTTGGACTGAGACCCTGTTTGATTTAGTTTTGGGCTGAGTCCCTACTGAGATACTAGCTTCGATTGAGAAGCATTTTTCACTGGATTTGACCTGGGAAGCAATACGTCTTACTTCTGAGAAAGTATTTGAAATTTTGTTTTATGATGCATGCATGCTTTTACGTGAAGGGTATAAATGTGATTTTGATAAATGATTTTTATAAACTGTTATTTTGTCCACTCACAGCTTTTATGGTTTTTAATACCCTTCAGGTTGATTCCGGATGCGGGCTGTAGTAGAGATCGAGACATCACATGCCACCACCGATCCTGGCGTACTCTGACTAACCCCGAGCGGGTGACGTGTTTATCCCTAGTCTGACACGCGGTGTCAGACGGGAGCAAGTACATCCCACGATAATCCAGGGGGATTGGGATGGGTCATGTCACTATCCGCCTCTCCCTTTCTCCACGTAATGAAATCGAACCAATGAAAAAAAAATCATGAAATGAAAAGAAGTAAAAACCCAAATTGTTATCAGACTAATGACTATTGCAACTCCGGCCTTAAGGGGAACCGACAACAAGTTGATGTTTGGCAGGATAGAGAGATGATTTGAAATATATATCTCCTGCTAATATTTACAGAATACAAGGCATCAGAAATCGATGATCAGCTCTCCAACCATTAGATTTCTCTCCACGGTCCATAGTAGCAGTAGAAGAACTTGGTCGTTATGAAGTTGAAGATCTTTTTCACGTTTATGTTGGACAATTTTTGGACAATTTTTCTTTTTTATCTTAACAAAATCTGTTAAATTAAACGTTCGGGGGCAAACTGAGACTAAAATCGTGTTCAGGAGGCAAATTAGGTCAAAATCATGTTCAATGGGTATTTTGAGGCGTAGCTTTATGTTCAGGGGGCATATTGAGTCAAAAACCTTTCATCTTAATAGAATATGTTAAATTAAACGTTTTGGGGCTAACTTGGGACTAAAATTATGTTCAAGAGGTAAATTGGGTTAAAATCATATTCGGAGGGCATTTTAAGACTTAGCTTAATATTCAGGGGTATATTGAATAAAAAAAACCTTAATAAAAATGATCAAAATGATAAAGTTGAGAAAGATAGTTCCATTTTACCAAAACAAACTTTCAAAACTATGATATCATTGATTAATTATTGTTGCAATAGAAGCAAAACACACCAAAACTTCTTAGTTAAAAAAAAAAGTTAGAGATATAGTTCAAAATTCCATAAATTTCAAGAAAAAAATAAATAATGATTGAGTCTTATTTAGTAAATGCCTAATACTCGAATTATAAACACTATATATTAAGAAATTATTAATTTATTTATTACATGGGTCCAATGTGAATTTTTATAAATTTATTATTTAATAAATGTAGCGAACTATAATTTTAACACGCTATATTAAATAGAGACGGACTAAAAACTATTATTTAATGAAAGTTATTAATTTTTCGAAAATGATCGGAATTCTACTATATATAAATTTAACGGGATTATCATTTATGTACACTGAATTTAAGACTTCACCTTAGTGTTACTCGCCACCAGTTGGTTATTAAAAATGACATTTTACATAATAATGACTGATAGCAGTCAATGATTGAAATTGGAATGGTATAATAAAAAAAGAACATTTGTCTGAACCAACCAATGATGAGCATGCATTTCAAAATGAGCATTGAAGTTACTCGTGCTCATGGGACAACATATATTTCAAAATGAGCATGTGCTATACGTTTCAGTGGAAGACTAGGTCATCTATGGAGACGTAAGACATTGGGATAGAGATAAAAGAGTTGTCACCTTCTCGAAATATTGATCTTGAATCCCAAAGCCGACATTTTTTTTGGGATCGGAAAGCCGACATTGATAGGAGGAGGAAAGCTGAAGGTCGATGACCACCAATCAGGCTGTTGGGACTTGGGAAATTAAGGTCAATAATTTGAGTGTCGGTCCTTAAGCTTTGCCGATACTCATTGTTGAAATAGAGTAATGAAAAATACCCCTTATTTAGGGTCAAAGCAGGGATGTCATTGATAATAGACGAAGTGCACGATAAAATGAGGGACTTAAATGTTAAAGCTGCCACATCAAATTCTATCAAAACATCCAGCCAAGGAGGAGTTGGCTCAATCTAATTCACACGGCATTGAGACTGCAGGCTTTCCCTTCCCCACTCATGAGCCACGAGGTTAGAGGACTGTGGAGAGAAAATCAGCTGGGATGAGTCTACCCCTATCTAGCCCTCATCATTTGGCTTATAAGCTCATGGACTTCTGGATACTCACTAGGCTCGTTAACAAAAAGTCTGACCTGAGCCATTACGGGCTATAGGCCGGCCTAGTCCCAAAGTTGATGGGGGGACTTGGACTTAGGGTGTTCAAATCCAATAGGCCCGATAGGCCTGATCCCAATAAGGCCCGTTAAATCAAGCCCGATCCGCCTATATAAACCCGACTCATAAGCTCAAATATATTAAATAATTATGGATTGAGTGATTCTATGATCATGAGGTCATAGATGAGAAATGAATATATATTATATGTACATTTATGTAGGATGATATATACCATATTAATATATATATATATATATATATATATTTTGTCAAAGGATGAAGCAATATGGAATCAAATATAGAAGCATTAAGAGTGCAATTTACATCATTGCCAAACTAAAACTAGTTAATCAATTAAATTTGACATGATTAAACATAACATGAACAAAGATTTTATGTATATTAATTAAAGTATTTGCCTAATATTAGGATGGATCATTACTTTTTTAACATACATATATATAATACTCAATGAAATATATTGTAGTTAATTTGCCCAATCAAGTCCACCAAACAGTGATAAATTTTATTGTAGCATCTGGAAGATATATTTTTTTTTCTAGCTCCTTATTTTTTTTTTTACCAAAAGTCTAATTGAGCAGAGTCCAAGTGGGCTTATTAGATCCGGCCCGAAAAATCTTATAAAAGCCTGACCCAAACCCGTTCTAACAAATAGTACAGGGGCTTTCATATTTTCAACCAAACCCGCCTGACTAGACCCGAAACTTTTCAAATTGTGCAATAGGCTCAGCCCGGCTAGGCCCAAGCCCAAAAAAAGTGGGCCAGGCTTGCTCGACCCGACCTATTAATGAGGCAACCCTTATCTACAATATGAGGTACATAATTTCTAGCACAAAAAATACTGCCCCAGTGTAATGACCCGTCCCAAATTCTGAGATTAGATTAGTAACTAATCGTGATTAGTGGGGTTGATCGGTGATTAGTTGCAAAATGACTGTTTTGCCCCTAGTCGTGGGCAAAATGTAGACTTTTTGATCGGGCGGTCAAATGACCGATGACTGTGACGTAGTTCGGGACGTCATGAGTTCATAGACAGGTGGCACGTTCGATTCCGACATCCGAGGGAGAAGTTATGACCTTCAGAAGTTTAGGGGCATTTTGGTAATTTCGAGTAATAGGGGCAAAATGTTGACTTTTGACCCGGGAGGTCCAATGGACGAGGGCCAAGGATCGTTACGTAGGTCTCATCGATACGAATCCATAGACAGGCGGCATGCCAAAATCGGAGGTTCGACGACGAAGTTGTGGTCACGGGAGCGAAATCGATTAACCGAATGAATCAGGATTTCGATTAAAATAATAATAAAATATTGAACAGTGAACGATGATTGTGGACACCTGGATGAGTGACACTTGTCACTCATCCCTTGTTTTAAGGCCCTAAATCTGGATCATGTCTCCACTAATGAATTAAAATATGATTTTCTCTCTCCATTAATCTTAGCCGTCCATTTGATTCTTAAGATTGAATCTGCACCATTCATTCCACTTCCTCCTTCTCATTAATCTGATCAGCCATCTCCCTCTCCCATTCTCATATCACCCGTGAAGAACCATCACCCCAGACCAAACACTCAGATGACCACCACCCTCACTTATCTACTTTACCTCCAGCCAACGGCTTGACCCCGCCATACATCATCTTCATCATTATTTTCCCATCGTTCTTCAAGAAAACCAAACACCCAACCTCCCTCTAAAATCACAAAACCTCATTGAATGCTATTACAGTGTAAAGGAAAGTTGGAGAGGACATTGAGACTAACCAAATGGTGGCCACGACAAGGACTGTCATGCACGGTGGCCGGAGTTTTGTAGGTAAACCCGAAAATCCTATTTTTAGTTCAAAAATGGTGGACTTGGTTTTAATGGTTGTTGATCGATTCTAAGCCTAGGGTTATGTTCCTTGAGCTCCCTTGACCTTGTATGTTCAATTTGGGACGGATTTGGACGTCGGAGGTGGCCGGAATGATCTTTGGAATTTTGTCCGAAATATTGAATGGCCATAACTTAAACTTTAGGTACTTTCTGAAATTTCTGGGTTGATATTTGGAATCCTTGGCTCGAGTAGATGGATTTACATAGGTAGAACGTCCAATTTGGTTGAGAAACGAGTGAGATAACGAAGTTTGAAGTTTGGAACATCAATGGAGTTTTCTGGCGAGAAATTCCGGCGAGTTGACTTGGTCGCCGACGAGTTGACTTGTTGACCAGCGAGTTGACTCGTTGACTTTTACCCGTTGACTTACTGTTCACGATGACGTCAGCGTTGACTTTTGGGTCAACGTTTGACAAGAACTTTGACCCACGCGTGGGGACGCGTGGGAACTTATTTTTAGGTGGGACCAGGACTATTTTAAAGGTTTCGAAAATCTGGATCCAATGGCGGTGGTTTCGGGTCGATCGGAGATCGTTAAGTTAGTTAAATCGAGGTTTTTCACCTTGGGAAACGTTTACGGGACACGTTGACTTTTCCAAAAAAAGTTTAGGGTTTTTAATATGGACTTGTATAGGTTAGTTGTGACATTTGGGTATGATTTGGACAGGTTTGGAAGTCCCAGTGATAATGGTATGGCCCGGGAAGGCCTATGGCACGCGTATCGAGGTGCATCATTTGGACGGTCTGTGAGTGGACTTTGGTTTTATAAATTCTATGCATGCTTAACTATTTTATATGGATTATGATTGTGATTGTATGATGTTGATTTGGATATTGGTAAATTATACGGTTTCACGTATTTCGAGGCGATTTACGTGCTTGCACGTAAATCGAAGTTTTTCCGGTTTTACACGGATTTTCCATACTTATGACTTGGATATAATATGATGAAATGGTTTTGAAATTGGAAAGATGAACTCGGGCGTGAGGCCCAATTGTTTTGGAAACCTCGGACTTGGAGTCCATTTGAGTTACGTAATCGGGCCGGGGGCCCAGTTGCTTTATGAAATCGGGTCAGAGGCCCAGTTGTTACGAAATTGGACTGAGACCCATTTGAGTTATATTATCGGGCCAGGGGCCCAGTTGATTTAAGAATTAGGGTCGTGGGCCCAGTGGTTTATAAAATCTGGCCGTGGGCCCAATGGTTTACAAAATCGAGCATGAGGCCCAGTTGGGTTATAAATGTGATTTCGGGTCTGGGACCCTATGTTTAATAAATGTGATTTCGGGTTAGGGACCCTAAATGGAATTGGAGATTTCGGGAGGGCCCATTGCAATGTTGTGAAATGATTTAATAAAACTGTTTTCCATATACCATCTTGATACGAGGATATATGATGGCCTCCTCCAGATGTCTGGGACACTGGGGAAGTCACGGTGCATTGCCTGCGAGGGGTCATCGTACGAAGTTACCGGACCGTATAGTGACTCAGGAGCAGGATTGCTATGATTGACGTCTGGGACGTCAGACATCTGTGATGTCAAAGATATTGACCCAGAGAAACCCCGGGCAGCACGCGTCGCTTATTATACCGTGAGATATGACGTCTGGGACGTCAAGCGTCTGGGACGCTAAGCATCTGGGATGCTGGAGATGGTAATGTGGTAAATATGGATTACTGAATCTATGAAATGGCTTTTCGGTTGGATTTGTGTTTATGTGATAAAAATGGATTATGGGTCGGGGACCCTAAATGGTTTTGGATTTATGTATTTATGTTTATGGCTTTGGGCAGTGGCCCACATGGTTTTGTATGTCTGGATGTGGTATTCCACAGTTTTGGGCTGAATTCCCACACTTGGTTTTGAGTTACAGTTTTTGGGCTATGGCCGTAATGGCTTGGTTGAACAAACGTTTTGGTTACTGGTTTTCGTGGCATGCATACATTTTTATTGGAGGGCATAAATGTCTTATAATTGTGTTTAATAAACTTAATGATTTTTGTCCACTCACAGCTTTTATTGGTTTTAATGCCCTTCATGTTGATTACGGGTGCAACCGCAGCAGAGACTGGGACATTGCACGCCTCCTCCATCGATCCTTGCGCACTCTGGAAGCCCCGTTTGGGCAGTGACTTTTGGTTATCCCTTGTCTGACACCCCTTGTTGGACGGGAGCAGGGCACATTCCACGGTAATCCCGGGGGGATTGGGATGGGTCCTGTCAACTTGGTATCAGAGCAGGGTTGCTCTTTTTATGCGCGTAGGTCGAGGGTGTGATGTCACTTTGGGCTGCAATTCGTTATCAACTTGATAGATAGTTTTTGGGTTTTAATTGCGGATAGAGTGTGTACGGCCCGATACGCGTGCGTTAATGTGATTCGACCCAAGTGGGTGATTCGACCCAAGTAGGGTTGATTGTGATGAACTGGTATTATGGGACCGTCAGTTCGGTCATATGATATTAGATTATTGTGCAGTTGGGCACAGTTAGGTTCGAGAAACCCCATTTGAGTAATGGTCTAAAATGTGAACCCTAGTGGTGATTGCTAGTGATGTTGGTACATCGGAGTTAGCCGATAACCTTAGTGGTGGAACCCACATTAAGTTGATGGTAGGTTTGGATTTGACATCTATACGATGTCTAGACCGTGGGGTTGGTCAGGTTGTGGATTTTATATTACGGAGAGCTGTTGGGTTCAGTGGAACCATAGGGTGTGATTGTGGAACCCTAGTATTAAAAAGGTAAACCTTAATTGTGACTAGTGGATGAGAACTCGTGCTGCGAAGAGCGGCTGAGGTCATGGATGACCATGTGGATGACTCTAGTGAGTCTAGTCGGAACGATGGGATTCGATCCATGGGTACGATATGAGATAAATTATGAAATCACGAGTTAGACCGGGTATTAGTGTGATGTGTGGATACGGATCTCGATAGCAATGACTGTTGGTCGGTAGTCGTGTGGAGATGACTGGCTATTGAGGTTATTTAGTGTGGTTGCAGTACTTGAGGATCGGGGGACGTTCAGGGAACGTTCATTATCCTGATATGGATTGTCAGAATGGTGATACCCATAGTTGTGGGGTACGAGTAGAGGTACGGGATCGTCGTTCGGTATGAGCGGAGATCCAGGGTTGTCATATTTGTACACGGTGTGCAAGTATGGATGTTTGTATGTTGGTACTTTTGTGCCGATACTAGTATGGATGCCTGTGTGCTGATACTAGTGTTGTTGATAGTGTGTTGGTGCTGGTACTAGCGCGGGTGCTAGTATCGGTGATTGTGATGACGATGAGCCACGAGTTGGGGCGTGACTCCGTCATGATGGACATATGTTCGGTATTTGAGATTTGGTAGTGGTTGAGTGATGGACTGGATGGGATCCAGTTGAGATTGTGATGTGTTGGGATCAGTCCCGACAGTGGTAAAATGACAAGTCATGAGTGGATAAAAAGGTATGATTGAGACTTGAGTAATCTTGGGATGACGTCCCCTACGTCATGAGAATTAGTGGATTTGGGGAGTTGTTGGCAACTCCGAGATTGGTGTGATTGTGTGTTTCTAATATCTCCAGAAAGGACAAGGAAATGATTGGAATTGGAAAAGACGAGGAAAACCATTGGTGGTATAGTTGTGGGGATTTGTAATTGAGAACTTGGAAAACCGAGTGTTGAACCTCTAAAGGTTGGGATGTGAGAACGAAAAATTAACGGATTGATTGTGGACACGTGGTTGTCCAAGTGAGTTGAGGATGTGGGAAGTCCAGTGGTTGGACTTGACATCTCATTAAGAGCATGTCTGTTTCCTACACGGTTGGAACCTTAAGTTCAAGGAGAGTTATGATTGGGGGATGAGAGGAGTTCTCGTTTCGCATTGGTAATAGGTATTCTGAAGTCATTGGGGTTGACTTCTTGTTTTCTGCCCTGGCAGACGTTGATTGTAGTTACCAGTACGTTGAGTGTGTATTGGTTGGTGGGCCCATGTGTGTTTTGGGGTCATCAGAAGGAGTTGCGTATTCAGAATTAGGTAAATGAGATTTCTCATTTTTTGCTTGGTGGCAGACGATGTTGGGTTACATGGCGTGGTGAGTGCAGCGAGTTTTGTTTGCATCCAAGTAGGATGAGTATTGACGTCATCATTTTGGATCATCCTTGGTTTTCCTAGGTGGAATGACAAGGATCGATACGAACTTGGGTATGTGAGTAGTAAATGACGGGACAAAACTTCTTTTCGAAGTGGAGCCGTATGGTATCTTACTCGAGTGAATAGGTTTCCGACGTGGTCGGATTTTGTCAACCTTAGACGTGTGGAGGTTGGATTGGCTTCCCTATGAATTCAATCAAATGTATTGAACTGGTAACCGATAGGTTCGGTTTTGGAGTGTCTTGGTAGACGTGAACGAGATTTCGGGTTTTGGAATCGAATTTCTGGGTGACGATTCAGGATTCGATTTTGGAACTTGAAAATGGATATCCGGATTTGGGTACGGAATGATTATTCCAAATGCTAGCTGACGGAATAATCATTTCGGATTCTGATTTGGAAATGGATTGAAATGTGATGTTTGGGTTTGGTTTCGGGATTTCTTACGAAATTGCGGATTCGGATTTGGAGTTAGAACTGGATGATGGGTGGAGCTTCGATTTTTCTAAAGCTGGTTTGGGCAAATGGACTCCAGTTTTGGAACGTGTTTGGCTACGACCTGGGGGGTTGTAGTCTGGTCGATGGGTTATACCCGAGGTATGTCGGTGAACTTGTTGGTAGCCGGATTGGTTCCGACACCATTGGATTAGTCGAGGTCGAGGACCGGACATTGGATACTATGCAATGGGTCATGGTATTTCCAATGAGTCTAATTACACACGGGTCGAGTGAAATGTTGGTAAGTGTATATTTGAGTCAAGTAAGTTGGTGGCTTGTGTAGCCACGAGTGAGTATAGTGTCAGTTTTCGACTGAAAACTGCCGAGTGGTGACAGATTGTCGAGATGTGTCAACGTGGATTGTTGAGTGAGGTCTGATGACTCCTAGTGGGAGTAGATATCAGGATAGGTTGGTGATTGAGAAAGGAACCATCGAGTTGTTGCATCAACCAAAGGGTAGATTGGATAAGTGGTATCAATTCGAAACGAGTGGTATCAGTCATTCGACGGGGTCGAATGTAGTCGATACGATATGAATACTAGTGGTACATTTAGATGCAGACATGTTGGTTCTGATTAGTTGGTGTACGAGTGTACACGACTTGCGAGGTCGATTGTACTTCCCACAGGATGATTGAGGGATTAGGACAGTTGGAATTCCGAGAACGAAACTAATTAAGGAGGGAAGAACGTTTGAGATTAGATCAGTTGGAATTTCGAGGACGAAATTAATTAAGGAGGGAAGGTTGTAACGACCCGTTCCGAATTCTGAGATTAGATTAGTAACTAATCGTGATTAGTGGGGTTGATCGGTGATTAGTTGGGCGAAATCGAACAAAATATGCAAAATGACCGTTTTCCCCTAGTCGTGGGCAAAATGTTGACTTTTTGATCGGGCGGTCAAATGGACTTTGACCGATGACCGAGACGTAGTTCGGGACGTCACGAGTTCATAGACAAGTGGCACGTTCGATTTCGACATTCGAGGGAGAAGTTATGACGTTCGGAAGTTTAGGGGCATTTTGGTAATTTTGAGTAATATGGGTAAAATGTTGACTTTTGACCCGGGAGGTCCAATGGACGAGGGCCAAGTACCGTTACGTAAGTCTCGTCGATACGAATCCATAGACAGGCGGCACGCCAAAATCGGAGGTTCGACGACGAAGTTATGGTCACGGGAGCGAAATCGATTAACCGAATGAATCAGGATTTCGATTAAAATAATATTAAAATATTGAACAGTGACCGAAGATTGTGGACACCTGGATGAGTGACACTTGTCACTCATCCCTTGTTTTAAGGCCCTAAATCTGGATCATGTCTCCACTAATGAATTAAAATATGATTTTCTCTCTCCATTAATCTTAGCCGTCCATTTGATTCTTAAGATTGAATCTGCACCATTCATTCCACTTCCTCCTTCTCATTAATCTGATCAGCCATCTCCCTCTCCCATTCTCATTTCACCCATGAAGAACCATCACCCCAGACCAAACACTCAGATGACCACCACCCTCACTTATCTACTTTACCTCCAGCCAACGGCTTGACCCCGCCATACATCATCTTCATCATCATTTTCCCATCGTTCTTCAAGAAACCCAAACACCCAACCTCCCTCTAAAACCACAAAACCTCATTGAATGATATTACATTGTAAAGGAAAGTTGGAGAGGACATTGAGACAAACCAAATGGTGGCCACGACAAGGACTGTCATGCACGGTGGCCGGAGTTTTGTAGGTAAACCCGAAAATCCTATTTTTAGTTCAAAAATGGTGGACTTGGTTTTAATGGTTTTTGATCGATTCTAAGCCTAGGGTTATGTTCCTTGAGCTCCCTTGACCTTGTAGGTTCAATTTGGGACGGATTTGGACGTTGGAGGTGGCCGGAATGATGTTTGGAATTCTGGCCGAAACTTTGAATGGCCATAACTGAAAATCCAGGTAATATCTGAAATTTCTGGGTTGATATTTGGAATCCTTGGCTCGAGTAGATGGATTTACAAAGGTAGAACGTCCAATTTGGTTGAGAAACGAGTGAGATATCGAAATTTGAAGTTTGGAGCATCAATGCAGTTTTCCGGCGAGAAATTCTGGCGAGTTGACTCGGTCGCCGGCGAGTTGACTCGTTGACTGGAGAGTTGACTCGTTGACTAACTGTTCATGATGACGTCAGTGTTGACTTTGATGACGTCAGCGTTGATTTTTTGGTCAACGTTTGACTAGAACTTTGACCCGCGCGTGGGGACGCGTGGGAACGTATTTTTAGGTGGGACCAGGACTATTTTAAAGGTTTTGATGATCCGGATCCAATGGCGGTGGTTTCGGGTCGATCGGAGATCGTTAAGTTGGTCAAATCAAGGTTTTTCACCTCGGGAAATGTGTACGGGACACGTTGACTTTTCCTAAAAAGTTTAGGGTTCTTAATATGGACTTGTATAGGTTAGTTGTAACATTTCAGTATGATTTGGACAGTTTTGGAAGTCCCAGTGATAATGGTATGGCCCGGGAAGGCCTATGGCACGCGTATCGAGGTGCATCATTTGGACGGTCTGTGAGTGGACTTTGGTTTTATAAATTCTATGCATGCTTAACTGTTTTATATGGATTATGATTGTGATTGTATGATGTTTATTTGGCTATTGGTAAATTATACGGTTTCACGTATTTCGAGGCGATTTACGTGCTTGCACGTAAATCGAGGTTTTTCCAGTTTTGCACGGATTTTCCATACTTATGACTTGGATATAATATGATGAAATGGTTTTGAAATTGGAAAGATGAACTCGGGTTTGAGGCCTAATTTTTTTGGAAACCTCGGACTTGGAGTCCATTTGAGTTACGTAATCGGGCCGGGGGCCCAGTTGCTTTATGAAATCGGGCCAGAGGCCCAGTGGTTACGAAATCGGGCTGAGACCCATTTGAGTTATATTATCGGGCCAGGGGCCCAGTTGATTTCCGAATTAGGGTCGTGGGCCCAGTGGTTTATAAAATCGGGTCATGGGCCCAATGGTTTACAAAATCGGGCATGAGGCCCAGTTGGTTATAAATGTGATTTCGGGTCTGGGACCCTATGTTTAATAAATGTGATTTCGGGTCAGGGACCCTAAATGGAATTGAAGATTTCAGGCAGGGCCCATTGCAATGTTGTGAAATGATTTAATAAAACTGTTTTCCATATACCATCTTGATACGAGGATATATGATGGCCTCCTCCAGATGTCTGGGACACTGGGGAAGTCACTATGCATTGCCTGCGAGGGGTCATCGTACGGAGTTACCGGACCGTATAGTGACTCAGGAGCAGGATTGCTATGATTGACGTCTGGGACGTCAGACATCTGTGATGTCAAAGATATTGACCCAGAGAAACCCCGGGCAGCACGCGTCGCTTATTATACCGTGAGATATGATGTCTGGGACGTCAAGCGTCTGGGACGCTAAGCATCTGGGATGCTGGAGATGGTAATGTGGTAAATATGGATTACTGAATCTATGAAATGGCTTTTCGGTTGGATTTGTGTTTACGTGGTAAAAATGGATTATTGGTTATTGAAATGGTATTTCAGGTCGGGGACCCTAAATGGTTTTGGATTTATGTATTAATGTTTATGGCTTTGGGCGGGGGCCCACATGGTTTTGTATGTCTGCATGTGGTATTCCACAGTTTAGGGCTGAGTTCCCACACTTGGTTTTGAGTTACAGTTTTTGGGCTAAGGCCCTAATGGCTTGGTTGAACAAACGTTTTGGTTACTGGTTTTCGTGGCATGCATAAGTTTTTAATGGAGGGCATAAATGTCTTATAACTGTGTTTAATAAACTTAATGATTTTTGTCCACTCACAGCTTTTATTGGTTTTAATGCCCTGCAGGTTGATTACGGGTGCAACCGTAGCAGAGACTGGGACATTGCACGCCTCCTCCATCGATCCTTGCACACTCTGGAAGCCCCGTTTGGGCAGTGACTTTTGGTTATCCCTTGTCTGACACCCCTTGTTGGACGGGAGCAGGGCACATTCCACGGTAATCCCGGGGGGATTGGGATGGGTCCTGTCACCCAGACAAGTTCTACCCAACTACAACCACGACAGCAAATGGCCATTCACATGTTTTTCAATCAGTACATTGCTCCAACCCAATTGTAACAACAAAATCAACTCTTCCTTGATAGCTTCTAACTCCACTACAAGAACATAGAAACCTATAGAGCCAAGACTGACAAAGCCAGCAATGGTCATCCCATCGTGATCAAGAACAATGACTCTAATATCCTCAGCTAGCCCTTAACCATCCATCACTCCACCTCTATTAAACATCAATAGATTTGTGGTAGGTTCGCGCTAACGAACATGTCATGATATATACCCATGATGGAATTGCACCAGCCTCAACTCGCTTAACTTTGGAGTTCTAACCGAACCCAAAGCCAATAAACTCCCAAAAGGCCTCGTGTTAGATAGGTGTGTGCCTACACCTTTAAGGCACACCACCAACGTCAGGATCCGTCCCAATCCCCCCAGGATTAACGCGGGACTCGCTTGATCCCGTTTGTCACGGAGTGTCAGACAAGGGAAATTCCAACTTTAGCCCGCTCGAGCTTCAGAGTACGCTAGGATCCGGAGGAGGTATGTGATGTCTCGGTCTCTGCCACAGCCCGCTTCCACGTTCAACCTGAAGGGCAGTCAAAACATTTAAAAGATGTGAGTGGACAAAACAAAAAATTTATAAAACATTTTCACGAAAGACAATTGTACCCTTCACTAAAAAGTATGCATGCATTCGAAAACCATTTACAAAACCATTAGGGCCTTAGCCCAAAATCGTAATGAAACCAAACATGCAGGCCACTGCCCAAATCCATGTGGGACTCAGCCCAAAACCAGTACATCATATATCATCTAACATATAACATATACATATAAATCACATAACCAATCCTGTCATAGTTTCTAAAGCTACGCGTGTGATACCCGGGGTCTCAAAGCCCAAGTCTCCATAGGGACCACCCAGGTCAATGTCCGTAGATCAATGACTCTCCCTAGGGGTTATAATCCATAAGCCTTCCTGAGAGTAAGGTACCCAACGGGGGCGACTCCACTCAGTTAGTGCTCCGTGACTACTCCGAGGTCCATCCAGGCCAATGACCCTCCCCGGAGAAGACAATCCAAATAAGGAAGGTATATGAATATATATATATAACGAAAAAATTCTTAAAACCTTTCAAAGGATTCATGCCCAGTTCCCATAAACCGTCATGAATCCGAAAATCCATTTAGGGTCCTCGACCCGAAATCATAAACGTAAAGTAACTAGGCCTCAAGCCCGAACTCATGACTCAACTGGGCATTATACCCGATATCTCAGAGTCAGCCACGATTCCGATCTTAGTGATGTGTGTAACCATACGTCCAGGATTGCCCTCAATCTTAGTATGTCGCCGTGAACGAATCAACCGACGCGACAACCACTAGATCATGGTACACTCATCACCGATCGATATCCGGAACCGTCAGAACTCCGAAGTCGAGCCTCTATTGGCTGCTCGACAACGATTCATGCATCGTGACCTCTCCGGAAGGAACACATCACAGTCCGGAGGTGAGCGTCGTAACGTCCGTCGCCGTGCACATAGCACTCACCGCGACCACGACTCAGACCCGTAGGTCACCAATAGGGCTACATGCCCGAGACAAAACCAAATGGGTCTCATGCCCAAGTTTATCCTTTTTAAATCCAAAACCATTTCATTTAAACCACCGTAGAAATACAAACTCGTATAGGCATCGTATAAGGCCGAAACCTCGAAATACGTGCCAATACGTAACCACACACAAAAGCACTCATGGCATCACAAAAAAGTATTAAAGCACATAATAAACATTTATGCATGCATCAATTTAGAAAACAAGGTCCACTCACAGATCGTCCGAGCTACCTCCTCGATACGCGTGCCATACGGTTTTCCCGGGCCAAACACCGTCACCGGGATTTCCAAACCTATCCAAATCGTAATAGAGGGTTACCAACTACTTAAATAACCCCTCACTAAAGCCCCGTAATTTTCCAGAATTTTTAACTATTTTTAAACTCGATCCTAAACCTTCAGACACCCCGAAACCTATCGAAACGATGTCCGATCGACACGAAACCAGTCCCAAAATGTTTGTTACATCGAATAGATGATTTCGTGTTTTGTAACTTTCCCCAAATAGTAGATCACGCGCCCACACGCGCCGCCTGAAGTAGCTGCGCTTTGGAGCCACGCGCCAGCACTGTGCAGTCGTCTTCTTCGTGATTCGGCCATTCAAACGGTCCATTGGTCAGCCGGTCTAGCTAAACCGGTGTGATCGGCCCAGGCCATTTTCTCCCTCATTTTTGTTCCTTTTTCTTCCTAATCAATCCCAATCTTCCTATTCAATCCTTGGAAACCTAAATATGTGAAGAAAACCGTGAAAACCCCCTTGAACCACCCCATTTAATTTCTTCCCTCATGGTCTCTATTTTCCGGCCACTTCCCTGGGCAGTGCAGCCATCCCACACCACCATAAACCATCCCTAAACTCTTCTACAAACCCATTAGACATCATCCTATCATCAAAAACTATCGATAACATCTTAAACAAAATTCAAATTAAAACAATCAAAATGGGGTTGTCGGGTTACCTGGGTTCTGGGCCATCGCCGCCGTCCACGGCGGCCCTTGTCATCATCAGCCATCACAAACTCAACCTCCCTCCTCTCCTGGCCTCTCACAGAATCAAAAGGGAAGGGATATGGATTTTGGTTCAAGGGTTAAATCAAGTTTGGTTTGCACGAACAAGCAAGGGGGAATGCATGTATGCAATCACAATGAGCAATGGATGAGTGACACTTGTCACTCATCCATTGGGCCTGAGAAAATATCTGGGGCCCACTTGAGACAAAAGTCAAGTCATTTCGTAAAACGTGTAATAGTGACCCGAAACTTCCGTGAATTGTAACTTTCCCGTTCGACGTCCGATTTCGGCGTGCCGTCTGTCTATGGATTCGTATCAACCCGATCTACGTAAAAGTCCCCGGCCCTCGGCCATCGGACCTCCCGGGTCAAAAGTCAACATTTTTCCCACGACCAAGGGCAAAACGATCATTTTGCATCATCCGTCCGATTTCGCTCAACTAATCACCGATTAACCTCACTAATCCTTGATTAGTCACTAATCTAATCCTAGAATTGAGGATGGGTCGTTACAACCAATCCCCTCCCAGACCATTCCGCTCGCAGGAATGTGGGATTGTTCACCGTTCCCTCCAAAACATGGGTCTTACATCTTGAGCCTCCATTAATACTGCCACTACAAGAAACTCAACATTACTCAGCGACTTGGCTTCGTCGGGTAAAATTAAAAAATCATCAGATAAAATATACACTGACGAGGGATTGAAGGGCAGGATTCGTCGAGGACTAGCAGTCGGGTTAGAGGTTTTACTGACGAAAAAAATATGCTTATCGAGTAACGTTAGATTAACCCGAAGAACACCTAGTTGCCTGGTCTTCGTCGGCCAATACAGAGTCAACACATTTAGCCCGACGAAAATATCAGGCACGTCAGGTAACATTCAATTATTCGAATCGTCGGATCCTTCGACGGCCACCTACCGAATGAAAAATTTTGTCGGGTAACTTTACGAGGTTCGTCGAGTAAAATTAAACTATTCATCGGGCTAAATTGAATAGTAACTTTTTTTTATTGATATAATTTTAATAATTCATATTAATCAATTAATTAGTTAATAAATCTAAAAACTATGGGAAGTAAATTAAATTCAAAAATGAAATGAAAAATATATATTTATAAACTAGTCGAAATGACCAGCTATGAGCGAGTGGGTCGGGCTGGTGAGGCTACTCGAGCTGAGTAGGCTAGCAAGGCTGAGAATGTTGTTGGTCTGAAAGTTGTGGATGTGTCTCACTCAAATGTTGCATGACCATGACGAGTTGACCCCTGATTGCATCGTTCCGGGCCTTGGGGCTCTCGTTTTAGGGCTTTTAGCTATGCGGTTTTGGTCTGGATGACGATGTAATAACGCCTTAACTCCGAGAACTCCCTAAGTTTAACTTCTTTAGAAGAACTCTCGGAGCTGGTTGAAACATCGTATTTGAGTTCTTTGCTAGCCCCCCGAACGATCTTTCCTAGACGCCTACCCAACTGTCGTTCCAAGATCTCCCTTGACCGTTCTAGATTCGACAGTTGTTATGTCAAGGGTACCTCTGCCTGCTACTATGTCAACTTCACATTTGTCTTTTCGACGTCTTCTAGCATTCCCGCCTACAAAATCAAAACATATTTATTAATAATTTAAAAAATAAAAAATATAATTTAAAAATTAAATATACCAATTTAAACTTACATGAATAGCGTCAACCTGCTGGTTCCCTGGTTCAACGTACACTTGTCCCAACATCCACCTTTGGGAACAGTGACCTAGTGTTACACTAGTCCTCATGCCTGGCCACTAAGGGACGCGACCCTCTGTGGTGGTTCAACGTCTTCGCCTTCCAATTTCTCTTGTTGATCATCGTTTTTGGTATCCATTACTAAAACTAATTAAATTATGTAATGGAAAAGTACAATAAAGAATTGAATAATTTAAGTAACTGAACATTACCACTTATTTAAGCGTCACAAAGTGCTTGTAGATCCAGTCCCACCCAATCTCCCGATCACCCTCCCATTCCTGCATAGGATTAGCACGAGCTTCCTCTGTAGTAGGCCAGCTTAACCACCAGCCGTGGAGCTCGTACTTCCACTCTGCATACTACAGTTGCTAGTTGTGTCTCATGTATTTCACGAGAGTTGCGTCATCAATGTCATACTGAAATTTCTTCTGTAATAAGTTATTAAAATAAGTAAAATCAATAAAATAATTAAAAATTATAAATACTAATAAGGTAACCCCAACAAAGCCTGAGCTACTCCTAAAGGTATCGGCCATCATGAGACAATGGGTGCAAAGAATGACACTCATGTCAATCACCATCAAGCTGTGGATCTTGACGGGCTCTGAGTAGAGGCGAGGGATATAAACAATCTCAATCTTCACATTCGTTGCCCTGCAAATCCGTTGGGATGACAACCCCGGGTGGATCCCTCGCACGCGTACACTTCTCCCTGCAAATTTGATAAAAATTAGTATGAAAAATGAGCATAAAAATAAATAAAAAGGTCTTTTAAATAAAAATAATTAACAACTCAACCTTAGAGATCGTTCCAGAAGTATCTGGTCCATCCTCTATGACTCTTGTAAGGGCTTAGAGTCAATATGGCATTGCCTCTATTTCCTCAAATGATCTCGAAAAGTTGACAAACTACCAAGTCGCATATACTCCTCGAGGGGGAAAGGCGGATCCGTTGACATGTTAGGTACTCGTGTAGGGGATGCATCCACCGCCGGTGTGTCAAATACTTATGTAGGGCCTCCATTCACCATCCATGTGTTATATATCAGCGAGCTTGCTGTATTCCTTAACCACAGCCAGATCTGTATGAAAGCAAGACCTCAAAGTAATCAACGTGGGTACAGTCTTTGTGTGAGGAAGTTATGTATACTGTTCACTTTAGACGATATCTCATCACCGGACCTCTCTTGAGGTCGAGCCCGTAACTCTGATTTCCCATCAAATGAGTCTGATTGCGTATACCGTCGATGATCCCAAGGCAAAAACATTCTTGAACCTAAGTAGCATACCTTCGATGCATGCCAAAAGGATGTTGCGTATGGATCACATATAGGACAAGCAAGATAACCCTTTGTGCTCTACTCTTGCCAACATGTCGTAAGTCGGAATATCATCAATTGTCCACATTACTGTTCCTCGTAGAATGAATATTTGCTCACTAAACTTGTCGTATGTCTGTACACCATTTTCCTACATATCCACGAGCTCATCAATTAATGGCCACAAATAAATATTGATGGAATTATTTGGGGATTTAGGTCCGAGTATCAAAGTACCGAGGATTGTGAATTCTTTATTCATACATCTCTAAGGAGATAAGTTATACGGAACATAACCACTAGCCAAGTACTATATGGCTTTTCATAACTCCCGAATGGATTAAAACCATCAGTAGAAAGTCCTAATCTAACATTTCTTCGCTCTACAACAAAATTAGGATGCATCTTACCGAAATCCTTCCAAGTCTTTCTATTAGCCGGATGCGTCAAGGTATCATCATCAATGCACTCATCTTTGTGCCACCTCATGTCACAGGCTGCGTGAGACGATATGTTGAATCTTTGTAGCCTTAGTTAAAAGAAAAATAACGCAAAACTTTATTCGGGAACCCGTTCTTTCAAAACCTAAGCTCATTACATAGGGGATATTTATCAAGCTGCTCGAATTCATAGTAAAATAATGCACATTTGTTTTTGCATGCATGGATTTTGACATACCCAAAACTGAGACCCTTAAACAACTTCTTCGAGCTATAGTGATTTTTAGGGAGATGATTTTCTTCAGGGAGCATACGAATGATGATGTCCATCGTGTGATCAAAATGCTTGATCTTTAAGTACGCTCAACTTTCATGTGCATCAACTCCACAACTGCCCTTAGAACCAAAATAGATTTACAACTCAGGTATAATTCACGTTGAGCTTCTTTCAACAATCTCTCGTAATAGAGTTCAGAATCTCTACGTTGAAATCTGGGTGTTTCACCATCCATATCATTGGATACGAGAGGAAAACATCCGTTAATATCTCAATGACTTGATCATTATCACATCACTCAACCAAAGTACTTTCTTCCCGATGGGGTCTGGGAACCGAAGATATCGATTTAGTAAATATTTCTTCACCATGATAGATCCAACTAGTGTAGTTGTGTTGTAACGACCCGTCCTAAATTTCTAGATTAGATTAGTGACTAATCATGATTAGTGAGGCTCATTGGTGATTAGTTAGGCGAATCGGACGAACGATGCGAAATGACCGTTTTGCCCCTAGCTTGGGTAAAACGTTGACTTTTCGTTTGGGGGGTCAAATGTACTTTGACCGATGATCGTGACGTAGTTTAGGACGTCACTAGTTCATAGACAGGTGGCACATTCAATTCCGACATTCGAGGAAGAAGTTATGACGTTCGGAAGTTTAGGGGCATTTTGGTAATTATGGTTAAAAGGAGGCAAATGTTGACTTTTTGACTGGGAGTGGCCCGTACGGTTGAGTCTTTATGATTCTTTCACTATGGATTTGGGCAGTGGCCCGTATGGTCGTTTCATTATGGTTCTTTCAATCTTGGTTTTGGGCTTAGTTCCCACCTATGGTTTTTCTGGATAAATGGTTTTCGAATGCATGCATACTTTTTAGTGAAGGGTACAAATGTCTTCTTATGAAATGTTTTTATAAACTCTTTTTTTTTTCCATTCACAGCTTTTAATGTTTTGACTGCCTTCAAGTTGACATCGGATGTGGACTGTAGCAGAGACCGACATATCGCATACCTCATTCGGATCCTGGCGTACTCTAATAGCCCGGGAGGGCAAAGGTCAGAAATATCCCTTGTCTGACACTCCGTGTCAGACGGGAGCAGGGTCATCCCGCGTTAATCCCGGGAGGATTGGGATGGGTCCTGTCAACGTGGTATCAGAGCGGGGTTGTCTCTATTCGAGCAACCGTGTAGCTCTTGGAGTATGTACGCAGGTCGAGTATGTGATATCTCAATGGGCCACAGTTTGTTATCAACCTGATGTTGGGCTGCCGGTACGATAGTTAGTAGGATTGAATCGCTGTACGTCTTGGTTCGGCACTAGATGCTGGGGTTGCCATATTTCTCTCTTGGATGACAGTGTGGGACCCTACGGAAGGATGAACGTGTTCGTACGTTAGATTGTGATCGTGTGACGATTAGTTGGGATCGTCTTCACGATGTCGTAGGATCGGATTTGGTTGAGTTAGATGGATTTACTGCAGTCGGCAGTTAGCAGTCAGATTCGAGGAATCCTAGCTTATTTTACGGTAGGAATGGATTGACGTCTTTACGATGTCAAGACCGGGGAGTCGGTCAGATGGTTGGTTTTACTGCTTTCTGCAGTGGGGTTCAGGGAAACCCTAGAGTGTGATTGTGGAACCCTATCTTAGGTGTATGGTTCAGAACAGTGAGTTGGCGAGTGGTTTGACTTTGACGACTTTTAGGAGTCGAGACCGACTATCGGCCATGTCAGGCCTCGTCATGTCAGTTAGTGATGGGACTGCACTCTGTAGTCGGGGTTGTACTTATCGGTTAGACCTAATTGGTTGTCGTGCTACTCAGTTGTGATGGATTGTTGGTGCAACTAAGGTCATGGACGACCTAGTAGACGATGTTGGTTGAGTCGAGTTACGACTGGTTAGTGTTTGGTTGGACAAGTTATCAGGGTTGGTACTTGTTGATGGAATCCCGGAGTGGGGATATAGAATAGTTAGTACGGTCGATTGATTCCGTTGGATGCGGAGTCTCCATAGTGATGTCTGATGGTTAGGTCTGCACAAGTCTGTGGCAGGCACTACTACCGAGAGTGGTTATAGTTACGGTTGTTGGGAATCGAGGACGTTCATGGGGCGTTTCCTTTTCTCGTATGAGTTATCAGGGTGACTGTACCCAGAGTTGTTGGGCACGAGGGAGGTAGAGTTCCTCCTATTCAAGCGGAGGTACGGGGTCGTCGTTCGGTATGAGCGGATATCCAGGGTTGTCAGTTTTGCACATGGGGTGCCGATGCTGATATTGATACTAGGGTTGATGATAGTGCGTTGGTGCTGATACTAGCGTTGGTGCTGGTACTGGTGATTGTGATGACGTTGAGTCACATCCGTCGTGATGGGCATATCTTTGGTATCTGTGGTCCCAGAGTGGATCTCGGATAGAGTTAAATTGGTTAGGGGACACGTGGTTGATGTCCGAGTATGTTGTTTCCAATCTAGTTGGAATTTCGGAATCACGAGAGATTGCGAATGTGGTGACACGAGTAATGCGATTTTTACGCTTTGGTAATAAGTATTTCGAAGTCATTAGGGTGACTTCCCAGGTTCTACCATGGTTGATGATTGTTGGTTGCCACTAGTACGCTGATCGTGTATTGGTTGGTGGACCCGAGATTTGTATTGGGTCATCAGGAGGAATTGAGTAAATCGAAGTTAGGTGACTGAGATTTCTCATTTTCTGCTTGGTGGCAGACGATGTTGGGTTAAGTGACGTGGTGAGTGCAGCGAGTTTTGGTTGCATTCACGTAGGATGGATTTTGTTGTCATTATCTTCGATCATTCTTGGTTTTCTAGGTGGAATGACAAGGATCGATACGAGGTAGTCAGTGATAACCCACAGTCTCGGCATGTCTCGTCGTTGACTGATCTGTTTAGAGGTGGAAATTAGTTTAGGACTTTGGGTATCGTTAGGGATCTAGATCGTGATCTTGATGATCCAGATAGGTGGAGAGTTTGTCGCTCTTACTTGGACGTTTGAGTTGAGGATATTGGGATTGGCTTCCCTATGAAGTCAATCGAACATATTATGCTAATCGTTTGACCAGGTATCCAATAGGTTCGGATATAGTGCGTCTCGGTAGAAGTGAACGATATTTCGGGTTTTGGAATCAGATTTCTGGATGACGATTCAGGATTTGATTTTGGAACTTGAAAGTGGATTTCTAGATTTGGGTTTTGGAATCGGATTCTGGGTGACGATTCAGGATTTAATTCTGGAGCTTGACAGTGGATTTCCTTTTATGGATTTGGGTTCAGAATGGTTATTCCAAATGCTAGCTTACGGAATGATGATTTCAGATTCGAATTTAGACATGATTATGGATATGATTTCTGGGTTTGGATTCGGAATTTCTTACGAAATTGCGGATTCGGATTCGGACTTGGAAATAGATATTGGGTCGGAGTTTCGATTTGTCTAATACTGGATTGGACATATGGACTCCATTATTGAAACGTGATTGGCTATGACCTAGGTGGTTATAGTCTGATTGATGGATAGTTGTATGTACCTTGTACGTAGTTCGAGGTACGATACCAGGCAGCCTTGTGGTGCCTGGTGATGGTATATAGGTTTTACCATGAGTATGATGGTGAGCGTGTTGGTAGTCAGATTGGTTCCGATACCATTGGATTAGTCGAGGTTGTGAACTAGACGCTCAATACTTTGCAGTGGGTCATGGTTTTCTGATGGGTGTAGTTACACACAGATTGAGTGAAATGCTTTGTGGGTAAGTGTTTACTCATGGTTGAGTGAGTTTGTGGTTAGTGTAACCACAAGGGAGTATAGTGTCAATTTTCGACTGCCGACTGTCAAGTGGTGACAGTTTGTCGGAGGTGTCAATGAGGATCGTTGAGTGAGGTCCGATGACTCCCAATGGGAGTAGATATCGGGATAGTTTGGTGATTGAGTAGGGAACTGTCTAGTTGGTTGTGTCAGCGACTCGGTACATTTGACAAGTGGTGTCAATTCAGGACGTATGACTACCGTTATGCGACGTGGTTGAATGTAGTCAATACGACGTGAGTGTTAGTGGTACGTCTGGTTGCAGACAAGTATTGTTCTGGTTAGTGGGTGTACGAGTGTACACGTAAGGTAAGATCGGATTTGCTTTCCACAAGGTGGATGTGGAATCAGGATAGTTGGAGTTTTGATTGTGAAACTAAATTGTGGAGGGAAGAATGGTTGGAATTAGGTCGGTTGGAATTTCGAGGACGAAATTAATTAAGGAGGGAAGGTTGTAACGACCCGTCCCAAATTCCTAGATTAGATTAGTGACTAATCACGATTGGTGAGGCTAATCGGTGATTAGTTAGGCAAAATCGGACGAATGATGCGAAATGACCGTTTTGCCCCTAGCTTGGGTAAAACGTTGACTTTTCGTTCGGGCTGTCAAATGGACTTTAACCGATGACCGTGACGTAGTTTAAGATGTCACGAGTTCATAGATAGGTGGCACGTTCAATTCCGACATTCGAGGAAGAAGTTATGACGTTTGGAAGTTTAGGGGCATTTTGGTAATTATGGTTAAAAAGAGGTAAATGTTGACTTTTTGACCGGGATGTCCGATAGCCGAGGGCCAAAGACCATTACGTAGATCGGGATAATACGAATCCATAGACAGGCAGCACGCTAAAATCGGACTTCGAACGGGGAAGTTATAAGTCACGGATGTTCGATTTCACTATGCACGTACTTCGAGACGGGGATGATTTGGCAATTTTTGATTGGGCCAGATATTTTGAGTGGGTCCCATGGATGAGTGACAAGTGTCACTCATCCCATTGGCTAAAACCCCTAAAAAGGGGATCTAACTTAATTAAATAATATTAATTTAATATTTTATAATTAATCCAATTAACTCATCTCTAATCCTAGCCATCCATTCCATCCCTCAATCAATCCTCACCATCCATTATTCTCTCTCCCATCAGCCATCATCTCTTCTTTGTTCATCCTCAAACCCGAACGCCATAACCCATAACCCTCAATTTTCTTCATTTTCTCTCTAACACACAAACACCACACCACCACCCATTATCTGAGCTGAACATGACCGTGAGTGAGTGTTGAGGGGCTGAGGACTGAGAGGCTGGACGGTGGCCCACGGTGGAGGCCACGGCGGAGTGAACCCGTGAGGTAAGAAAATATTTGAAATTTCGAATTTGAGTTTTAATGGTTTTTACTCGATTTCTTTAATTGGGTAAGGTTTCTGGAGACCCTAGGAGATGAATAAGATTGGTTTCGAGGCGTTGGACGGCCTGGAACAACCATGAACGGCGGGGGAAAATCCGGCTGCCATGGCCGAGCTTCAAGGTACGGGTTTCGATGTTTTTTATCCCATTTTAATAGCTAAAAAGATTAGAAATGGGATTAGGAAGGTATTAGAATGAAAATGGGACAAAATGGATCAAAAACATGGAGGTTTTAAGGTTGAACCGGTTTGGCCGGTCCAGACCGGTTCAGTGCAGGTGAACCGGGTCTGCGCGAGGTTGATGGTGATGAATAGTACCCGATGCTTGGGCTCACGCGCAGGGACTATTCAGGGCGCGTGGTAGGTCAAATGGGAAAGTGTTCAACATATGAAACACTGTATTCAATGTAACGAACATTTTGGGACTGGTTTCGTGTCGATCGGACACCGTCTCGATATGTTTCGGGGCATCGGAAGGTTTAGGGTCGGTTTAAAAATAGTTAAAAGTTCGGGAAAATTTCGGGGCTTTGGTAGGAGGTTAATTAAGTAGTTAGTAACCCTCTATTATAATTTGGACAGGTTTGGGAGTCCCGGTGATAGCGATTGGGTAGGGAGAGCCTATGGCACGCAAATCGAGGCGGCACCTCGGATGGTCTGTGAGTGGACCTTGTTTTCTAAATTGGTTCATGCATAAATGTTTATTATATGTTTTAAACACTTTTTTGTTATGCCTTGAGTGCATTTGGATGTGTGGTTACGTATAGGCACGTATTTCGAGGTTTCGGCCCTATACGATGCCTATACGGGTCTGTATGTCTTTCTTGGTCTAAATGAAAAGGTTTTGGATTTCTAAAAGGATAAACTCGGGTATAAGACCCATTTGGTTTTGTCTCGGGCATATGATGCTATTTACGACCTTCGGGTCCAAATCGTGGTCGCGACGGGTGCTATGTGCTCGGTGATCGACGATGTAACCCTCACCTCCGGTTTGGGATGTGTTCCTTCCGGAGAGGTCACGATGCACGATTCGTGGTCGGGCAGCCTGGGGAGGCTCGACTTCAGAGTGCTGACGGTTCAGGATATCGATCGGGGATGAGTGCACCATGATCTTGTGGTGGTCGCGTCGGTTGATACGTTCGCGGCGACATATCAGGATTGAGAGCTGTCCTGGATGGATGGTTGCACACATCACTACGATCGGAGTCGTGACTGACCCTTAGATATCGGGCACGGTGCCCAGCTGATGTCATATGTTCGGGCACGAGACCCAGTTGTTTTACACTGGTGATTTCGGGTCAGGGACCCTAGATGGATTTCCAAATTCATGGCGGTTTATGGGAACAGGCATGAACCCTGAAAAGGTCATTATGGTACATAACGGTTTATGGGAACCAGGCATGGAGGATATTACCTATATGTATATATATGGATCATGACGGTTCAAGGGAACCGGGCATGAATGTTTATGTTATGTGTATATATATATATATGTTCATATACCTTCCTTTACTTCTATTATCTCCTCCGGGGAGGGTCGTTGGCCTGGGTGGACCCCGGAGTAGTCACGGAGCACCGACTGAGTGGAGTCGCCCCAGTTGGGTTCCTTACTCTCAGGAAGGCTTGTACTATAACCTCAGGGCGGGTCATTGGTCTTCGGACATTGACTTGGTGCCTGAAAGACTTGGGTTTGAGACCCCCGGTAGCACGCGCATAGCTTTGGAAACCGTGACAGGATTGGTTGTGTGAATTATATGTATATATGATGTATGCTATATGAGATGATATAAGATGTGTGTTTACACAGGTTTTGGGCAGTGGCCCGTACGGTTGAGTCTTTATGATTCTTTCACTATGGATTTGGGCAGTGGCCCGTATGGTCGTTTCATTATGGTTCTTTCAATCTTGGTTTTGGGCCAAGTTCCCACCTATGGTTTTTCTGGATAAATGGTTTTCGAATGCATGCATTTTTAGTGAAGGGTACAAATGACTTCTTATGAAATGTTTTTATAAACTCTTGTTTTGTCCACTCGCAGCTTTTAATGTTTTGACTGCCCTTCAGGTTGACATCGGATGTGGAATGTAGTAGAGCCCGGGAGGGCAAAGGTCGGAAATATCCCTTGTCTGACACTCCGTGTCAGACGGGAGCAGGGTCATCCCGCGTTAATCCCGGGGGGATTGGGATGGGTCCTGTCATGTGTACGATCCCATTTTTACCCCAAATGATACCAGACCTCATTCAACGACATTTGACTGCAGTTATTACATTTACGACACATACAAATTATACGTCTCTCATCAATGCAATGATTACGTGCAAAATCAATGATGTTGATGATCTCAATCATCTATTGATCCACAGATCTATCAAATATTTGCATCCAACGTCTATCCATTATACATGCTTTCACAAAATATAGTCAATGTAAGTAATTGAGTGAACATTGTCTCCTAATGGCCTAAGAGTGAATATCAAAAGTTGCTCGTCTCCTTATTGCTTTCATTTTGTGGTCTCATCCTATTCGAGATTACAAGTTATGTGTTGTTCGGTTTGCGATGTATGAGCTAAAGTTTCGATCAACGGAAATTTCCATAGAATCTCCTTATAGTTCCCCAAATGCCTGGCGTAGATATTATAAGAAATATCTAGTCTGCATTCAGAGAACATTGCGGGATGCAAAAAAACTGAATTTTCCACAATTGAAATCTGACGTCGTAGAACACAAACTATATAGCAAATAGTTGCACACTCTCAAACTGTCTGAATAAATGGACAATTCAAGAATCAGTCAATCAACTCGATTCACTGGCTCTCAAACTGGTCTAAGGTTATTCCTGAAATTTAATTATTCAAAGTTAATCAACCTGATTAACTTCTCATAAACTGTTATGAAATATAAACACATTTCACAGCATCGAAATACATGAAAAAAAATATTATCAACAATTTTCTATTTTCCTAATTTCCTAACATATTTTCTAATTTCCTAATTTCCTATCATGTTTTCTATTTCCTAATTCATAACATATCTTCTATTTTTCTAATTTCCTGACATATTTTTTAATTTCCTAATTTCCTAACATATTTTCTAAGATTTCCTATCACATTCTCTATTTCCAAATTTATACCATATTTTCTATTTTCATGTTTTCCTAACAAATCTACTAATTTCCTACACAAATGACCAACAATTTCAACATACTTTTCCCCATAAATACACAATTTCAAAATCTAATTATTTCTCTAATTATTTCCAAAATTATATTCCAAAATTAAATACACAATAAATACATACCTTTGTATTGAGTGAGCGATGAAATGAAGAGAAGATGAAATGTTAGTGAAGAGTTAATTAGTGAGAGATATGATTTAAGAGAGAGAAAAGGAGAGAGAGAGAGAGAGAGAGAGAGAGTTTTGTGAAAGAGAGAGAAAGAGAGTTGTGAGTAGAGAGGAAGAAGAATGGGGTCGTTTGTGTTAAATATTGTTAGAGAGGAGGGGAGCGAGAGAGAGAGAGAGAGAGAGAGAGAGAAAAAAAGAAAGATGGGGAGAGAGTGAGAGAGAGAGTTTTGTGAGAGAGAAAGAGAGTTTTGGGTGAAGAGGAAGAAAAATGGGGCTGTCTGTGTTAAATACTATTAGAGAGAAAGAGAGAGTAAGAGAGTTTTGTGAGAGAGAAAGAGAGTTGTGGGTGGAGAGGAAGAAGAATGGGGTCACCTGTGTTAAATTTTGTTAGATATTTTCCCAAAAAATGTATTCCTAGAGAAACCTTTAATGATTCGTCAGGAAAATTGCACATTTTGGCTCCAAAGAAACTTCCTTCCCGCCAAACCAATTACCCGACGAATAACCTCGTCGGGTAAACTTGGTCATCATTTTGTGTTACCCGACGAATAATGTCCAATATACTCATCAGAGTTTCAAAGTTTATCCTACGAGCACTATTTTTTCATCGAGTAAGCTTCACATTTTCTGTGCGCGAGCCATTTTCCTTCTTGCCTATACTTTTTGTGACGAGCCCCTCATATGGCAACGATAAGATTGTTATCATTGGGAAACATTTCGTCAAGCCTACATCATTTTCTTGTAGTGTGCCAAGCCACGTGAAGGCTTGTTTCAATTATTCTGACCCTGCTAACACACATATAAAAATCCCTCCAACTCAGAAATGGACAGAAGGCTTACATCAACACCAAACGAATCAATAAAGGGACCCCTGTAATGATCCGTCCCGAATTTATAGGACTATCGAGAATTAATCAAGGATTAATTGGGGATTAATTCAGAATTATCGAACAATCGGGGTAAAATGACAATTTTTCCCCTAGACGAGTGAAAATGTTAACTTTTGACCCGAGAGGTCATTGGCACGTGGACCGAGGTCCATTACGTAGATCAAGACATTATAAGTCAGTAGACAGGTGACACATCAAGATCAGACATTGTACGAAAAAGTTATAGGTCAAAGTTATAGATCATACATACATGCATCATCCCATTTCCCTTTCATTTTGATCATACTTGAAACCCATTCCCTCATTGTCTTCCTTTCATCTCCATATGTGGCTGCTGTGAGGGACAGAGTGATAGGATGAGTCGAGAGGGAGAGAAAGAGATAGTGGTGAGAGGATGAGCACCGCAGTGGCCTGAGATACCCGTGAAACCATGGTAAACCCGAAACCCATTTATGTCTGAAATTTGCATTTTGTTCTTTAGGCTTTGTAGATTGAAATTAAGGCTGTGTTGGTGTTCTATGTGGTTGTGTGAGGGGATTAAACGAAATCAAAGGGAAATGACGATTAGACCACTATGGGAGGAGGCTGGAAGCTTAACCATGAAGGTTTGTATTTTATAGATGAGTTTCTGGTGGGTTTTCTTGGTTTTGAGGTTATGGACATGTTTTTGGGTTAAGGACGAATAGATAAGGAGAAAAATGGTGGGTTTTGGTGGTCGGACGGCTGAGAACGGATCGGGTCGGGTAGTCGAACAAGCGACCCACTACAGAGGTTCAGGTCGACCTAGCCAGAGCTTGACGATGATGATGTGGCAAGCCACGTCATCTTGTCAGGGCACGTGCCCAACTAGGTGGTGCCACATGGCGATCTGTTAGAGGTTGTCAAGGTTATGTGGCAGCTGACGTGGTAGGTCCACGTCAGACTTGTAAGACCACGTGGACCAGTGAGATGGTGCCACGAGGTATAGTGTTAGGAGTTGTCAGGTGACATGGCAGCTGATGTGGCAAGTCCACGTCAGCAATGTCAAACCACGTAAACCAATGAGGTAGTGCCACGTGGTAGGTAGTCGGAACTGTCAGTTGTCAGGCTGACGTCTGCAGATGGCGTTAGCAGACGACGTCAGCATTGTCCGACGTTGATCGCCATTGACCCGATTTTGACCGGCACGTGAGGGCACGTGGGAACAAATTTTGAGGTCAAACTAGTCTTGTTCGAAAGGTTTTGACGATCTGAATCTAATGGTGGTGGTTTCAGGTTGATCAGGGATCGTTTGATTGGTCATTTGAAGGTTTTTAGACTCAGGAAACGTGTTTAGGACATGTTTACTGTTCTGGGAGTTTTGAGGGTTTCTAGTTTTGTTTGGATGGTTAATGACCTTTGGGTATGATTTGGATAGGTTCGAACGTTCTGGAGGCATTGGATTGGTCTTGGATTGGCTTGCGGCGCAGATTGTGAGCGCGCAGCATTGACGGTCTGTGAGTGGACACTTGCTTTATAAAGATGATGCATGCATAAATGTTTTCTATGTTTTATGAACATGATTTGGAATTTTCTTAGGAAATGTTATACTGCACGTATTTCGATATTTATCTTTTATATGATACTTCGGGCTTAGGCCGAGTTTTGTAGGTGCTTCTGATTTATATGATTTGAATGATTTCACAGAGAGGCGTGAAATTGAGGATTTGATTATCCGTTTTGAATGATTTCACAGAGATACGTGAAATGCTATTTTGGGCTTGAGACCCAGTTGATTATTGACTTTCACTTGGATTACAGTCAAAGGTGATTTGGAAAAATGATTTAAATAGTGAAATGGTTTTCGAATTTGGAAATAATGTTTCAGGCTTGTGTCCCAGTTGATTTTTGGTTTGACTTAGAGTATAGTCAAACGTGAAATTGAACGATATTTTGATTTGGAGATATATCGGGCTTGTGACCCAGTTCTGATTTATGATATGAGATTTCGGGCAATGTCCTCGTTGTGGATTTACGAGATTGGATTTGATAGGATTTGATGAATCCTGGATTTGTGAAATGTTTTTTAACACTGTTTTTATGATGGTTTTATGGAAGGTAATTTGATGAAACTATACTTCGGGCACATGCCCCATTGAGATATTTTGAGCTGATTTGAGATTTGTGAACTGTTTTCCACACTACCATCCTCTATGATGTGATTGTTCCTGTCAGGCTTCATAGATTCTAGCGTGGTAGCCTCCAGACGTCGTAGATCCTGGAAAGGTCACGAGTACACTTCCTGGAGATGAGTAGCTCCGAGGGGAGGCTCAGGCTCGGGAGTGTCAGAGATGGACATTACTCAGATGTTGAGCTAGGGGTTCCGAGCTTGGGAATGCCATCACTCAAACGTCGAGCCAGGGGCTCCGATCTTAAGTTATCCCTCAGACATTGTAGATCCTGGGTGTATACTCGGACGTATATTAGATAAAGAGGATTGGTTTATTATGTTTTCATAAGACTCCAGTTGTGAGTCTATGTTTCTGGAAGACACCCTATTGAGATACTTGTTTTCTTATGCATGCATGCTTCTAAGTGAAGGGTATAAATGTCTTTCGTTAAATTGTTTTTAAACTGATTATTATTGTCCACTTACAATTTTAATGTTTTTGATACCCTTCAGGTTGATCAAGGATGTGGGCTGTAGCAAAGATCAAGACATCACACGCCTCTGCGTACTTTCAAAATCAATGTGCACTCTGCAAACCCCAAGTGGGTTACGGTTTTATTCCTGGTCTGACACGTGGTGTCACACCGGAGCAGGGTACATGCCACGATAATCCAAAGGGATTGGGATGAGTCCTGTCAACCCCAATGGGGAAAGTTATCCAAAGGAAAACTAGTAGCTCGCATTAGTTTTTGGTTGTGTTTAGAGCTCCTAATTGTATGGAATGTATTTTAAATTTTTTTTCCCACTATGAAAACAAATCTTAGTAATGACCAACTTTTAGAAAAAACATGTTCAAGGACGAAAATATTTCCAAGCTAGCTCGCTGGTTCCACAATTTCTTCCAGTAAACTTATGAATTTCCCCATTGACAAATTCTCTCTACAATCATCCAAGTTTGGTTATAGTTGAGCTAAATTTATATGACACCCAAACTTGACTGAACAGTTTCCATTCTTCACCAAAAAAAAAAAAAGGAATCTAGTTTTGCCCGTCTAAAAATTGGATTATGGAGCTGAGTGGATATGCTACAAAAGGCATCCATATCATTTGAACAAATTACATATCGGAGGATATTCACATCCTAGCATCCAGTGGTAAGCCCATATGAATGATCTTTATGAAAGTGATCGGCTTTTTGATCCATTTATTAGAGCCTTGTTTGCTAGCATGGCTCTGTTGAAGGCTTCAAAGTTCTTAAGATCCAAGCCTTTTCTCGACTTTGGACCATACATTTTTTGTCAACTCAAGTAGTTGTTGCTTCATTAACCTACTTCCCCACCCCCAAAAAAACGTAAAAAATTGAGCCCAAAGGTTGTGGCACAGGGACCTCAGTAATTGGAAAACACTCAAAAAGTATATACTAGAAAGGCTTGATTTACTACCTTGACCAGAACCTTTTTCCCATAACTAAGAGGAGTTTGGAATTCCAAACCTTTAATTGGTTTCAAAAGAGCATCTTGGAATTTCCTAGACATCTGTGCTTATTTAGGGAAGATATCTTTAGAAGGCTTAACTAAAGCCCATCAAAATCTACCACTCAAATGCCCAACAAATAAGAGATCAATCGCTTCATGAAAGGATCAATGTAAGGATTGAAGCATGCCACCGACTTATTTAAGTTAAAAAGTTGCCTAGATACTCAATCATACTTCTTCAAAAGTAGCATAAGTTGTTTGAATTTGGGCAATTGGGCAATTGCACTTTACAAAAAATAAGATATTATCTACAAAGAACAAATGAGAGATGGTGAGCCCTAGTAGCTATGAAACACCATGAATTATCGTTGTCATTAGGGATGAGACAATAAAGTAGATAAACCTTCAACATAAAAGGAATAGATAAAGGGTGAGAGGATTTTCATGTCTTAGCTCCTAATTGGCATAATGTGGCCATACGATTGTCCTTAAATTTGAATAAAATAGCTGATTGTGGTTACACACTTCAAAGTGACCAACCAATCAGGAAAAAAAAAACAAGTTCCCTCATCATGCCTTCAAGAAAATTCATTCCAATTTGTCATAGGTCATCGACATGTCCAAATTTTCCTTAAGTCACTAGAAACTGTAATAGCATGAATACTCTAGAAAGTAGCCATGATGTTATCTAGCAATCAAACGTACACGAAGGTACAAAATCACTTTGAAATTCAGAAATTACAAATGGCATCACAAGTTTCATTATGTTTATAACGGTCATGGAGATGATTTTATAGATAATCCTGCAATGGCTATTGGTATGTACTTCATAAGTTTAGTTGCATGGTCCATCTTTGGGATGGGAGAGATCTGCGTGTGATTTATGTCTTGAACACTCGCAATCCCTGCACTAAGTAGAGCCTCATAATTCAACACCGAGAGACAAAAGAACACCACATCATCCCCTACAATATCCCCAAACTGCTAATAAAATCGAGTTCACATCAACCCTTGGTGCTTCCTTAGAAATATATAGAAAATGTTGATTACACTTTTTTTTTTTGCATAAAATGTACCAACGAGACTGTAAAAGCATGCACATACACAAAGACACAAGAACGTACGTAGTTCACCAAAATTAGGCTACGTCCACGATGTTACCTCACTCTCATTAATAATATATGTGTTTTTGTACATGTATATGAGGCTATGAGCCTTTGAGAGATAATCGTGTTTTGTGGAGAAGATGGAAAGGGTGAGGCCCCTTGAATGAAGGAGGAGGTTCCCTATTTATAGGTAAGAGCTAGGGTTTAGGTCATGGGCCTAGTGATGGGATTTTAAGTCATGGGCCTTAGGTATGGACCTTGATGGTGAGTTTTGTGTGATCTTTGAAGCCTTCTAGATGGGTTTACTTTGTGGTATGATGTAGTGTTTTGGCAAGCCCATTCATTGGTTGGATTTAGTGACAACAAGTCTCCAAATTCTTGACTGAGGTGTACTACCTCGATTGAGGACTTTTAAGTAAAGTACACTGACCGAACATGACAGGACCCGTCCCAACTGGACGTCAAAAACCGTGCCCGGTCCTGCTCTCGTCTGACAAGTCAACTAAAGGTCCGAAACTACCCTTCAGTGCTTGCCAGACAAGGGATGTTTGCGCGGATTTCTGCTGCTGTCACTGCCTCACGATCAGTCCTGAACGTCGTACCACAGCCTGGAGGGTCACAAAGCAGAAAAGGTGTGAGTGGACAAAAATGACCTCTTATAAAAACATTTATCAAAATACATTCTTACCCTCCAGTTTTCACAAACTTGCATGCATATCGTAAAACATGAGTAATAGTATGAAATCATTCAAGTATGAACAGTGGACCGATAAAATCAAAACACGTTTTCCCATGGTCCATAAAAACTCATGTTCATCAAATCAGTTCATGTTATAAAACATCAAATCTCGGCTCTCAGGCCAAAACATGTGAAAGCATAATCACCTGGCCACAAAGACCAAAAACCCGTACTCCATACCAGTACGTCATCACAAATAACATCAATCAGCACTAATCACAAGTGCACAATAAATATATCAATCCAATCAATCCGCACTACTCACAAGTGCACAATATCACAAATCACATCTGCACTACTCACAAGTGCATAAAATATCACAAATCACATATGCACTACTCACAAGTGCATAATCAATCAAACTGCACTACTCACAAGTGCTGCACTACGCGTAGGCCAATATCCAGTCACTCTCTCGTGAACAGACACCTCTGGGCTCAACCTCCTCGGGCTCAGTCACCTCTGGGCGAACACATCCCCAGGCTCAGACCCATCCGAGTGGTACATCCAGGCTCAGTCTCATCCGAGCAGCTGACTACCATAGGATCAACTCCGGATCCTACAATCACATCCCCCAAGCTCCGATCGTCTGGGAATATCACAATCACCATGAAAACCATCTCGGGAATTACATCCCAAAACATTTCAATCAAATCTTGTCTTCATACAAAGTCAAGATCATTCCCGACTGGGTCTCAAAACCCAAAATACCATTTACACTTACTTCTTTAAAATCACCTTTTAAAACAATAGAATAATCCAGAAATCATCATTGACTTACCAACTAAGTCAAAACATCATTTTAGAAATCATTTAGACGCCGGACCTAGCCCAAAACATCATTTGCACGTTCCTCGTAAAACGTACCCGAAAGACTGATTAAAATAATCATAAAATCACAATAAATCATTAATTTCACAATTTCACAAGTGACTCCAAATCCGAGTCAAAATCACTATTCACTTGGGTTCTCATGCCCAAAATATCATTATCACGCAAATCCATGTGTTGCAACCTCCGTTGCCATTTTCACGTAAATCCACGAAATTGACCCTTGACTCATTCCCGAGTCACCACATCATTTTTCAATCCATGACTCAATAATCCGAGTCCAAACATTATTTTCAATCAATTTCAATCCCGGACTCATAAACCAAGTCCAAACATCATTTTTACCAAATTTCGTAATTTCTCGAAAATCGCCCAAAATAATAATATAATAATCATAAAACCGAGAAATTACCGGATTGAAACATCAATCATGTCAAAGCATATAAAATCACATAATAAGGCATTTAAAATCATATATGCATGCAACACGGTTAGAAAACAAAGTCCACTCACACACACCGTTCAAAACGGTCTGTTTCCGAGCTGCACGTTTTTCCGTAAATTCTGGAAATCACAACTCCTGCCCAAAATCATTATAGAGGGTTACTAACATCTCAAAATACATCATATAATTTTCCCCAATTTTTTCGGAATTTAAATACGTATTTAACTCGTAAAACAAAACTTCGGATACGCGGAACATTATCGAAACAATATCCGATTTTCCCGAAACCAACGTCAAAATGTTCGTTACACTCAGAGGATCAAAAGTCATGTTGACCTCACCTTGAGACTAGGCCGGACGCGCCCTCACGCGCCGCCGTGAGTGGCTGCGCGTGAAACCCACGCGCCTGCTACAGTACTGTCCCTCTCACCCGTTTGTCTGTAAAACGGGTCATTTAACCCGCGAACAGACCCGGTTCAAATCCTACCAATTCGACATTATTTCCATCAATTGAACATTCAGTCAGTTTAGAATCAAGTCTAATTAGAGTTCTGTAACGTTAATTACACCAAACCATACCTCAAAGAAGCTCCGGTCATTGTTCATCATTCGAAAACCTTCACCGTCACACGACTTCCTTAAATTGATTCAACCAGAAGCATCAAGGGACTCAGGTAAGCATTTTACCCAACTCAATTGAATCAATTCATGGCTCAAACTCCACGACTCAAGCTCGAACTCTCTGCGACTACAGTGCTTCTGTTCTACCTCAATTGGACCTCAATTGCCTTCGTTCTTTCGATGAAACAGGTCGTGGTAATCCCAGAAGACTATAAATGAACTCAATTTCGATCAACACGGCTCCAAGCTTCCAATTCGAATTTCCCCCCTCAAAATTCGAAAATTTGAAATTCCAAATTCAAGCCCTCACTCAGTCCCTCGTTTATCCTTGCTAATTAAATCTCAACACCCTCTCAATTACTCACACTTTGGTTCAGAAATGGAAGGAAATGGTGGACAATTTCAGACTCTCTCAATCTCTACTTCTCAGTTGTGCACGGGTAAGAAACAGAACAGGATTAATGGAAATTAAAGGATTAATTAATTAAAATAATATTAAAACATCATAATTAGGTCTCCCCAAAATCATGGATCCATGTTTTGTGCCTGATTTTAAGGGATGAGTGACACTTGTCACTCATCCAAGTGTGTCCAGTCACCGGGTACTGTTCATATTAAAATATTATTTTATTCCCGGTTCGTTTGGTTAATCGAGCCCGATTCCGTGACCATAACTTCGTCGTCGAATCTCCGATTTCGGCATGCCGCCTGTCGTTGGATTCGTATCAACGAGACCTACGTAACGGTCCTTGGCCCTCGTCCATCGAACCTCCCGATCAAAAAGTCAACATTTGGCCCCTAATATGCCAAATTACTAAAATACCCCTCAACTTCCGAACGCCATAACTTTCACCTCGAATGTCGGAATCGAACGTGCCACCTGTCTATGAACTCGTGACGTCTCGAACTACGTCACAGTCATCGGCCAAAGTCCATTTGACCGCCCGAACTAAAAGTTAACATTTTGTCCACGCTAGGGGCAAAACGGTCATTTTGCACGTTTCGTCCGATTTCACTCAACTAATCCCCGATTAGTCATTCTAATTCATAATTAATTAATATTCAATCCCGATATTCAGGACGGGTCATTACAGAACAACTCCTCGCTTTTTCACTGCTTCGCTCACTGCACTATCGTCAATCCCACAAGTTCTCGGTTGAGGAAGGATTCGAAAGAGAAGACGCCTTGAAGTGTATTATATGTCTAAACGGATTGATAGTGTTGTGTTTGCGCTCTGGTAGTCCCCCGGTGAATATGAATCAATGTATGAGTCTGGATACTTGCGTGTGATTCACTGCTGTATATGTGTGCCAGTAACATTATAGCTTGCAAAGTGGGCTCGGTAGTTGAGCGGCTCGATAATGTATTGAGCATAGACTGAGTATTATTTATAGGCCGAGTGTGCCGGTACTCTGACTCTAATGATCGAGCTGAGTCTAAGTGTCGAGTAGCTCGATAATGTGTTGAGCCAGTGTTTACTCAGAAATGTGTCGAGTAGCTCGGTACGTGTTGAGCGCTCGATAATGTGTTGAGATAGTGTATGAGTTCATGTATGCTCGACATACATGGGTGTATGTATGTCAACATGTATGTGTTCTATGTATGGGTGCATGTAAGTCAGCATGTATGAGTTCCATGTATGCTTGACATGTATGGGTGCATTTATGTCAGCATGTATGAGTCATGTATAAGTATCATGTATGCTTGAAATGTATGGGTGCAATTATGTCAGCATGTAGGAGTTCATGTATGAGTGCTATGTATGTTTGTTATGTCTATGATGAGCAGAAAGAGTTACGAATTTGAAGTGTTACCTGGTTTTAATCAGGTGTGTCCATATGTATAACTCGGAGCAAGCAAATAAATGTGGGTGGTAGACCCATAACCAAATGGACTCAGTTGGCAGACCCATGTGAATGCCGAAAAGGGACACTGGTTGGAAGCCCACAACGTTAGAGATTAGGGTGATGTGGTGGGTCATGCCGAGCGATCAAGCTCGGTGATAGTGTCGACCAATAATCAAGTCGGGTGATAGTTCCTGGGAAAAAAAGGATGTTTTTTTATCTGTAAATCCAGAGGATGTAAAATAGATAGATTAGGGTGATGTGGTGGGTCATGCCGAGCGATCAAGCTCGGTGATAGTGTCGACCAATAATCAAGTCGGGTGATAGTTCCTGGGAAAAAAAGGATGTTTTTTTATCTGTAAATCCAGAGGATGTAAAATAGATTTATGTTATGCTGTGTGGGTGATGTGTGTATAGTATAAATGTATGCATGTGTAAATGCTTATATATAATTTACAATAATTTAATTAAGTGTGTGGGCTTGTAAGGACCCCAAATCAGCTAGTGTGTGGGCTAAGGTGATACCTTATAAATTGTGACCCCAATGTAGTAAGAAAAAAAATATGAGCCCAGTTTAGGAAAATTGGTGAGCCCATTTTTTTTTATGTTCTCAATCCAATTTTCAACCCTAAATAAGTGAACCTAAGTGAAAAAGAGTAATGGAAAAAATGATATTAAGGGGACAAGTTACTTATCTTCATCTTCGATAGCTCCTTCGACAGAAAGAAGACAACCGCAAAGGTGGACTGTGGCGAAGGTGGGCTGCGGCGAAGTGGGCTACGACGAAGGTGGACTGTAGGTTCATGTGTCTTCGACCACGAGGGTGTGAGCGGTGTCATTGGAGAATGATCGGTCGACGTTGACCTAGAGGTGGGAACGGTGGTTGAAAAGGGAAGTTGGTGTAACATTGCTCTTTTGTTTTGTTTTTATGGTGACTCAGTGGCGAGTCCATGGAGCGAAGACGGTGGTGCTACGACAAGACATTTTGGTCACCAACATAGGTTAAGTACGAAAAAGGTAAAGCATCAAAGGTTGATGCAGGGAGTAGGTCGTCAGTGGAGACCCGGTGGACAACTTCTAAAATGGGGCTTGAGGAGAGCTGACCGAGGAGATCGAAGACTTTTGTGGAAAGCTATCGAGGGAGCGTTTAACAAGCGTCGACCAAGGGTTGCAGTGGAGCTCCGTGGACGACCGTAGAAGTGGTTCTGCTAGTTTTGTTTTAGGATGGGCCGTGTCGGTTAGGTCGGTCGGTTTGAAGCTGTCCAAGTGGGCAAGCATGGTCGTCATCCAAGTCAATCAACCTCATCATCTTCATCTAGGTCTACTTATGGGACCGGGTCTGTTGATGGGGACCAAGAGTTATCGGTGAGTGGGCACTCTCAAGGATTTGAGCTCATGCAAGGTTAAGGATGTGGTATTCTGCTGTCGGCAACCGCGATTAGTCGTTGACGGGTCATCGTTGTCCTGGGTTAGTCAAGCAGTGTCGGGGTAGTGGCTGGACCTTGAAGATTGAGCTTTATCAATCTCCAATCTACGTAGTTGAACGAAGATTGAACTTCACCGACCTCTAGTCTGCTTAGTCGAACGCTTGGATCGATCCAGAGGCGTGAAGACGATGAGAGGTGGAGCAGTCGCGTGGGTGCAGATTGTGTTGCAAGGTTGGGGGTCATGGATGAAGCGGTGTGCTTGTTTTCTGTAGGTGGTGAGTTGAACAGTGTGAGTGGTGTCCATTCAATGACGAGGGGTGATGTCGATAGAAGAACGACTTGTGATGTTTTTGCTCTGCTTTTCCTTCTCCCTCTGGAGGCTGGATGCAGCTCAAAGACGATTGTTTTTTTTAGAAAGTTTTACTGGATATGAGGATTTGTTTTTATTTTTTTTAGCGCGAGGGGGCAAGGTTGTCTACCCATTATGATTTTGTCCTCCTTTGACTTTGTATGCCCATCCTATTTTCACAGATCTTGAAGAAATAAAGCTGGAGAAGAAAAGTGACGAATACCCATCACTTTGGGGTTTCTTTTGATCTTTTGGCAGATAGGTTTTGCGCAGATTGTATTTTCTAGGTTATTTTTCGGGTTTTAGAAAGATTGTATTTTCTGTGTTTTTTCTTGGTGTTCTTAGTGGCTATTGTAAATGTGATGTTTCAGTGGCTAAGAAAAATTGAAAAGAACCGACATAACCTTTTGTATAGATTCTCACAGACGTCGTCAAACTGTTGATGTATAAAATGTACCAACGAGACCATAAAAACAAGCACACACACCAAGACACAAGAACGTACGCGGTCCACTCAAATCGGGCGTCCACGGTGTTACCTCACTCTCATTAATAATATATGTGTTTTTGTAGCGACTCTCATTAATAAATCGGGTCGGTCGGTTTGAAGCGGTCCACTCAAATCAGGCGTCCATGGTGTTACCTCACTCACATTAATAATATGAATCAATGTATGTGTCTAGATACTTGTGGGTGATTCTCTGCTGTATATGTGTGCCAGTAACATTGAAGCTTACAAAGTGGGCTAGCTAGTTGAGCGGCTCGATAATGTATTGAGCATAGACCGGGTATTAAGTATAGGTCGAGTGTGCCTGTACTCCAACTCTTATGTTCGAGCGGAGTCTAAGTTTCGAGTAGCTCGGTAATGTATTGAGCGAGTGTTTACTCAGAAATATGTCGAGTAGCTCGGTATGTGTTGAGCGCTCGGTAATGTGTTGAGCGCTCGTTATTGTGTTGAGCTAGTGTATGAGTTCATGTATGCTCGACATACATGGGTGCATGTATGACGACATGTATGAGTTCCATGTATGGGTGCATGTATGTCAGCATGTATGAGGTCATGTATGAGTTCCATGTATGCTTGACATGTATGGGTGCATGTATGTTAGCATGTATGAGGTCATGTATGAGTTCCATGTATGCTTGACATGTATGCGTGCATGTATGTCAGCATGTATGAGTTCGTGTATGAGTGTTAGCATGTATGAGTTCATGTATGAGTGTCATGTATGCTTGACATGTATGGGTGCATTTATATCAGTATGTATGAGTTCATGTATAAGTGCCATGTATGCTTGCTATGTCTATGATGAGCAGAAGGAGTTTCAAATTTGATGTGACCTGGTTGTATTCAGGTGTGTCTAGATGTATAGCTCGGTGCGAGCAAATAAATGTAGGTGGTAAACCTATAAACAAATGGACGCAGTTGGATGACCCATGTTAATGCCGACTAAGGCCACTAGTTGGAAGCCCACAACGTTGGAGAATAGCGCGATGTGGTGTGTCATGCCAACCGATCATGCTCGGTGATAGTGCCGACCAATAATCGAGTCAGGTGAAAATTCCCTGGAAAAAAGGGAATTTTTTTATCAGTAAATCCATAGGATGTAAAATAGATTTATGTTGTACAAATAAGAAGAGGTAATTGTGTAAATAGTGGCATAATAGGCATGTTAAATATGTGTGGGTGATGTGCGTATAGTATAAATGTAAGCATGTGTATATGCCTATAAATAATTTATAATAATGTAATTAAGTGTGTGAGCTTGTAAGGACCCCTAATTACCTAGAGTGTGGGCTAATGTGATACCTTTAAAATTGTGAGCCCAATCTAGTAACAAAAAAAAAAGTGTGAGCCCAGTTTAGGAAAAGAGGTGAGCCCAATTTTTTTTTTTTATGTTTTCAGCCCAATTTATAACCCTAAATAAGTGAACATAAGTGAAAAAGAGTAATGGAAAAATTGAAATTAAGGGGAAAAGTCACTTATCTTCATCTTCGATAGTTCTTTCGATAGAAAGGAGACAACCACAAAGGTGGGCTGCATCGAAGGTGGCCTACGGCGAAGTGAGCTACGATGAACGTGGACTATAGGTTCATGTCTCTTCGACCGTGACGATGTGAGCGGTGTCATTGGAGAATGATCAGCCGACGTTGACCTAGAGGTGGGAATGGTGGCTGAGAAGGGGAGTTGGTGCAACACTGCTCTTTTGTTTTATTTTTATGGTTACTCATTGGCGAGTCCATGGAGTGAAAGCGGTGGTGCTACATCAAGGAATTTTGATTTCCAAAGTAGGTTAAGGAAGAAATAGGTGCATCAGCAAAGGTTGATGTAGGGAGCAAGTCGTCGGGGGAGACCTGCCAAACGACTTCTGAGATAGGTCCTTGATAAGAGCTGACCAAGCAGATCGAAGACTTTGGTGGAATGCTGCTGAGGGAGCATTCGACAAGCGTCGACCAAGGGGTGCTGTGGAGCTCCGTGGACCACCGCAGAAGTGGTTCTGCTAGTCTTTTTTAAGGATGGACTGAGTCGGTTGGGTTGGTTGGTTTGAAGCTATGCGAGTAGGCGAGCATTATCGTCATCCAAGTCAATCGACGGGTTGTGCTTCAACCTCTTCATGGTCATCTAGGTCTGCTGATGGGGACCAAGGGTCGTCGGTGAATGGATTTCCTCGAGGAGCCGAGCTAATGCGAGGTCAAGGCTGAGGCATTCTACCTCTCGGCGACCGTGGTCTGTCGTTGTCGGGTCGTCATTGTCCTGGATTAGTCAAGCAATGTCAGGGTGGCGTGTCTAGATGTAACGACCCGTCCCGGAAATCGGGATTAGAGTAGTTGTAAATGACCTATTAGTGAAGTTAATCGGTGATTAGTTGGATGTGTTCGGACAGACTGTGCAAAAGGACGATTTTGCCCTTGGAACGGGCAAAATGTTGACTTTTTTTTCGGACGGTCAAATGGACGTTAACCAATGACCATGACGTTGTTCGGAACGCCACGAGTTCATAGACAGATGGCACGTCCGATTCCGACATCCGACGAAAAAGTTATGATGTTCGGAAGCTCAAGGATACTTTGGTAATTTTGTTGAATAGGGGCAATTTGTTGACTTTTTGATAGGCATGGACTTTTCACGAATTTCGAGGACCGTTAGGAAGGTCTCGATGACCTGAGTACAATGACATGCGGCACGTCATCATCGGACTTCGGATGTATTAGTTATGGGTCTAGGAATGCGATGGGCAAAATGGTAATTTTGCAGGGCAGGGGTAAAATGGTCATTTGGCTGTCTTGGAGTGTGTGCCAGTGAGATCTTGACACTTGGCTGTTTTTGGGTGGATTGACCATCAGAAATTGGACACATGTCCCTTTCTAGATGGTTGTGGAAACCCCCTGCCGCCTCACACGGGTTTAAATAAGGCTGGGTTATGTTATTCACGGGTTGGACAAAATGGTGAGAACAGAATGAAAACAGAGGAACCATGGATGATCTTGAACCTAAATCGTCCTCAAAATGATCCCCTGACCCAGGAATGTTGAACCAGAGAGGGAAAGGGAATTGAGACAGTCACTGTGCTATGATTATCGTGAATCGCCGTGGACGGTGGTTCTCAGGCCGTGGAAAACAGAGGTTCTGTGGCTGTGAGATCCATGTTTTCCAGTTGCCATCAATCTCAGTCGTGGCCTTTGCTGTGCGAACAGAAGATGGAAGAAGAAGCATGGAGAGTTGCCTAAGGGCCACGGCGAGGCACGACGGTGGAGGTAAGGCAGAGTTCTCAAGAAGTTATAGTCAAGGTCCAAAAATGGTGACTTGAGAATTTGTGTTTGTTTTGTAGTTTTGACGATTGGATATTGTCTCAGGAGGTTCCAGAAATTGTTTGGAGTCAAAACCAAGGACGGCGGCGGCCGGAGAATCGAGAACATCAGGGAGGAAAATGTTGGATATGGTCCTTACTTTGGAAGGTAACTGCTGGACTTAAAGACCATGTTTTAAGGTTATAGATTAATGGAGAAGTCTTAGAGGAAACTATAGGACTGATTAGAAGCGAAATTGGACCGAAAACGAAGGAATTACACGGTTGAACCACCCATGCCGGTCGGCTTGGACTAGTTCAACTGAACCGGGTTCGACCAAGCTTGAAGACAGTGAACAGTGTTTGGCGCGTGAGGCCCAAGCGCAGCCCCTTTGGGCAGTGCGTGTGGGCGTGTGGCACGCCTTTTGAGGAAGGTTCCAACACGACTTTTAAAGAATTCGATGTAACGAACATTTTGGCGCTGGTTTCGAGTCAATCAGACATCGTCTCGATATGTTTCGGGTTGTCTGAAGGTTTTAAGGCTCGGTTAAAAATAATTAAAAATACGGAAAAATTGTGGGGCTTTAGTATGAGTTTTTTGAAGTAGTTAGTGACCTTGTTATGGGATTTGGACAGGTTCGAGAAAGCCGAGGATAGTGGATTGGCTGGGAACGGCATAAGTGCCCGCATATCGAGGCGACGGTGCTATGGTCTGTGAGTGGACCTTACTTTCTAACTTATGATGCATTCATATATTTTTTTATATGTTTTCATACGTGATTCTATGATTTTCTTTATGATCTTGATGGTTTACGGGTTTGCACGTTTTCCGAGGTATTTACGATTTTGCACGTTTTACGAGATTTCGATCGATGTCGTGATTTGACCATGGTTTAAATGATTTGATTTTGGGATCTGGAAATATGATTTGATTTCAACGTTTTAAAATGGATTTTGGATAATGATTTTGGGCTTGAAGCCCAGTTCAAAAAAGTGGTTTTGAGAAAAGTGAGTTTGGGTTTAGAATCGGATTTCCGGATGACGATTCAGGATTCGATTTGGGACTTGAAAGTGGATTCCGGGTTTGGGTTCGGAATGGATATTCCGGATGCCGACTTACGGAATGATGGTTTCGAACTCGGATTTGGGAATGGAGATGGATATGAGTTCTGGGTTTGGATCCGGGATCCTGATGAGTTTGCGGATTCGGATTCGGATTCGGATATGGATAGTGGTCATGGAATGGATTTGCTGGATCTGGTTATTGGGTTTAAAGACCCGAATATGTTATGACGGGGGCGGGTCCGGATTGAGTTTAAAGATTCGGGAGTTTAAAGACTCGGATATTTATATTTCCTCCGTAGGCCTGTTGAGTTTAAAGACTCGGGAGTTTAAAGACTCGGATTATATTGAGGCCTAGATTGAGTTTAAAGACTCGGGAGTTTAAAGACTCGAATAGATCTAGCATGTTCGATGGATGGATATGTGGTTTCAAATGTGTTTGGATTTCACTGATTTTTGATGATGATGGTCTTGAATAAAACTTTTTCGATGTTTTGGGCTTTGCTCGGATGATATGGTTTTTCGCTGGTTTTGGGCTGAGGCCCGGGATTTGAGAAAAGGAAACTGTGTTTGGTTTTTCTTACATGACTTTGAAGGGTATAAATGTACTTGTTTAATGAAATGTTTTTAAACTTATACTTTATTTTTGTCCACTCACAGTCTTTTGTGTTTTCGATACCCTCCAGGTTGTTGCGGTGCGGGCTATTGATCGAGAGAGACGGAGACATCACACGTACGATCCACAGTAGACTTGGTGCACTCTGGGAAAGTTCAGATACTATTGGACGGTTGAATCGGGAATCCCTTGTCCGACTTACGTGTCACATGGAGGTTGGACGTCAGTTTAGCCTTCGTGTCATGCATAAGTTAGATGGGAGCAGGATTTTCCCCTTAATTATGGGGGATTAGGGGCAGTTCCTGACACTAGACCTCGAAGATTGAGCTTCATCGATCTCCAATCTACGTAGTAGAACGGAGATTGAACTTCACTGACCTCCAGTCTGCGTAGTCGAACGCTTGGATCGAGCCAGAGGTGTGAAGACGACAAAAGGTGGATCGGTCGTGTGGGTGCAGATCGCATTGCAAGGTTGGGGGTCGTGGATGAAGCGGTGTGCTTGTTTTCTATAGGTGGTGAGTTGAACCGTGCGAGTGGTATCCACTCAATGAAGACCTGTGATGTCGATAGAAAAGCGGTTGGTGATGTTTTTCTTCTGCTTTTCCTTCTCCCTTGGCAGGCTGGATGAAACTCAAAGACGATTCTTTTTTTTAGAAAGTTTGAGTGGATGTGAGGAATTTGTTTTTTAGCGCCAGGAGGCAAGGTTGTCTCCCATCATGATTTTTTCCTCCTTTTGACTTCGTATGCCCAACCTATTTTCAAAGATCTTGTAGGAAGAGATTTGGAGAAGACAAGTGATGAATACCCATCACTTTGGGGTTTCTTTCGATCTTTTGGCAGATAGGTTTTGGACAGATTGTATTTTCTAGGTTATTTGTGGGTTTTAGACAGATTATATTTTCTGTGTTTTTTCTTGGTGTTCTTAGTGGCTATCGTAGATGCGATGTTTCAACGGGTAAGAAAAATTGAAAAGAACCGACATAACCTTTTGTATCGATTCTCATAGACAACGCCAAACTGTTGATGCATAAAATGTACCAACTAGACTATAAAAGCATGCACAAAGGACTGAGCTAAATATGAGCATTAACCGTTGGATTGTGGTTAACGTTGAGTGATGTTTGGATACAGACAAGTACTATGGTTTGTAGGTGGACGTGTATGTTTACACAAGAGTGCCTCCAACTTAGGTAGACCTGGATTTCCACATTCTGGATGTGGATTTGGATCAGTTTGAATTTCGGGGACAAAATTCCTTGAGTGGAGAAGGTTGTAACGACTCGTTCGAAGTTTGCGGGATTAATTAAGGATTAAATAATGATAATCGTAACTAATCGATAATTATTCGAGGATTGTCGGACAGTTGGCGTAAAATGACGATTTTACCCTTAAAATGGACAAAAAAGTTGACTTTTGACCCGGGAGGTCAAATACACGAGGACCAGGCACTATTACGTAGATCGAGATGTTACGAGTCCGTAAATAGGGGGCACGTCGAAATCAGACGTACAATGGAAAAGTTATGGTTCACGAAAGGATTCAAGAACTATTCACGAATAGTTTGATTTTCAAAAAGGTTATCTTTAGTGGGACCTAAAATATCTAGTGGGGACTAACAGATGAGTGACAAGTGTCACTCATCCATTGATTCCCATACACATACATGCAGCTTTCATCATCTTTCATCTTCATTTTTCATTTCTTCTTTCCAAACTAGTATCCACCCCTCAAACATCTAATTCATCACTCCATCATTTTCCTTGAGACCATAGAGGAATAGAGAAGTGAGAGAGAGACTGAGCGACGACCAAGGATGGCAGAGTCGCCGCGAGGATGGTCGGAATTGCGAGAAACCAAGGTAAAACTGTGGGTTTCAAATTTGGGTTTCAAATTTTGATGGTTTTGATCGATTCTCAGCCAACAAACATGTTCTTGGAGCTCATACGATCTTGTAAGCGCAAAAACGAAGGTGGCCGGAATACAATTTCAAAGGTTGGCCAAACTTTGGGAGGCCATAACTTTAAATCCAGGTACTTTCTTTAACTTCTGGGTTTAGATTTTGATTCCTTGGCTTGAGTAGATGACTTTACATAGGTTGAGCGTTGAGATTGGTTGAGAAATGAGTGAGATATCAAGGTTTAATGTTTCGGGCAAAAATGATGTCTTCCGACCGCTAGAGACGGCGGCACTTGTCATCTTCTTCAGCGAGCCGTTGACAGGGTTGACCAAGTTGACTCGTTGACTTGACGGAGTTGACCCTTTGACTTGATCGAGTTGAGCTGTTGACCGTTGATCGATGATGTCATCGTTGACTTGATGACGTCATCATTGACTTGATGACGTCGTCGTTGACTTGCTGACTCCAACCGTTGAATTTAACTAGCATTGACCAGGGACTTTGACCCTCTGTAGGAGGGCATGGGCTTATTTTCAAAGTGAGATCGGTCCCATTCGAAAGGTTTCTACGATCCCGATCCGATGGTGGTGGTTTCTGGTCAATCATACATCGTTTGATAGGTCAAATTGAGGTTTTTAGCCTAGGGATACGTGTCCAGACATGTTGAATTTTCAGGGAGTTTTGAGGGTTTTTGCTTAGGACTTATCTAGGTTGGTGGTGATCTTTAAGTATGTTTTGGACAGGTCCGGACTACCCACATAATTCAGTATAGACGGAACGGCTTACGGTGCAGCTTGCAAGCACACATCAATGACGATTTGTGAGTGGATATTTGTTTTCTAAATACGATGCATGCATAATTGTTTTATATGTTTTATATATGTGATTTGATATGCCTTTTTGTGCATATGATTTTGGTGTTCGACATTTTTGTACTTATGTGGATTGCACGTATTTCGAGAATTTATACTTAATGTTTTACTTTGGGCCTATTCCAGATTTAATACGTGTTTTGTTTTTTAAATGATTTGAACCATGAAAGGATTTTGGATTCGGAAATATTATCCCGTGCTTGAGGCCCAGTTGATTTATGAGATATCGAGCTTAAAGTCCAATTGGTTTATGGTATCAGGCTGAGTCCTAGTTGTGGTTTACGAAATGAGATTTCGAGTTTGAGACCCTAATGAGATTTGGATTTGGATTGGATCGAAATTAGGGAACCCACGTGTTTTGGTTTTGGGCTAAGACCCCACTCTATTTCACTATGTATTGATTTGAAAATCCATATGATTTGATTTAAGGAAATGGTTGTGGTAACTGGTTTCATATGCATGCATGTTTTTAATGAAGGGTATAAATATCTTTTCGGAAATTTGTTTTATAAAACTATTTATGTAACAACCCGTCCCAAATTCCTAGATTAGATTAGTTACTAATCACGATTAGTGAGGCTAATCGGTGATTAGTTAGGCAAAATCGGACGAACGATGCGAAATGACCCTTCTGCCCCTAAGAATGGGTAAAATGTTGACTTTTCATTCGGGCAGTCAAATGGACTTTGACCGATGACCGTGACGTAGTTTAGGACGTCACGAGTTTATAGACAGGTGGCATGTTCAATTCCGACATTCGAGGAGGAAGTTATGACGTTCGGAAGTTTAGGGGCATTTTGGTAATTTTGGTTAAAAGGGGCCAAATGTTGACTTTTTGACCGGGAGGTCCAAGGACCGTTACGTAGATCGGGACGATACGAATCCATAGATAGGCGGCACACTGAAATCGGACTTCGAACGGGGAAGTTATAGGTCACGGAAGTTTGATTTCACTATGCACGTACTTCGAGACGATGATGAGGTGGCCTTTTCTAATTGGCCAGATATTTTGAGTGGGTCCCATGGATGAGTGACAAGTGTCACTCATCCCATTGGTCCAAACCCCTAAAATGTGGATCTAATTTAATTAAATATTATTGTATCTATTATTATATAATTAATCTTTTCTTCATTAAATCCTATCCATCCATTTTAATTAAACACTCAATCCTCACCACTCATTTCAATTAATCCTGTCTCATCTCATCAGATCAAATATCATCACTTCATCTCCTTTATCTCTCACAAACCCGAAACCACATCCATTAAACCATTTTCTTTATTTCTTCATTTTCTCCCTAACACACAAACACACTTCACCATCCCTCTTGTGAGCTCGTGAGTGACCATGTGAGGAGTGTGAGAGGCTGAGGACTGACAGGCTGGACGGTGGCCCACGGTGGGAGGTCGAACCCGTGAGGTAAAACCTTCAAAAATTCAAAAATCAGTTTTGTTAGTTTTTATTCAATTATAAGGATTGGGTTATGTTTCTGGGGACTCTAGGAGTCAAATAGGATTATTTTTGGGGCTTGGGATGGCCGAAAATGGCCGTGAACGGCGAGGGAAAATCCGGTCACCATTAACGACAGTGAAGGCACGGTTTTGGAGGTTGTTTTTCGGTTTTTAGCATTTTAAATGTTAGGGTTTGATGTTAGGATTATATTAGGATTAAAATGGACTAAAATGGGGTAGAGATGGACGGATTTGAGGGCTGAACCGGTCCAGACCGGTCGGCCAGTCCAGTTGCAGAAATAAAACCCGGTTCGGCCAAATGGGGAAGATGATGAACAATGCACAGCACCTTCCCTGGGCGCGTGGGGGCGCATGAACAGTATTTTGGGGAAAGTTTCAACACGTGAAATCTTCTATTCGATGTAACGAACATTTTGGGACTGGTTTCGTGTCGATCGGACACCATCTCAATAATGTTCGGGACATCGGAAGGTTTCGGATCGGGATTAAAAATAGTTAAAAATACCGGAAAATTATGGGGCTTTATTGGGAGGTTAATTAAGTAGTTAGTAACCTTCTATTACGATTTGGATATGTTCGGGAGTCCCGGTGATGGTGATTGGCTCGGGAGAGCCTTATAGCACGCAAATCGAGGCGGCAGCTCGGACGGTCTGTGAGTGGACCTTGTTTTCTAAATTGGTGCATGCATAAATGTTTATTATATGTTTTAAATACTTTTTTTTTTTATTCCATGAGTGCATTTGGATGTGTGGTTACGTATTGGCACGTATTTCGACGTTTCGGCCCTATACGGTAACAATACGGGTTTGTATGTCTTTATTGGTCTAATGATTTGGAATTGGATTTCAAAAGGTTAAACTCGGGTATGAGACCCATTTGGTTTTGTCTCGGGCATATGACCCTATTGGTGACCTACGGGTCTGAGTCGTGGTCGCGGCAGTTGTTTAGTGCACGGCGACGAACGACGTGACGCTCGCCTCCGGATTGGGATGTGTTCTTTCCGGAGAGGTCACGATGCACGATTCGTGGTCGAGCAACCTGGGGAGGCTCGACTTCGGAGTGCAGACGGTTCAGGATAGCGATCTGTGATGAGTGCACCATGATCTTGTGGTGGTCGCGTCGGTTGATTCGTTCACGGCGACATACCAGGAATGAGGGAGGTCCTGGATGGATGGCTGCACACATCACTACGATCGGAGTCGTGACTGATCCTTAGATATCGGGCACGGTGCCCAGCTGATGTCATATGTTCGGGCAGTAGACCCAATTACTTTCTAGTTATGATTTCGGGTCAGGGACCGTAGATGGATTTCCAAGTTCATGGCGGTTTATGGGAACCGGCATGAACCCTGGAAAGGTTTTTGTGGTTCATGACGGTTTATGGGAACCGGCATGAACCCTTGTTATGGATATTATGGATCATGATGGTTCAAGGGAACCGGGCATGAATGTTTATGTTATTTATATATGTATTCATATACCTTCCTTTACTTGTTCTATCTCCTCCGGCGAGGGTCGTTGGCCTGGGTGGATCCCAGAGTAGTCACAGAGCACTGACTGAGTGGGAGTTGCCCCCGTTGGGTGCCTTACTCTCAGGAAGGCTGGTACTATAACCTCGGGTAGGATCGATGGTCTACGGACATTGACCTTGTCTTTGAGAAGATTCGGATTGAGACCCGGGTAGCACGCGCGTAGCTTTGGAAATCGTGACAGGATTGGTATATGATATAGATATGATATATGATATATGATATGTGATGTGTGGTTACACAGGTTATGAGCAGTGGCTCGTGTACTTGGTTTACTTCTGATTTGGGCTGAGTCCCTTATGGTTTTGGGCAGTGGTCTGTATGGTCGTTTTCATTATGGTTTTGGGCTTAGTTCCCACATATGGTTTCATTTGGTTAAATGGTTTTCGAATGCATGCATGCTTTTTAGTGAAGGGTACAAATGTCTTCTTATGAAATGTTTTATAAACTCTTGTTTTGTCCACTCACAGCTTTTAATGTTTTGACTGCCCTTCAGGTTGACATAGGGTGTGGACTGTAGGAGAGACCGAGATATCGCATACCTCCTCGGAATCCTGGCGTACTCTGATAGCCCGGGAGGGCAAAGGTCGGAAATATCCCTTGTCTGACACGTCGTGTCAGACGGGAGCAGGGTCATCCCGCGTTAATCCAGAGGGGGATTGGGATGGGTCCTGTCAATTTATTTTCGTTCACTCACAGCTTTTGATGTTCTTAATACCCTTCAAGTTTATCGCGAATGCAGGCTATAGCAAAGACAGAGACATCACATGCCTCCACAGTTCCTGGCGCACTCTGGTAGCCCCGAAAGGGTTTTGGTGTATCCCTAGTCTTGCATGAGCTGTCAGACGAGAGTATGGCACATCCCGCGTTAATCCTGGAGGTAGTGGGGGTAGTTAAGTTGGTATAGTATTTGTGTATATATTAGTGGTAGTGGTGATAACCATGTGAGAATGGTAGGAGTAAGGTGACATTCATATTTTACATGATTGCATTTTCTTTTTCTTTCTTTTTTCTTTTTGTAACTTTCATGCTTTTGGAATTTTAGAAATGACAATTATTTACATGGAAATATGATATTTTGAAGATTAAATTTGTGATATTCAAATTCTATTTTCCCAGGAAATTTTTAAGTTCATGAATGCAAACAGAGAATTGGTGTGTTTTTACTTTACTGATTAATTCTGGACCAAATTCCAAATTTATTTTCCTTGACCAAGTGGAGGCCTTCCCACACAATTCAAAGCATTTTTTCTCGCGATGGATTAATTTTTTTTAATCAATTGACGGGCAATTTCATTAATTCAAGTACAAAATGGGATCCGAAAATAAAAGGATAAAACATAGCCTAACCAAGAAAACTATAACTAATAAAGAAGCCCAAAGCACAAACAATAAAAAAAAGGCTCATTACAACAAAAATCGAAAACAACAAAGTCAGAGCAGCAGTAAATATAACGAGGATGCCACCAGCATCTCCGTCGTTTTTGCCACCCGCTCATCCGTCGCCTCTACCGAGAAAAAACCAATGAAAAAAATAGCCATAGAAGGAGATTTATAGCAGATGTGGTTTGGGAAAAAACTCAAAAACATTATAATAGGACGCTTTCTGAAATCACTTTGATAACCGCGCCCGACCTTACTCACACTTGACAGCTAAATGTAAGTTTCAAGATTACCCTTGAGGGTTGACAACACAACCTAAGAACTCGTCAGAAAAGGAATGTACACTAACCATGTTTAAATTATTGTCTTGATATACGAACCAAACATATTTTCTGCTCTTCGGATCACCACCCACACCAACCCATTGAACCTTGACGAATTACATCATTTGATATCTCAGGCCTATCTAGGCCCTAACCATCTCTCCCGACTCCTTTTGAGCATCAGCTAATATCCTAACGCTTCTTGAGTCCTATCTCGATATCAATAATTTATAAAAAAAAAATCCTTACTCAGACTCCAAATACTCTAGAAGGACCGCACGTATTCCAACTCCCAATTTGGTCACTTTGGGGCGTATAAAACTACCATGAAATTACGTCCAATTGCCTCGAGAATTGCACCAATGGATACATAATCTCATAAGGATGAAATCTCATGTTGGCAGGACTCCAAGTAAACACTGCACACACAACCACATGCTAGACGACGACAGATAGGTCTCCTCCACGCGCTTGCAAAGGCATACTGGCCTTCTTCCTCCAGCTGGATCGACCCAATTTTTTGGAATAGGGTCCTATTCGCCTTCTTCCTCTTGTCAGGTTGACCCAGTTCTTTACAATTGTGTCTCGACCTAGCTGCTTAACCTAGTTCTAATTTCTTTAATCTTCACCAACTTTAATGTTTTCAATGTCAATTATGTCCTAATTAGTCCCAGGTACAGTTCTGTAACATCAAAAACAAGTACAATGACACATAATTTATAGATGTAGACCTTAAACGTTTTAGCCAATGTTTGACCTCTGGATCTGAACGTTCCCTCTGTCCAATCTGCTCGAATTGGAGTTGGGTTTGATTGCCTGGGAACAAGGAAGGAACTTATAAGTTTTATTTCAAGCTTTTGCTTTCCAAGGATGAGATTTGAGATCAAAACTGGAAAGAATCCGTGTACCACCATTTTTCTTTGCAGTTTCTCCCAACCCCTTTTCCGTAGTCCCCCCTCCCCCCTTTTTTTTTTTTTTCTTTCCCCTCCTTTCTTTTTCTTTCTCCCTGTATGTTTACACAAGAGTTCCTCCAACTCGGGCAAACCTGGATTTCCACAGTTTAGATGTGGATTTGGATTAGTTTGAATTTCGTCCCAAGGGGAAGGTTGTAACAATCCGTCACAAGTTTGTGGGATTAATTAAGGATTAAATAATGATTATCAGGACTAATCGGAAATTAGTTGAGGATTTTCGCCCGAGCCTAAGTAAAATGACGATTTTTCCCCTAGAATGGACAGACAAGTTAACTTTTGACCCGGGAGATCAAATGCACGAGGACCGAGCACCATTACGTAGATCGAGATGTTACGAGTCCGTAGACAAGGGGCACGTCGAAATTCGACATTTGACGGGAAAGTTATGATTCACGAAATAATTTGAGAACTATTCATGAATTGTTTGATTTTCAAAAAGGTTGTCTTTAGTGGGATCCAAAATATCTAGTGGGGACTAACAGATGAGTGACAAGTGTCACTCATCCATTGATTCCCATACACATACATGCATCTTTCATCATCTTTCATCTTCATTTTTCATTTCTTCCTTCCAAACTAGTACCCACCCCTCAAACATCATCTTCATCACTCCATCAATTTCCTTGAGACCATAGAGGGATAGAGAAGTGAGAGAGAGACTGAGCGACGGCCAAGGACAGCAGAGCCGTCGCGGGGATGTCCGGTATCGCGAGAACCCAAGGTAAAACGGGGGTTTCAAATTTGGGTTTTGAATTTTTATGGTTTTGATCTATTCTTAGCTGACAAACATGTTCTTGGAGCTCATACGATCTTGTAGGCGCAATAACGGAGGTGACCAAAATACAAGTTCAAAGGTTGGCCGAAACTTTGGGAGGCCATAACTTTAAATACAGGTATTTTCTTCAATTTGTGGGTTCATGTTTTTTGATTCCTTGGCTTAAGTTGGTGAATTTACATAGGTAGAACATTGAGATTAGTTGAGAAATGAGTGAGATATCAAGGTTTAAAGTTTTGGGAAAAAATTATGCTTTCCGACCGCTAGAAACGGTGGCGCCAGTCATCTTCTCCACCGAGCCGTTGACTGGGTTGACCAAGTCAGAGCAGTACTAAATATAACGAGGCCGCCACCAGCAGCTTTGTCGTTATTGCCACCCGCTCATCCGTCGTCTCTACCGAGAAAAAACCAATGAAAAATATAGCCATAGAAGGAGATTTGTAGCGGATGTGGTTTGGGAAAAAGCTCACAAACATTAGAATAGGACCCTTTTTGAAATCACTTTGACAACCGTGCCCGACCTTACTTTCACTTGACAGCTAAATGCAAGTTCCAGGATTACCCTGGGGGGGTTGACAACACAACATGAGAACTTGTCAGAAAAGGAATGTAAACTAAACATGTTTAAATTATTGTCTTGATATACGAACCAAACATATTTTCTGCTCTTAGGATCACCGCCCACACCAACCCATTAAACCTTGACGAATTACATCATTTGATATCTCAGGCCTATCTGGGCCCTAACCATCTCTTCCGACTCCTTTTGAGGATCAGCTGATATCCTAACGCTTCTTAAGTCCTATCTCGATATCAATATTTTATAAGGAATCCTTACTCAAACTCCAAAAACTTTGGAAGGACCGCACGTATTCCAACTCAAAATTCCGTCACTTCGGGGCGTATAAAACTACCATGAAATTATGTCCAATTGCCTCGAGAATTGTACCAATGGATCCATAATGTCATAAGGATGAAATCTCATGTTGGCTGGACTCCAAGTAAACACTGCACACACAGCCACACGCTGGATGATGACAGATAGTTCTCCTCCACGCGCTTGCAAAAGCATATTGTCCTTCTTCCTCCGGACGGGACGACCCAATTTTTCGGAATAGGGTCCCATTCGCCTTCTTCCTCTTGTCGAGTTGACCCAGTTCTTTACAATTGTGTCTCGACCAGGTTGCTAAACCTAGTTATAATTTCTTTAATCTTCACCAACTTTAATGTTTTCAATGCTAATTATGTCCTAATTAGTCCCAAGTATAGTCCCGTAACATAAAAAACAAGTACAATGACACATAATTTATAGATGCAGACCTTAAAATCTTTAGCCAATGTTTGACCTCTGGTTCTGAACGTTTCCTGTGACCAATCTGCTCGAGTTGGAGTTGGGTTTGATTGCCTGGGAACAAGGAAGGAACTTGTAAGTTTTATTTCAAGCTTTTGCTTTCCAAGGATGAGATTTGAGATCAAAATCGGAAAGAATCTGTGTACCATCATTTTTCTTTGCAGTTTCTCCCAACTCCTTTTCTGTAGTTCCCCTTTTTTTTCTTTCCCCTCCTTTCTTTTTCTTTCTCCCTGTTTTCCCTTCCCTTCCCTTTCTTTTTCCTTTTTCACTTTGATGGTTACTTAAACCCAAGGACCTCATAACCACGTGGTGCTTCCCAAGAAACCAATCAAAGGAGTTTGAAGCAACATGTGTTACTACCCAAGTTGCTAACTAACCCAGGGTGCAAAGTCATCATTGAAGTAAAAATAATAAAATGCTCATACCCCAAATAGAAAATCATTACATGTGCTGACCAAAAATTGGCTGGAAAGATTTCGTGGTATTGTACACTATCATTTCTCCTTCCGCCAACGTTGTTAATCTCGATGGTGCGTATAATTGAGATCAAAATGAAACGACGACGACAATGATATGATTTAATTGTGGCCTAAATCGAAAATCATAAGGGAGGATGTTGTGGGTACACGGTTTGAATGAAAGACATCGAAAGGTGGGAAGAACATTAAAGAAATATTTGGAAAGTTGATGTTTAAAAATATCTCACAACATAAAATTACCAAACTGCACTTGAGCATTCTAAACCCATAACTCCTTTATTCCTACTTAGTTTTCTGTCTGGTGCCTATCTACAAACTCGTGAGTTCGGGATCTAACCTCAAAAGTAAAATTGTCATTTTATAACTTAATTTACGAAATTTCAATGATTAAATAAATGGGTCATTACATAAGTAAATTAGTATTTGTGTTGTTAACAAGATATTTTTTATGTACGAGGCATAAATCACACAGTTTATTATTGATAGTTGATGCTTTTTAAAATCTATCAATTTTTTTTCTCAAGATGTTGATCAATCTTGAATTTCTCCCCTCAATAATTTTTTTTTTCTTTTAAAGTTTACTATTTTGATTTATTAATATTATCTCAAAATAAGACTTCTCACACTAAATAAATTCCTCGCTCTGCTATTGTCAATAAATTGATAGTATAATTAAAGAAATATCTAGAAAGCTGATGTTTTAAAATATCTCAAAACCTAAAATTACCAAATTGCACCTGAACATTCTAAACCCATAACTCCCTTATTTATAAGTTTTCCGCATGCTAACTGTTTACAAATTTGTGAGTTCGGAACCTAACCTCAAAGGTAAAATTGTCATTTTATAACTTAATTTATGAAATTTGAATAATTAAATAAATGGGTCATTACATAAGTAAATTAGTATTTGTGTTGTTAAATATTTTTTTTAACTATCTCTAAAGACAACCTTAAAAAAAGACAACGAAAAGAAATGCCATTGTCGCCGAAAGCCAATCCCATTATTCTTCTTCACCAAGGGTAGAGCTCTATATGGGCTACATTGTTCTGTGGCACAGTGTAGCTTTTTATGGTTAAAAAATAGGATTTTTTTTAATGAATAATACCTTATTTTATTTTGGTGTTACCTCTTCGCACTATTATTTTGATTTATTGAATTATTTTTGTACATATAGCATAATTGAAATCGTTCATTCTCTACTAGCACTTTAAGATTATTTTCATAAAAAAAAAACAAAATTTGAAATCGTTCCGTCATTCATATATATATATATATCAAATAAATTAACTTCTTTCACAACAAATAAAATCGTTAAGGTTTACCCAACACTAAATAAATTCCTTGCGCTGCTATTGTCCTTCTCACACTGCAGCCTTGGAGGAGCATGCGGCTTATCCTTAACCAGCACTAGACAATTTATATTATTATAACTTATTCTGCTTGATACCATGAGAATAAATTAACTTCTAGTTCCCACAACATTCCAAATTGAAGATTTAATTATATGGAGAAGAACTGTGTTATATATAAAGGTTTACAAATATATATATATATATATATATATATATTAAAAACCATTTATTAGATAATGATCTATGTACCAACAATGGGGTAAAGTTCAAATCCGACATTACAACTCCCCCCTACAACGCGGCCGCCTCGTCTGGCATCGCAGCAGCTTGGCAGTTCACTAATTGCTTGATGAAGACACTTGTTACAATCAACAGGTGAAAGATCTCTCGTGCATTGAGTAATACCATATAACGTTGTGAATGTATCGAGTTGTACTTTCCCGGTTGCATAAAGCTTTGAATTACCGTTTGAAGCTTCCTTAGACAATCCACTTACCAATTCCTTAACTTTCTCATTGAATAATGTGGCATTATTCTCCACTTCTTGGACGTTCACCAAAGAGAACTTGTTCGCATTATCAATTTGCCCAAAAAAGTTTACATCTGAGTACTTTAATAGACAGTGATCATACCAGATTATAGCTCCTTTACTAGAAGGGCACAACTTCCGAAGCTCTTTACTTGCATCAACCACACAAGTATTGCAAGTTGTGGTGGAGACATCCCCGCGGCAAAGAGCGAGGCCGTTTACTTGGTTTTGGCCATGGCCGGTTGAACCGAGGCCAAACCCAGTAGGAGGAACTTTGGTGTATAAAAGACCGAACAATAAATTCAAGTTGGCGCCATATGAGCTATTTGCAGCGTACTCTTCTGGGCTGAAGCAGAAATGGCGAAGTGGGGAAGCACCAATGGCTGAATGCTGAGAAACACAGAGGACTAGGAAAAAGAAAGGGATTGTTCTGGAGAAGATCATGTTTGATATATCACAGATTTTTCTGACTTCTATATATCACAGATTTTTTAACAAACTATATATAGACATAAGCAAAGTGCACAGGATTACAAATTGCCGGCTATTTTTAATTGCAATATAATCAAAAGTCGATGCAATCTGCACGAAACTTTCCACGAATGAATTTTTCAAGTTGCCCGGCCTATTCTCATCCCTTCGGTGTGAATTAATTGACTCCTCCATTCTGAACGAAACTTTCCACAAATGATATTTGAAAGACGATTTCAAGTTAGGGATGATGTTCAAGATCCCATAAATTTCAGGAAGAAATAAATAATAATATATATTACATGAGATTTATGTGAATTATTTATAATACATTATTGTATAAAATTAAGAACTTCCGCCTTAGTGTACCTCACAATTAGTACCTTTTCCCGACTTTCTGACTTTGTACTAATTGACTTTGACGAATCCTTAATTTAGCTTGTTATTCTGTGGTACATATTTCACGTAAATACTAGTATGTACTGATTGATAATAAATTTTTTTTTTTTCTAATGAAGGATATACAAATTGAAACGGTATAATAAAAAAGAACATTCGTATGAACCAAGCAATGATGAGCATGTAATTCAAGGTGAGCATGTGCTCTACTTTTTCAGTGGAAGACTTGGTCATACATGGAGACATATATGCATAGAGATCGACAGATAGTACTTTTAACGTTCTCGAAATACTAATCTTGAATCCCAAAGCCGACATTTTTTTTTGGATTGAAAAGCCGACATTAATAAATAAGGAAAGCTGAAGATGGATGACCATATCCATTATGCTGTTGGGACTTCGGAGATTAAGATCATTAATTAGAGGGTAATAAAAAAGACTTTGTATTATTGCGTTTGGATAAAAAATAAAAAAATAGATTTATGATTAAGGAATTAAGTGACGAAAGTTAAATTTACAAACATTATTGAATTGGTGGTGGCTGTGGAAATGATGGCAGGGTGGGGATGGTTATGGAAATGAAGGACGACCAATAGTTGTGGAAATGAAGGACGACCAATAGTTGTGGAAATGGTGGAGGGTGGTGGTTGCGGAAATGCTGGTAGGGTGGTGGTTGCGGAAATGCTGGTAGGTTAGTGGCGCATGGTGTTAATGGTCAAGTCCGCCACTAGGCAAATAACACCAATCATCCTGAGTAGCCTCACATTGATAGGTCTACCCCCTTATGTCTCACTAATTTCACCATATATAATTACCAAGGTTACCACAGTAATATCATCAAATTTTATCACATCGTAACTCCAGTCGGTTCACCGACTTCCATACCTTAACCAATCACAGACATCTCCATATCCGTCCAATATACAATCTCAAGACATGAAAGAGTGGATAGCCCGGGACCTATCAAATACATACGTCCTGGTTAAACTTACTTCGTGACCACAAGTAATAGGTATCCAGGTCATCACTCCAGGGGCTACTCAGACCTCCTGCTAGTAACTGCAATCCTCATGCAAGTGGTCCCAATCCGATCACGCCCCTATGGTCCATCACAGGCCCTACCAACTCTTCCCTCGCTTGTCTCATCAACAATCAAAGCAGGAGTCAATCCTTGCTCCATTGCACCCCAACTGTGCCATCTCACTATATCAATCAATCTATATAACCATTTCTTTATGATGTGACCAGACGACTTACAACCATAACCATTCTCCCAGTGGACCCAATTGGCGTCCCACTGAACTGGACTGTCTCTAAGTCCCAATCCATGTATATCTCGGGTCTCCGCCCTGACCTTCAGTCACTAAATGAAACTGACGTGACCCATAAGTCCAGTAAACAAGGTTAAACTAGACCAATTCATAATTTATAACCCACCAGTATCTGAACTTATACTAGTCCTTGACATCCTAGAAATCAAGGGTGGGTCGTGTCAACAACCATAGTGATATTCAACTCTTCCGGCTCCTCCCGAGCCCTGATACATTACTATGACTTATCTCAAATCCTAACCAATATCCTGACTCATTTTGAGTCCTGTGTCCATATCTCGACTCCTTTTGAGTCCAATCTCATACCAACCAGCCATGTCATCCTTGGCATATCCGGTCACCGAGCAAATTCTACTGGTGAACCACATCTTATACAACCTATAAGGCCTAAGGGATATCCCATCACATTCTAGATTCTTTAAACACACATTCCACTGAGAATAATCTCATCACGAGTGTAACTTGCCCAATTGTTCAACCTGTCTAGCCACTGGGCTCATTCATCCCTGAGACCTACACAATTTCGTGTTTAACAGTTAGTAATTCACAGTGTACACTGATTAACATCTGACCCTCAATCCAGGGTCAATCTCATCCGAGATCTATCACGAGGTCTCATAAACCCTCATCTACCCGTGTCACTACCAGGTCGCGCACGAGGCTTACATTTCGGAGGCATGATGTGGCAATAGAATCAGCAACTTAGTGCTCTGATACCAAGTTGACAGGACCGTCCCCTGAGGAACATTGATAACTGTGCCCTGTCCTGCTCCTGTCTGACAAGTCAACTGAAGTTCCCATTTTACCCTCAGCACTTGCCAAACCAGGGATAGCCGCACACGTACCCACTCATGTCTCCACCTCTCGATCAGCCTCGATCGTCGCGCCACGACCTGGAGGGTCAAAAAAATATAAAAGGTGTAAGTGGATAAAACTAAATCAGTTATAAAACATGTTACAGAAAAGACATTTCTACCCTCCACGTAAAACCAATGCATGCATTCGAAAATCATTTCATAATCCATTTCATTTCCAATAGAAGAAAACCGTGTATGAAAACCAAAATCATTTCCTTTTCTCAAACCACGGGCCTTAGCCCGGAACCATTAACAAAGGGCCTCAGCCCAAAATCATGAATCAAAATCCAAGTACAAGAATATATCCCAAAATCCATAAAACCATATAAACCGGGCCACTACCCAACACATCCGAAAATATCGGAAATCAACAGTAAATCACAAGTCAATCAATCTGCTGGATCTCAAGTGCGCCCGAGTCTTTAAACTTAAAACCATGCGCATAATCAGGCCTTCCCGAGATATCAACGAGTCTTTAAACTCAAAATACAATCAATAGACCTTGGGGGATATCTTACATATAAATATCATACATATTAAAGAGTAACAACAAATAATATCTTACATATTAAATCGACGCAATCTTTAAAAAAAAAAAAAACACAGCTCAATCAAATCACAGAACAATCGAAGAAATCATAATGCATAGTTACCTTCCTGAATCAGCCATAAAGCAATCCTCACTTCCAATTTCGTCACCACCCACAATCACCCGCATGGCCGACATTATCTCAACCTAATACCTATGGCCATTGATATCACCATAACCCCACATGCATCATTGTTATAACAATCATCCAAAACTATGGCCCTATCACCATTTCCACTACCATCATCATTATCCCACCACTATCGCCACTTCCATCGTCAATCTCCCAATTAACCTTCATTATATTTGCCTAATAGCCATATCTTTGACACCATCCCCACCATCTGAAAAACATCATTGTTGTAGCTACCAATCACCACCATCTTCACCATGGCCGCCACGACTTACCACTGTTCCCACCAAAAATAGCTGACCACCATCATCACAATCTTCGCCACTATCACCATTAATATGGCCACTACTACGGATGCCAGCACTACTTTAAAATTTAGGACAAACTACATAAAACTCCTTAAATTATAGGGTCATTTTAAGTTCTTACCATAATTATTAGAAATTTAAATTTGGTGTCTAAAATCAAAACACATTATCTAAATACCGTATGTTAAACAATCTGTTAAAAATTCGATTAAGTGGTCAAATTTATACTGACATAGATTCCAAGCAAATAAACAACACAATAAACATGAATATATTAACAACAATTAATATAATCTCAAAATAAAAAAAAAAACAACTATCATGTTAAATTCAAGTCCCCGAGTTCAATTCACATACCAGCCCCTACTGACATCACCCGTTCCAAAATGCCTTGTAAATCGCATTCGGTCATACTTCCGTCTAACAAGTACCAAAGTACCGAAGTTCCTCTCAACTTTGCCACACAAGGGGTAATCGTACTTACTTGCTTGTAATTCATGCATCCGCCTCTCTTTTAGCCCCGAATTTCGTGACAAGGCCCAAGAAGGTAACAAAAACCATGAAAATGTGTGAGTATATATTTTTTTTTGGTTAAATTATTGTACATGCATATCTAAATATTTTAAATTATTTTCTATGTGTTTTGGTGATATATGATTGATTGGGATTTTTACATGATTTTTGATGAATTTACATAAATTACCTATTACACGATTTACGAGATTTCCTTTCGACTATGTTTCCGGATTTTGCTTATGTTGTGTGATTTGGTAAAGGATGATTTCAATGTGTTCCTTGATGTTCGTTTATTTATAATTTTTGATGATTTTACAATAATTTCTTTATAGTTTTTTTACGAGGTTTTGGGTATATATTTGTTGTGTGCGTAGGCCCGGGTTGTGAATGATGGAATTGATAATGAACCTGATATGTGATACTAGTATGTGAGGTCTTGGTATTTGTGATGACTTGGATGACTTGGACATCGAGCTGGGCTTTAGTTGTAAAGTGAGTGGTGTGCCTATCAGTAGTGCAGTTGATGTGATGATTGTTCTTAAGCATCGAGGATGGGTTGGATATGGATTGGTTGTGAGTGATTACCATGTTGGCTTTGTGTTCACAGTTTGTGGTAATTTGTGTGATGATTGTATTGGTATTCTGATGCTTTTGATGATTTGATGATGTATTGAATTGTCGATTCTTTTCACATATATCGAGGTTAAACAATGTGTTTTGAGTTAATCGGAATTTGACGGTTTTCGTATGCATGCATAGTTTGATAAAACAGAGTGGAATAATTGTGTTTTTAAACTATGTTTTTTATAATCTTTATTTTTGTTCACACGTTTTTGTGGTTTTTGTTACCACCCAGTGCCCTGGCACGAATTTCGGGCCTGAAAGAGAGAGGAAGGCATGAATGACAAGAAAGAAAATACAATCATCCCTTGTTTGGCAAGGTTGAGAGTAACCTCGGTATTTCGGTACTTGTTAGACAGAAGCAGGACTGAACGCAGTTTCCAAGTCATAAAATTTATTTCCATACTCAAGTCTACTGGTAAGTTGTAACGGCCCGAAATTTTGAAAAAGTAAATTTGGGAAAATTTAAAGGAAAATGACAATTTTGCCTCTAGGTCAACGATTGACTTTTTTACTGGAATAGGTTTTGGATATTTTATAAGGGTCGTTGTGAAGGTCTTAGTCTTTAGAGTACAAAGAGAGGCAGAGGCATGAATGACAAGGAAGCAAGTACGATTACTCCTTGTCTAGTAAGGTTGAGAGTAACTTCGGTATTTCGGTACTTGTTAGACGTGAGTAGGACCAAATGTAGTTTCCAAGGCATTTTGGAACGGGTCTTGTCAGCAACCCCCACCTTTATCTCCTACCAAAATTCAATTATCATGAAGATCGAACAGTGCCGAAAGGAACAGTCCTCGAGGAAGAGCTCCAACTACTGGGAGTATTACCGGATCAACAACAGAGTGATGGTAACAACACTAGTGACCACTCGCCATGGACGTAGTGATGGTGGTGGTACTTAGATGATGTATTTTGATATTTTTGGATATCAAATTGAAACATTAATAGTTAGAATATGAACTTGAAATGATCCTCTATAATTTGAGAGTTTTATGTAGTTTTCTCTAAAATTTATATGCGAAAAATGTTTCTACCAAACATACATTTACTCTGTTTTCTACTTTTTATTATTTGTAACAAACATGTTTTATCTATTTACGCTGTGAAGAATAAGTGGTAATATACGTAAATGGTTAATGATTAGTGATGATGGTGATGGTTGTTCAACAATGGCGGGGCCCGCCACCAACAGCTCCATCGTCATTGCCACTAGCTCATCCGTCGCCTCGACCAAGAAAACACCAATGAAAAAGAGTGTCATAGATGGAGATCTGTAGCAGATGAGGCTTGGGAAAAAACCCACAAACATTCTAAAAGGACCTTTTCCGAAATCATTTTGATAACCGCACCCGACCCTACTCTCGCCTGACAGCTAAATGCATGTTCCAAGATTACCCTTAGGACTTGACAACAGAACCTGAGAACTCGTTAGAAAAGGAATGTATACTAACCATGTTTAAATTATTTTCTCGATATCCGAACGAAATTTATTTTGTGCTCTTAGGATCACTAGCCACACCAACCCATTAAACCTTGATGAATTGCATCATCTGATATCTCAGGTCTATTTGGGTCCTAACCGTCTCTCCAGACTCCTTTTGAGCATCAACTGATATCCTTACTCTTACTGAGTCCTATCTCGACATCAATATTTTATAAAGAATCCTTACTCAAACTCCAAAAACTCTGGAAGTACCGCACATATTCCAACTCACAATTCCGTCACTTTGGAGCGTATAAAACTATCTTGAAATTATGTCCTATTGCCTCGAGAATTGTACCAATGGATCCAAAATCTCATAAGGAAGAGCTTTCATGTTAGATGGACTCCAAGAAGACACCACACACACAACCACTCGTTGGATGATGCCAAGCAGGTTTACTCCACGCGCATACAAAGTCATACTAGCCTTTTTCCTCCAGCTGGGTCGACCCAATTTTTTGCAGTAGGGTCTCATTCGCCTTCTTCCTCTTGTCCGGTTGACCTAGTTCTTTACAATTTGGTCCCGACGTGACTGCTCAACCTAGTTCTAATTTCTTCAATCTTCACCAACTTTCATGTTTTCAATGTCAATTATGTCCTAATGAGTCCTAGGTACAGTCCTGTAATATCAAAAATAAATACAACGACCCATAATTAATAGATGCAGACCTTAAATTTTTAGCCAATGTTTAACCTCTAGTTTTGAATGTTCCTTGTGCTTAATCTTCTTGAATTGGAGCTGGGTTTGATTTCCTAGGAACAAGGAAGGAACTTATAAATTTTATTGCAAGCTTTCTCTTTCCAGGGATGAGATTTGAGATCAAAACTGGAAATCCGAGTACCATCATTTTTCTTCGTAGTTTCTCCCAACCCCTTTTTTTCTTTCCCCTCCTTTCTTGTTCTTTCTCCTTGTTTTTCCTTCCCTTCCCTTTCTTTCTCGTCTTTCACTTTGATGGTTACTTAAACCCAAGGACCTCATAACCAAGCGGTCCTTCCCAAGAAACCAATCAAAGGAGTTTGAAGCAACACCTGTTACCACCCAAGTTGCTAACTAACCCAAGGTGCTGAGTCATCATATAGGTAAAAGGAATAAAATGCTCATACTCCAAAATTACCAAAATGCCCTCATGCAGACCCATAAATGTTTTGATACAAACTCCTTTTTCTGCATGTCGTATTTCAATAAACTCATGAGTTCGAGATGCACACATCAAACCACTTGGAACTTTTGAGAAATTCTCCAAAATAAAATTGACTTTTAGACCCATAATAAGGACAAGGTAAATAAATTATTTTTCGATTTAATCTACAAAAATCCCCCAATTTCAAGGATGGGTCGTCACAATCTTCCCCCCTTTTAGAAAATTTTTCCTTGAAATTTTCGCATGCAGGTTGAGGGTCCATTTCCTGCGAGTTCCCACTTCCGTGAATATCATAGTAGCCCTTTCGGGCACGAGTCCCTAAACTCACATCTAGGTAGCCTCAGGATCTTGTAGAGTACACGTTCAATTAACCTCGGGATCCTAGAGTGTACCTGCCACATCCGAATGATTTGATGCTTGGGAAATATCTCGAGAATTAACAACCTGAGAAAAATAACCCCGAGTAATCCGCTACCTAGGAAACACTCTGAGCATTAGCGGCCTAAGAATAACCCCGAGCTTCAGCTGTCTGGGAAAAACTTTAAGTTTCAGCCGTTTGGGACCTGCCTTAAGTATCAGCTATTTGGTAAAAACTCCTAGCTTTGGCTGCTTGGTAGACAATAACCCGAGCATCAATCGTATGGAAAAATTCCTAGCTTCAGATGTTTGGGAATTAATAACCATGAGCATCTACCGTTTGGGAAAATCCCCTAGCTATAGCTGCTTAGGAACTCAACACAATAACAGTGAAAAATAATCCATGGATTAAATTGAAAACTTTTCTTTTAAAACAAAAACCTGACTCAAATTCCAAGTCAAAGTGTTTCCACAACGGGCCTAAGCCCATAACACTGTTTCTACAAACTGTGCCCAAAAATCATCACATCCGGAATAAATATTCTAAATACAAAAAATAACCAAATAGACATTTAAAATCATTTATTCAGACCATTGCAGTTAATGTCATGCACGAAAGTATTTAAAACATTAAACTATGCATGTATCACGGTTTATAAAACAAATGTCCACTCATTATGCTTTCAAACAATCTGAGCTTGGCATTGAACACCTTTTCGAAATTCCTCGAAAATGTTACCTAGTTTGCTTTGATGCTAAACTAACAGGACCCTTCCAGAAATCACTTTAATAACTTGCTCGGCCCTCCTCCATATGACAGCTAAATCCAAGTTACAAAATTACCCTTGGGACTTGACAACATAACCAGAGAACCCGTCATACAAGGGATATGCACTGCAATGCGAGGGACACGTCGCCACAAGCCACCATGCACAACCACACATTGGTGGATGGTCGATGAGTCTCCCCCACACGCCTGCAATGCGATAGAAAATGTGTACTCGCTTTCTACCTCTAGTCGGGCCAACCTGATTTTTTGCATTTGGATCTCAACTCGGCTGCTCAACCTGATTCTAATTTCTTCAATCATCACCAATTTCCATGTTTTCAACATCAATTCTATCCTAATTATTCCCAGATATAGTTCTATAATATATAAAAAAAAAACAAGTAAAAATTTGTGGCCAATGTTTGAACCTCTAGTTTGAAACATTCCACGTGTTTAGTCTCCTCAAATTGGAGCTGGGTTTGACCGCCTGAGTACATGGATGGAACTTATAAGCTTTATTTCGAGCTTTCACATTCCATAGATAGGAATTGAGATCAAAATTGGAATGGATCTAGGTACCACTATTTTTTCTTCGCAGTTTCTCCTAACCCATTTTCGTCACTCCTTTTTTTTCCTTTGCTCTTTTTTCTTATTCTTTCCCCATGTTTTTCCTTCTCTTCCCTTTCTTGCTTCTCGTTCACTTTTATGGTTACTTAAACCCAAGGACAATCGCAAAACCATGTGGTGCCTCCAAGCAACCAATCAAAGGAGTTTGAAGCAACATGTGTCACCACCCAAGTTTCCAACTAACCAAAGGTGCTAAATAATCACTTAAGTAAAAGGACTAAAATGCCCCTACCCCAAAATTACCAAAATGCCCTTGGGTGGACCATAGCATTTTCATACAAACTCTATTTTCAATGTGCCACCTATCTACGAAATCATGAGTTTGAAACGTAAGCATACGCCTAATCTAAACTTTCGAGATATTCCCAAAATTAAAATTGAATTTTAGACCTTTAATAACGACAAGGGTAAATACGTCATTTTCAATTTAATTTACAAAATTTCCCCAATTTCACAGTTTGCATACTTAACCGATCCAAGAGATAAAAAAAAGATCTTAAAACCAACCAACCCGAAAATGGGAATTGGTTGATGAATGGAAGTAGCAGTAAGAAAAACGTGTGGTTCTTAGGTTTTTGGATTTTTGGTGAGATGAAGGATAAGGATGGTGAAAGGATTAGTGGGAAAAAAAAAAGATAATAGGATGAAGGTGTGGGACGAGAGAAATGTGAGGAAGTCAATATGGGACAATGGAGGAGATGGAAGAGATATAAGCCATCCAAGAGATAAAAAAAAAAGATTTTAAAACCAACCAACCCGAAAATGGGAATTGGTTGATGAATGGAAGTAGCAGTAAGAAAAACGTGTGGTTCTTAGGTTTTTGGATTTTTGGTGAGATGAAGGATAAGGATGGTGAAAGGATTAGTGGGAAAAAAAGAAGATAATATGATGAAGGTGTGAGACGAGAGAAATGTGAGGAAGTCAATATGGGACAATGGAGGACATGGAGGAGATATAAGCCATCAAATTAGAAGCAAGGATATAAAAGAGGGCATAGCAGAAAAGTATAAAAGTCACCATAAAGAATGAGACAATGAGAGACCACCACAACGATGGAATCGTCATTCCAAAGCATTGAGTAGACGAAAAATTTCTAAAAGGTGGAGTGGCACGACCTATCCCAATCCCACCGGGATTAACGCGAGATGTGTCATGCTTCCGTCTAACCCACACCTAACACGAAGGGTCAGACAAAGGATAACCCAAACCTTGGCCCACTAGGGGCTTCCAGAGTGTGCCAAGATTAGTTGAGGACTGTGATGTCTCGGTTTCTGCTACAGCCCGCATCCGCGATCAACCTGGAAGGCACTAAAAACCATAAAAGCTGTGAGTGGACGAAAATAAATAATTTATCAAAAATTCATTTCATAAAGAAGACATTTATGCGCTTCACTTAAAACCATACATGCATTCAAAAACCATTTTACTTAATCAAATCAACTATAATAAAATAGTTTCTAAACCCAAGGCATTTCCTTCCTCAAATCATTAGGGCCTTAGCCCAAAACCATTAAACCAATCGTATGGGAACTCAGCCCAAAACCATAAATCCAAATCACGTGGGCCACTGCCCAAATCCTTAAACACAGAAATTTATAAATCAGTAAATCCAATAAAACACAGTTATACCAATCCTTGGCATCCCAGATGCTTGGCGTCCCAGATGCCTATCGTCCCAGATGCCTGGCATCCCAGACGACTGACGTCCAAACGTCATGTCACGGTCTAAGGCTACACGTGACACTCAGGGTCTCTCCGAGCCTATCTATTACATCCCAGATGTGTGACGTCCCAGATGTCTAAGTCCCAGACATCTAATTATAGCAATCATGCTGTTGAGTCACTATATAGTCCTTTCGCTCCGTGTAATGACCCCTCGCAAGCAATGCGTTGTGACTAACCAAGTGTCCCAGACAGTTGAAGGAGACCATCCACATATCCACATATAAGGATGGCATATGGAAAACATTTAATAAAATTATTTCAAAACCATTTAGAAAGGGTCCCTTGCCTGGAATTTCCATAAAACCATCGTAAATCCGTTTCGTAAACCATAACTGGGCCTCAAGCCCGATAGTGTAAACCAAATGGGTCTCAGCCCAATACCTCATTTCCAAACCAAAACCAGTTCATTAAACCACCATTGAAATACCAGCACGTATAAACACAATATAAAACCATAAATCTCGAAATACGTGCAAAAACATAAATCATAAAAACCATAATCATCATCATAGAAATCACATATATAAAACTATAAAACAGTTATACGTGCATCAAATTTAGAAAACAAAAGTCCACTCACAGACTGCCTTAGATGTGCCTCGATATGCATGTCATAAGCCTTTTCGGGGCTAATTCACCATCTCTGGAACTTCCGGACCTTTCCAAGTCACACCAATGGTCACTAACCGACTCTATAAGGTCATACCTAAAACTTATGAACAGTACCAGCCAGGAACACATACCGAACACACTTCCTAAAGCTAAAAACCTCGATTTGACCAAGCTAACGATCTCTAATCGACTCGAAACCGCCGCCGTTGGTGCGTATCATCAAAACTTTTAAAATGGGATGGTCTCACCTCCATATACGCTCCCACGCGCCAGTTAAAGTTTTAGATCAACATTAGTCAAAGTCAACGCTAACATCAGCAAAGTCAACGTTGACTCGATCATCTCGGTCAAAGTCAACGGGTCAACATGATCAAAGTCAATGAGTCAACTCACCGATCAACGGGTCAACTAGCCGATCAATGGATCAACTTATCGATCAACACGATCAAACTAGCCGGAAAAGTCCATTTTTGCACCAACTTCAAACTTCGATATCTCATACATTTCTCCACCAAATTAGACGTTCTACCTATGTAAATTCATCTACTCGTACTAAGGATTCCAAATCTAATTCTAGAAGTTGAAGAAAGTACCTGGATTTAATGTTATGGTCGTTCAAAGTTTCAGCCAAACTTCCGATCGTCATTCCGGCCATCTCCGACGCCCAATACGGTCCAAACTTGGCTCAACAGACTCCCCTCACCTCAAGGAACATGAAGATGAGCTTAGTTTCGATCAAAAACATCAAAATCGAAAACCCAAATTTTGGATCCTACGGTTTTACCTTGTTTTGCGATTCCCGCCAACTCCCGTGGTGGTTCTACCATCCTTGGCCGTTCCTCGGTCTCTCTCTCACGTCCTCTGTCCCTCTATGGTCTTAAGGAAGATCATGGAATGATGGAAGTGGTGTGGGTACGGGTTTGGAGAAGAAAATGAGAAAATGAAGATGAATGAAGGATGATGGTGATGATGAATGAATAAATAAAATGGACCATAGGGTAGGTGACAAATGTCACTCATCCTATGGTCCAAAATCAGATATTTGAGTCCCAATAAAAACAAACATTTTTGAAAACCAAACAATTCAAAAATAGTTCCCAATTCCTTTCGTGAACCATAACGTACCTGTACGACGTCCGATTTTGACGCGCCGTGACAGGACCCGTCCTAACTCCCCTAGGATTAACGCAGGACGTGCCTGCTCCCGTCTGACACGAAGTGTTAGACAAGGGATAATTCCAATCTTACCCCAACGGGGGCTTCCAGAGTGTGCCAGGATCGGAGAAGGAGCGTGATGTCTCAGTCTATGCTACAGCCCGCATCCGCGATCAACCTGAAGGGCATTAAAACCATTGAAAGTTGTGAGTGGAAGAAATAAATAATTTATAAAATTCATTTATCGAAAAGACATTTATGCCCTTCACTAGAAAGCATGCATGCATTCGAAAACCATTTATCAAACCATTAGTCATTAATTAAATGATTAGGGCCTTAGCCCAAAACCGTAAACGAACGTATATGGGAACTCAACTCAAAACCAATCATGTGGGAACTCAGCCCAAAACCAATCATTTGGGAACTCAGCCCAAAACCAATCATGTGGGAACTCAGCCCAAACCAAATCCATAGGGACTCCGCCCAAATCAAATCACGTAGGTCTTAGCCCAAATCCAATACATGTAGGTCTCAGCCCAAAACAATACAAGTGGGTCTCAGCCGAAAACCAATCCTCAGCATCCCTGATGCCTGACATCCCAGATGTCACAATCAATACCACTATCTTGGTTCCAAGCTACGCGTGCTACCCGGGGTCTCAATCACAAATCTCCACAGGGTCCACCCAGGTCAATGACCCGCAGATCAATGACCTTCCCTGGGGGGAGGTTTTAACCTCTAGCAATCCTACTCTTGAGTCACTATACGGACCAGTCGCTCCGTGCAATGACCCCTCGCAGGCAATGCCCCGTGACTACTTCAGGATACTACAAGACATCTGGAGGAGATAACCTTCCACTTCAGGATACTACGGGATGTCTGGAGGGCAACCGTTCGTGAGGATAATATATGGAAAACCGTTTCACAATTCATCTCAAAACCGTTCAAAGGGCTATGCCCGAGTTTTCCATAAAACCATCATAAATCCAAATCCAATTAGGGTCCTTGACCTGAAATCACATTTATAAACCAGAACTGGGCCTCATGCCCGAATTCGTAAACCAATGGGCCCCCGACCCGATCACATAAACCAAATAGGCCTCTAGCTCGATTTTTTATTAAATCAAATGGACTCCAAGTCCGATGGTTTCCAACCAAATGGGTCCCATACCCGATTCCATATTTTCAAATCCAAAACAATTCCATTAAACCCTCACAGAAATACTAGAACGTATAAGCACAGTATAAAACTGTAAATCTCGAAATGCGTGCAAATACGTAAATACTAATTACCACAATCATATGCACTCAAGGCATTTCAAAACATTGCATGCATTTATTTAGAAAGCCAAAGTCCACTCACAGACCGTCCAAGCTGCGCCTAGATACACGTTCCATAAGCCTTTCTGGGCCAATCATCGTTACCGGGACTCCCAAACCTGTCCAAATCATACTAGAGGGTTACTAACTACCTCAATAACCTCTCATTAAAGCCCACTAATTTTCCAGGATTTTTAACATATTTTAAACTCGATCCTAAACCTTCAGAAATCCCTAACTATATCGAAACGACGTTCGATTGATGAGAAACTTGTCTCAAAATGTTCGTTACATCAAAAGGATGATTTCATAAGTTGAACTCATCCTAAAATAGTGCCCTATGAGCCTCCACGCGCCTCCCCACGCACCGGGGAACAGTCATCTTCAACCTCAGGTGAACCCGGTGCAGACCGATTCACCTGGTTTTTGATCTGACCGAACCGACGTTACTGGTTCAGGCCATTTTCTACCTCATTTTCAACCCATTTTCATCCCAGTTCATTCCTATAGGTTCGTCTCATCATTTCCTACCCATCCATGTCCTTAAAAACGTGAAACACAGACAAAGTTTTTACCTTTAAATGGAAGAACCTTCGCCTAGTTTTCCTTTGTTTCCAGCCGTCTCTGACCACCTCCGGCCAAGATTCCGATCCCCAGATGCTCGAACAACCAGCAAGAACATAACCCAATTATTAGAACTCATCCCCAACGTCTAAAACAGAAAATCCAAAATTCGAATTAAAAATGGGTTACTGGTTACTTGTTTCCCCGTAGCTCCACCGCCATCCACGGCGGTTCTATCACCTCTCAACGTCACATCCTCTCACTCATCCTCAGCCTTTCACTTAATCAACATAGGTTTAGGGACGAATGGGGTCTGAGTTTTCATGGGTTTCGAGTTTGGATGGAGGTGAAACAGATAAGGATGATGGAAGGTGCATGTATGTGTGTCTGTGGGCAATGGATGAGTGACACTTGTCACTCATCCATTAGGCCTGCACTAAAATATCTGGAGCCTACAATAGGACAAAAGTCCATTTTACCTCGTAAAATATGTCATAGTAAATAGTTTCCAAAATCTTCCGTGAATCATAACTTTCCCCTTAAAGGTCTGATTTCGACGTGCTACTTGCCTGCGAACTCATATTGATCTGATCTACGTAACGGTCCTTGATCCTCGTGCATCAGACCTCCTGACTCCAAAGTCAACCTTTCGCCCTCGTTTAGGGGCAAAATTGTAATTTTGCCCTGAACGTCCGATAATCCTCGACTAATCCCCGATTAGTCCTGCTAATCCAAGTCTTAATTAATCCCAAGATTTTGGGATGGGTCGTTACATGCCGCCTGTCTACGGACTCGTATCGACTCGATCTACATAACAGTTCTGGGTCCTCGTACATTTGACTTTCCGAGTCAAAAGTCAACATTTTACCTATTCCCAGGGAAAAATCATCATTTTACACCGTCCATCTGCGATTCCTTAACTTGTCCTTAATTAATCCGAAAATTCAGGACAGGTCGTTACATGAAGTAGTGACGAAGGACACATAAAAAGGGAGAAAACTCGGCTAAAAGAATGAAGACAAGAATGATACCGATTTTAGAGTGGGAAATTAATCCATGAAGACACATGGTTAATTCATCCAAGGCACATGGTTAATTCATCTACCATTGATTCCTTTTGCATTGATCTTAGTAATTATAGTCTAGAATTAAGTGTTTTCAAATTCAAAAAATTAATTATGTCTTGTGCATTTTCTAAGGCATATGTTTCCCATTAGTCATTCATGCACCATATTTATTAAATAGTCAAACCTATTTATTAGGGATGTCCATGACTAGCCTACAATTAACCCGCTCATTTGGAGGAAGGAATCATCCAATAATTATTCAATAAAAAATTTCTTAGTGAAGAGTGTTCTTCCTAACTATCTTCTTTTATCTCTTTAGTGGATACCATTGAGTAGCAAGTTGTTTAACTCTTATCTCTAAGGTGGATTCTTTAGAGTGGCGAGTTTCCTATCCAAGAGTGTTCACTTGTGTTATCTTCTAAAAAATTTCCATTAGTCCCGTGTCATTTTGGTATCAGAGCTTGTCGGTCATGGCTAGACGTCGTGGTCATCGTCACCCTCGAAGGGATGATGTTCGTGAAGAGCAAAAGCGTGATCTTCGTGACACGGAGGTGGATGATCTAAGGAGAAGAGGGCAGCATCTCTAGCAGCATCTTAAGCATTACAAACCTTTGGAATATGATGATTATCATCATAGTTCAGAGTATGAATCTGAGACTGTTCATAACAGGACCCATCCCAATCCCTCTGGATTATCGTGCGATGTGCCTACTACCATCTGGCACCACGTGCTAGATAAGGGATAAAACGGTAAGCCTCTTGGTTATCTAGAGTACGCAGGGATCTGTGGGGTTACGCAGCGGCATGTGATGTTTCGTTCCCTGCCACCGACCGCATATGTGATCAACCTGAAGGGTATCAATGACAGGACCTGTCCCAACGGACTTTGATAATCGTGCCCGGTGTTGCTCCCGTCTGACAAGTCAACTGAAGTCCCGAAATTACCCTTCAGCACCTATCAGACAAGGGATAACTGCACTGATTTCCGCTCATGCCTCCACCTCTCGATCAGCCCCGAACGTCGTACCATGGCCTGGAAGGTCAATAAAACAGAAAAGGAGTGAGTGGACAAAAATAATATCATTTGATAATACATTTCAATACATACCATTTATCCCTCCAGCTTATCAAACCATGCATGTATAGGGAAAAACATATGAATCACAATCACCGGCTTTCTAGCCAAATCACATGAAAAATATCAACCGGCTCTCAAGCCAAACATATGAAAACATAATCACCTAGCGACAAAGACCAGAAAACCCGTACCCAATACCAGTACACAATCAATATCAACATCAAACAGCACTACTCACAAGTGCACAATCAATCAATCAATCAATCAATCCGCACTTCTCACAAGTGCGCAAATAATCACACAGTCCAATTCGCACTACACGTAGGCCAACCTAGGAAACTGCACTCAGGCACCATTCGAGTCATATCAGTCATGTCTGGGAACTGCACACGCACTATCTAGACGTACCACATACTCGGGAACTGCACTCACGCAACATCCGAGTCACGTCTAGGAACTGCACTCGCACTATCCAGAAGATGGCCAAGTATCCACAATCACAAACACAATCCATTCCACAAACACATATCAATCATATCCATGACTTCAAACCAAGTCAAAAGCATTCCCGACAGGGTCTCAAGCCCAAATGCCATTTACACGTAAATTCGTAAAATCTCATTTTAAAAAAAAAATAAAATAATCCAAAAATCATCATTGACTCATCAACTAAGTCACAATATCCTTTTAGAAACCTTTTTTACTCCGGGCCTAGCCCAAAACATCATTCGCTTAAAATAATCATTAAATCACAAATAATCATGCCAATTCATCATGACATCATTGCAACTCAAATCATGCAATCAATCATGTAAAACATTTAACTATGCATGTATAATGGTTTACAAAACAAACGTCCACTCATATCGTCCAAACCGCTCGCTTTCCGAGCTGCACGCGTCTCCGTAATTTCCGATACGTTCCAGAAATCCCAAGTCCTACCCAAAATTATCATTATGGGTCACTAATGACTCAATGAATATCATATCAATTTCCCATAATTTTTTGAGAATTAATTATGAATTAAAAACGTAACATAAACCTTCGGACCCTCGAAACAATATCGAAACGGTGTCCGATTAACTCGAAACCAATGCAAAAATGTTCGTTACATTGCATAGAACAAAAGCTATGTTGAACTCACCTCGGGAATTGTGCCCACAAGCCCTTACACGCCGCCGTGAGTGGCTGCGCGTGAAACTCACGTGCGTGCTACAGTGTCACCACCTTCACCCGTTTAACTGTAAACGGATCCTGCAACCCGCGAACAGACCCGTTCGATTCCCATCAATTCCACATAAATTTCTACAATTGAACCGTCCATTAGCATCGTTATGGACCCAATTTAGGTTCTGTTAATCCAATTACATAAACACTTACCTTCATTCCTCAATTCAATATCAATTTCTCGAAGAACAGTTGAGTTGTGTTCATCCATCGTAGTCCATCAATTCGACCCGTTTTCTTTCAATTGATCCAGCCAACAGCTTCGTAGGAGTCCCCTAAGTGTATTTCCAACCTCAATTTCATCCTTCAATCCCTCTAAGATCACAACTCAAACCTCGAATTTCTTCTCTGTCACTAGGTCCGTTCAGAGCCAAAACAGGATCAATTTTCTTCGTTTTTAATCGGGTTCGAATCGCCTTAAGCTCCATAACCTTAATCCAAGGTCAATTTCAAAAATCGTGGTCCCTGGTTTCAAATTCGAAACTTAATCAATTCAAATTTACATGGGTTTTGGGTTCGGTTTCTCTGGGTTTTCTTTCACAATTCATCTCTTTCAATTCCCTTTAGTTTCTTACGGTTTCAATCTCAATTGCATCAATTTCTCAATTGACTTTGGTTGCTCGGAAGATTAATCAGATAGTGTATGTTCTCTCTGTTTTTCAAACACATACACCCACACGGTTTTGATAATTCAAACACATATATCTCCACATATCATATAACATTCAAGGCCACTAATTCATCCATTATGGTGACAGATGTCACCAAGTGACAATTCTTTATCCAAATCAGTGAGGGGCAGGTGTCAATTCCTCTGATGAGTCACCAAACAGGTAAAAAGACCAATTTTCCCTTCCTTGCATAATTACCAAAATGCCCCTCACAATTCTAGACCCATAACATTCACATCCGACCTCCAATTGACGCATGCCGCCTGTCTACAGATTCAGCGTCCCAAAACCTATCCAACGGTACTTCTGGAAGGTCCAAACAAGGTCCATATCAAAAAGTCAACTTTTGCCCCCCCACAACCATGGGCAAAATCGTTATTTCCTTCCAAATTTTCCAATTTTTCCAATTTTTCCGTTTTCGAATTTTCGGGTCGTCACAACTTTCGCCCCTTAAAGAATTTCGTCCTCGAAATTCGGATGTTCCTCTATAACAACAATCGTGGAGACTCAATTCACATCCAATTCAAAACTTCGAGTTCCCACGTGAACCCTTACTCGTTATGTGCAACCATAATCACTTTTTCTAGCTTTCCCGGCTCGTCCCGAGCCCCTATATCACATCATGTCTCATCTTGAGTCCTAAACCAACTCCTGACTCCGATTAACTCCAAATCCAATGTCTCGAATCCTCTCGAGTCTGAATTCAACATTCACTAACATCAATGCCACCACTGGCATATCCGGTCACCCAACAAACACCCCTAGGCGAACCATATCCTATCCAAGATCACTCATCCAACCCCCTATCCTTGGGTCAAGTTTAACCTAGGCCCAACATTGCCATTAATATACCATATCGTAAACAACCATCCGGACCAACACAAGTCCGACACAACTAAAACACAAGATGCAATGTTCGATCCCCAATCCAGGGCCATAATCACTCCAGGCATTTTCGATACCCTCATATCCCGTCTAATCACCAGGCCGCTCACAGGGCTCGTATCTTGGAGGCATGGAAAATCAGTAACCCAATGCTCTGATACCAATTTGACAGGACCCGTCCCAACTTACCTTTGATAACCGTGCCCGGTCCTGCTCCCGTTTGACAAGTTAACTGAAGTCCCGAAATTACCTTTCAGCACCTATCACAATCACCGACTTTCTAGCCAAATCACATGAAAAATATCAAATCCCGGCTCTCAAGCCAAAAATATGAAAACATAATCACCTGCCAACAAAGACCAGAAAACCCGTACCCAATACCAGTACACAATCAATATCAACATCAAACAACACTACTCACAAGTGCACAATCAATCAATCCATCAATTAATCCGCACTTCTCACAAGTGCGCAAACAATCACACAGTCCAGTTCGCACTACGCGTAGGCCAGCCTCGGAAACTGCACTCAGGCACCATCCGAGTCATATCAGTCATGTCTGGGAACTGAATACAAACCATCTAGACGTACCACATACTCGGGAACTGCAATCACGCAACATTCGAGTCACGTCTAGGAACTGCACTCGCACCATCCAGAACATGGTCCATTATCCACAATCACAAACACAATCCATTCCACAAACACATACCAATCATATCCATGACTTCATACCAAGTCAAAAGCATTCCCGACAGGATCTCAAGCTCAAATGCCATTTACACGTAAATCCGTAAAATCTCATTTTTTAAACAATAAAATAATCCAAAAATCATCATTGACTCATCAACTAAGTCACAATATCCTTTTAGAAACCTTTTAGACTCCGGGCCTAGCCCAAAACATCATTCGCACATTTCTCGTAAAACGTGCTCGAAATACCGATTAAAATAATCATTAAATCGCAAATAATCATGCCAATTCATCATGACATCATTGCAACTTAAATCATATAATCAATCATGTAAAACATTTAACTATACATGTATAATGGTTTATAAAACAAACGTCCACTCACACACCGTCCAAACCGCTCGCTTTCTGAGTTGCACGCGTCTCCGTAATTTCTGATACGTTCCAGAAATCCCAAGTCCTGCCCAAAATTATCATTATGGGTCACTAATGACTCAATGAATATCATATCAATTTCCCATAATTTTCCGAGAATTAATTACGAATTAAAAACGTAACATAAACCTTCGAACCCTCAAAACAATATCGAAACGGTGTCCGATTAACTCGAAACCAATTAAAAAATGTTCGTTACATTGCATAGAACAAAAGACATGTTGAACTCACCTCGGGAATTGTGCCCACGATCCCTTACGTTCTGCCATGAGTGGCTGCGCGTGAAACTCACGCGCGTGCTACAGTGTCACCACCTTCACCCGTTTAACTATAAACGGATCCTGCAACCCGCGAACAGACCCGATTCGATTCCCATCAATTCTGCATCAATTTCTACAATTGAACCGTCCATTAGCATCGTTATGGACCCAATTTAGGTTCTATTAATCCAATTACATAAACACTTACCTTCATTCCTTAATTCAATATCAATTTCTCGAAGAACAGGTGAGTTCTGTTCATCCATCGTAGTCCACCAATTGGACCCGTTTTCTTTCAATTGATCCAGCCAACAGCTTCGTAGGAGTCCTCTAAGTATATTTCCAACCTTAATTTCATCCTTCAATCCCTCCAAGATCACAACTCAAACCTCGAATTTCTTCTCTGTCACTAGGTCCGTTCAGAGCCAAAACAGCATCAATTCTTTTCGTTTTTAATCGGGTTCGAATCGCCTTAAACTCCTTAAACTTAATCCAAGGTCAATTTCAAAAATCGTGGTCCCTGGTTTCAAATTCAAAACTTAATCAATTCGAATTTTCATGGGTTTTGGGTTCGGTTTCTCTGAGTTTTCTTTCACGATTCATCTCACTCCATTCCCTTTAGTTTCTCACGACTTCACTCTCAATTGCATCAATTGCTCAATTGATTTTCGTTGCTGGGAAGATTAATCAGACAGTGTATGTTCTCTCTGTTTTTCAAACACACACACCCACACGGTCTTGATAATTCAAACACATATATCTCCACATATCAGATAGCATTCAAGGCCACTAATTCATCCATTATGGTGACAGATGTCACCAAATGAAAATTCTTTATCCAAATCAATGAGGGGCAGGTGTCAATTCCTCTGATGAGTCACCAAACAGGCAAAAAGACCAATTTGCCCTTCCTTGCATAATTACCAAAATGCCCCTCACAATTCTAGCCCCTTAACTTTCACGTCTGACCTCTGATTGACGCATGCCACCTGTCTACGGATTCAGCGTCCCAAAACCTATCCAACGGTACTTCTGGAAAGTCCAAACAAGGTCCCAATCAAAACGTCAACTTTTGCCCCTCATAACCATGGGCAAAATCTTCATTTCCTTCCAATTTTTCCAATTTTTCCTTTTTCGAATATTGAGGTCGTCACAACTTTCGCCCCTTAAATAATTTCGTCCTCGAAATTCGGATGATCCTCTCCAACAACAATCGTGGAGACTCAATTCACATCAAATTCAATACTTCGGGTTCCCACGTGAAACCCTACTCGTTATGTGCAACCATAATCACCTTTTCTAGTTTCCCCGCCTCGTCCCGAGCCCCTATATCCCATCATGACTCATCCCGAGTCCTAAACCAACTCCTGACTCCTATTAAGTCCAAATCCAATGTCTCGACTCCTCTCGAGTCTGAATTCAACATTCACTAACATCAATGCCACCACTGGCATATCCGGTCACCTAGCAAACACCCCTAGGCGAACCATATCCTATCCAAGATCACTCATCTGACACCCTATCCTCGGGTCAAGTTTAACCTGGGCTCAACATGCCTATTCATATACCATATCGTAAACAACCATCCGGACCAACATAAGTCTGACACAACCAGAACACAAGATGAAATGTTCGATCCCCAATCCAGGGCCATAGTCACTCCAGGGATTTCCGATACCCTCATATCCCGTATAATCACCAGGTCGCGCACAAGGTTCGTATCTCGGAGGCATGGCAAATCAATAACCCTATGATATGATACCAATTTGACAAGACCCGTCCCACCTGGAATTTGATAACAGTGCCCAGTCTTGCTCCCTTTTGACAAATCAGCTGAAGTCCCGAAACTACCTTTCAGCACCTATTATACAAGGAATAACTGCACTGATTTCCGCTCATGCATCCGCCTCTCGATCTGCCCCTAATGTCGTACCAAGGCCTGGAGGACCAACAAAACAGAAAAGGTGTGAATGGACAAAAATAATATCATTTGAAAATACATTTCAATATAGGCCATTTACCCCTCCAATTTATCAAACCATGCATGCATAGGGAAAAATATATGAATCACAATCACCGGCTTTCTAGTCAAATCACATGAAAAGTATCAAATCCCGGCTCTCAAACCAAACATATGAAAGCATAATCACCTGGCGACAAAGACCAGAAAACCCGTACTCAACACCAGTACGCAATCAATATCAACATCAAACAGCACTACTCACAAGTGCACAATCAATCAATCAATCAATCAATCTGCACTACTCACAAGTGCGCAAATAATCACACAGTCAAATCCGCACTATGCGTAGGCCAACCTCGGGAACTGCACTCAGGCACCATCCGAGTCATATTAGTCATGTGAGGGAACTGCACACGCACCATCTAGACGTACCACATACTCGGGAACTGCACTCGCGCAACATCCGAGTCACGTCTAGGAACTGCACTCGTACCATCCAGAACATGGTCCAGTATCCATAATCACAAACCCAATCCATTCCACAAACACATATCAATCATATCTACGACTTCAAACCAAGTCAAAAGCCTTCCCGACAGGGTCTCGAGCCCAAATGCCATTTACACGTAAATCCGTAAAATCTCATTTTAAAACAATAAACTAATCCAGAAATCATCATTGACTCATCAACTATGTCACAATATCCTTTTAGAAACCTTTTTTACTCCGGGCCTAAACCAAAACATCATTCGCACATTTCTCCTAAAACGTGCCTGAAAGACCGATTAAAATAATCATTAAATCACAAATAATCATGCCAATTCATCATGACATCATTGCAACTCAAATCATGCAATCAATCATGTAAAACATTTAAATATGCATGCATAATGGTTTATTTAACAAACGTCCACTCACACACCGTCCAAACCGCTCGTTTTCCGAGCTGTACGCGTTTCCGTAATTTCCGATACTTTCAGAAATCTCAAATCCTGCCCAAAATTATCATTAAGGGTCACTAATGACTCAATGAATATCATATCAATTTCCCATAATTTTCCGAGAATTAATTATAAATTAAAAACGTAACATAAACCTGCATAGAACAAAAGTCATGTTGAACTCACATCGGGAGTCGTGCCCACGCGCCCTCACGCGCATGCTACAGTGTCACCACCTGCAACCGTTTAACTATAAACGGATCCTGCAACCCGCGAACAGACCCGATTGGATTCCCAACAATTCTGCATCAATTTCTACAATTGAACCGTCCATTAGCATCGTTATGGACGCAATTTAGGTTCTGTTAATCCAATTACATAAACACTTACCTTCATTTCTCAATTCAATATAAATTTATCGACGAACAGTCGTGTTGTGTTCATCCATCGTAGTCCATCAATTCGACCCGTTTTCTTTCAATCGATCGAGCCAACAGCTTTGTAGCAGTCTTCTAGGTATATTTCCAGCCTCAATTTCATAATTCAATCCCTCCAAGATTACGACTCAAACCTCGAATTTCTTCTCTGTCACTAGGTCCGTTTAGAGCCAAAACAGCATCAATTCTTTTCGTTCTTAATCGGGTTCGAATCGCCTTAAGCTCTATAAACTTAAACCAAGGTCAATTTCAAAAAACGTGGTCCCTGGTTTCAAATTCGAAACTTAATCAATTCAAATTTTCGTGGGTTTTGGGTTCGGTTTCTCTGGGTTTTCTTTCACGGTTCATTTCTCTCAATTCCCTTTAGTTTCTCACGATTTCACTCTCAATTGCATCAATTTCTCAATTGATTTTCGTTGCTGGGAAGATTAATCAGACAGTGTATGTTCTCTCTGTTTTTCAAACACACACACCCACACGGTTCTGATAATTCAAACACATATATCTCCACATATCATATAACATTCAAGGCCACTAATTCATCCATTATGGTGACAGATGTCACCAAGTGACAATTCTTTATCCAAATCAATGAGGGGCAGGTGTCAATTCCTCTGATGAGTCACCAAACAGGCAAAAAGACCAATTTTCCCTTCCTTGCATAATTACCAAAATGCCCCTCACAATTTTAGACCCAAAACTTTCACGTCTGACCTCTGATTGACGCATGCCACCTGTCTACGGATTCAGCGTCCCAAAACCTATCCAACGGTACTTCTGGAAATTCCAAACAAGGTCCCGATCAAAAAGTAAACTTTTGTCCCTCATAACCATGGGCAAAATCGTCATTTCCTTCCAATTTTTCCAATTTTTCCTTTTTCGAATTTTCGGGTCGTCACAACTTTCGCCCCTTAAAGAATTTCGTCCTCGAAATTCGGATGTACCTTTCCAACAACAATCATGGAGACTCAATTCACATCCAATTCAATACTTCGGGTTCCCACGTGAACCCCTACTCATTATGTGCAACAATAATCACTTTTTCTAGCTTTCTCGGCTCGTCCCGAACCTCTATATCACATCATGACTCATCCCGATTCCTAAACCAACTCATGACTCCTATTATGTCCAAATCCAATGTCTCGACTCCTCTCGAGTCTGAATTCAACATTCAACAACATCAACGCCACCACTAGCATATCCGGTCACCCAGCAAACACCCCTAGGCGAACCATATGCTATCCAAGATCACTCATCCGACACCCTATCCTCGGGTCAAGTTTAACCTGGGCCCAACATTGCCAGTCATATACCTTATCGTAAACAACCATCCGGACCAACACAAGTCAGACACAACCAGAACACAAGATGCAATGTTCGATCCACAATCCAGGGCCATAGTCACTCCAGGGATTTCTGATACCCTCATATCCCGTCTAATCACCAGGCCGCACACAGGGCTCGTATCTCGGAGGCATGGCAAATCAGTAACCCAATGCTCTAATACTAATTTGACAGTACCCGTGCCAACTGGACTTTGATAACCGTACCCGGTCCTGCTCCCGTTTGACAAGTCAACTGAAGTATCGAAACTACCATTCAACACCTATCAGACAAGGGATAACTGCACTGATTTCCGCTCATGACTCCGCCTTTCGATCAGCCCCGAACGTCGTACCACGGCTTGGAGGGTCAGAAAAACAGAAAAGGTGTGAGTGGACAAAAATAATATCATTTGAAAATACATTTCAATATAGACCATTTACCCCTCCAGTTTTTCAAACCATGAATACAAAGGGAAAAACATATGAATCACAATCACCGGCTTTCTAGCCAAATCATGTGAAAAGTATCAAATCCCGGCTCTCAAGCCAAACATATGAAAACATAATCACCTGGTCAAAAAGACCAGAAAACCCGTACCCAATACCAGTACACAATCAATATCAACATCAAACAGCACTACTCACAAGTGCACAATCAATCAATCAATCAATCAATCCGTACTTCTCACAAGTGCGCAAATAATCACACAGTCCAATTCGCACCTACACGTAGGCCAACCTAGGAAACTGCACTCAGGCACCATCCGAGTTATATCAGTCATGTCTGGGAACTGTACACGCACTATCTAGACGTACCACATACTCGGGAACTGCACTCACGCAACATCCGAGTCACGTCTAGGAACTGCACTCGCACCATCCAGAACATGGTCCAGTATCCACAATCACAAACACAATCCATTCCACAAACACATATCAATCATATCCATGACTTCATACCAAGTCAACAGCAATTCCGACAGGATCTCAAGCCCAAATGCCATTGACACGTAAATCCGTAAAATCTCATTTTTAAACAATAAAATAATCCAAAAATCATCATTGACTCATCAACTAATTCACAATATCCTTTTACAAATCTTTTTTACTCCGGGCCTAGCCCTAAACATCATTCGCACATTTCTCGTAAAACGTGCCCAAAAGACCGATTAAAATAATCATTAAATCACAAATAATCATGCCAATTCATCATGACATCATTGCAACTCAAATCATGCAATCGATCATGGAAAACATTTAACTATGCATGTATAATTGTTTATAAAGCAAACGTCCACTCACACACCGTCCAAACCGCTCGCTTTCCGAGCTATACGCGTCTCCGTAATTTCTGATATGTTCCAGAAATCCCAAGTCCTGCCCAAAATTATCATTATGGGTCACTAATGACTCAATGAATATCGTATAAATTTCCCATAATTTTTCGAGAATTAATTACGAATTAAAAACGTAACATAAACCTTCGGACCCTCGAAACAATATGTGTCCGATTAACTCGAAACCAATGCAAAAATGTTCGTTACATTGCATAGAACAAAAGACATGTTGAACTCACCTCGGGAATTGTGACCACGATCCCTCACGCGCCGCCGTGAGTGGCTGCGCGTGAAACTCACGCGTGCTACAGTGTCACCACCTTCACCCGTTTAACTGTAAACGGATCCTGCAACCCGCGAAAAGACCCGATTCGATTCCCATTAATTCTGCATCAATTTCTACAATTGAACCGTCCATTAGCATCGTTATGGATCCAATATAGGTTATGTTAATCCAATTACATAAACACTTACCTTCATTCCTCAATTCAACATCAATTTCTCGAAGAACAGTCGAGTTCAGTTCATCCATCGTAGTCCATCAATTGGACCCGTTTTCTTTCAATTGATCCAGCCAATAGCTTCGTAGGAGTCCTCTAAGTATATTTCCAACCTCAATTTCATCCTTCAATCCCTCGAAGATCACAACTCAAACCTCGAATTTCATCTATGTCACTAGGTCCGTTCAGAGCCAAAACAACATCAATTCTTTTCGTTTTTAATCGGGTTCGAATCGCCTTAAGCTCCATAACCTTAATCCAAGGTCAATTTCAAAAATCTTGGTCCCTGGTTTCAAATTCAATACTTAATCAATTCGAATTTTCATGGGTTTTGGGTTCGATTTCTCTGGGTTTTCTTTCACAATTCATCTCTATCAATTCCCTTTAGTTTCTCACGATTTCACTCTCAATTGCATCAATTTCTCAGTTGATTTTGGTTGCTGGGAAGGTTAATCAGACAGTGTATGTTCTCTCTGTTTTTCAAACACACACACCCACACGGTTTTGATAATTCAAACACATATATCTCCACATATCAGATAACATTCAAGGCCACTAATTCATCCATTATGGTGACAGATGTCACCAACTGAAAATTCTTTATCCAAATCAGTGAGGGGCAGGTGTCAATTCCTCTGATGATTCACCAAACAGGCAGAAAGACCAATTTGCCCTTCCTTGCATAATTGCCAAAATGCCCCTCACAATTCTAGACCCATAACTTTCACGTCCGACCTCCGATTGACACATGTCGTCTGTCTACGGATTCAGCATCCCGAAAGCTATCCAACCGTACTTCCGGAAATTCCAAACAAGGTCCCGATCAAAAAGTCAACTTTTGCCCCCCACAACCAAGGGAAAAATCTTAATTTCCTTCCAATTTTTCCTATTTTTCCTTTTTCGAATTTCCGGGTCGTCACAATCAAAAACCATAAAAGCTATGAGTGAACAAAAAAAAAATCAGTTATAAAAAAATTTAATCGAAAAGACTTTTATACCCTTCACTTAAAGACATGCATGCATCAGAAAACAAGTTATAACAAATAAGTTCTTTAACTCAAATCATATGGCTTTTCAATTCCATAATCAGTGAAAAATGCTTCTCAAATCAACCAGTGAAAAACATTTGTCACATCTCATATCACATCAGTGAAATCCTCTGTACACACAGCACCCATCGAAAACAAACATAACCAATCCTCGTACCCAACATCAGTCACAATATCTCAGCAACACGTGCCCAATAGCTCTAGGACTGTTCCAATCCGAGCACATCACCAAGAACTCATCACCGACCAACGTTCTAGATCTTCGTGAACAGATCACCGATCGATCTCCAAATAATACCAACACTCCTAAGTCGAGCCTCCCTTGGCTGCACGACAACAAGCAGTGTTTCGTGACCTCTCTGGGCGAGCACATCCCATCCCGTAGGTGAGCATTATCACCAAGACTTTTCCAGGGAAACACATTCCTATCGAAAGCCCTCAACCATATCAATCTCACAAATTCCTACCGAAATCCCTCAACCATATCAATCTCAAGAGGATGGTCTCAGTGAAAGCAGTAGCCAAATATCGTAGAGACTCAGCCCAAAATCATCTCAATAGGGTCTATACCCGAATATAATTTCATCAATTCAGTTTCAAAAAAACCATCATAACACACAGTGTCTAGCAACACTTCATAAATCCAGGATTCCTCGAATCCTATCAAATCCACAATTGGATCTCATGCCCGAAATATCTTTCATAAATCATAATTGGGTCACAGCCCGATGTCATTTTCTCGCGTTTGACTATACTCTAAGTCAAACCTTAAATCAACTGGGACTCAAGCCCAAAACACATTTCCAAATCCAAAAACCATTTCGTTATTCAAATCATTTTCCAAATTCCAAGCAATCAAATGGGATTTCCAATTGGGACTCATGCTTGGATACCAAATTGTCATGACCCAACCCTCCTCGGTCAGGACCCGACTCATCTAGCACCATATTGTCCGCTTTGGGCCTCGCCCTCACGGTTTTGTATTCGGGAGCTCATGGTGCAACTTCCCAGGGGGTCACCCATCATGTAATTGCACCAGCCTCAACTCGCTTAACTTTGGGGTTCCAATCCCCCCTAAAGCCACTTGAGCTCCCAAAAGGCCTAGTGCTAGATAGGTGTCTACCTACACCTTTAAGGCACACCACCATTCCCTTCCCAGACCATTCCCCGCTCGCAGGAATATGGGGCCATTCACCGTTCCCTCCAAGACACGGGTCATACAATAGGTCTGACAGATGATGACATGGGCTGCCACGTCAACATCATCAACCTCAGGCCGGGTCAACCCAAACCTCTATAACGGGTCATTTGACCCGTGACCTTGACCCGACCTTATCTCGATCATCCAGCCACCAATTTCCTCCGTTCTTCACCCAATCGACTCACCTACTTCCTAGAAAGGGATCTACGGCCTCAAAAATTGAAGAAAGTGCCTCGAAATACCTGTTCGATCTTTAATCCTCACAGCCAACCTTCTAGCCTTCTTCCTAGGTGTTTTCTCCGTCTATTCTCCTCGATTCTTAAGCATATGAACTAGCCTCAACTCAAGGAGCATAACAAGGGCATCAGAATGGGTCCCAAACGTGCGAAAATCAAAAACCAATTTCAATGGGTTTTGAGTTTTACCTTTTTCAACTTTCTTTAGTAGTCCATGACAGCTCTGTCATCCTTCCACTGTTTCTTGGTATCAAATGCTCAAGATTAGTGACTAATGAAGGATTAGTGAGATTAATCGATGATTAGTTGAGTGAAATCGTACAGACGGTGTCAAATGACTGTTTTGCCTTTAATCTTGGGTAAAATGTTTACTTTTGACTCAAGGAGTCAAACGTACGAGGACCGATGACCGTGAAGTAGATCGGGTCGTCATGAGTCCGTAGACAGGTGTCACATCGAAATCGAATGTTCATCGAGAAAGTTATGGTTCACGAAAGTTTGGGGAAACTATTGCACGAATTACGAGATGGTTTTCATTTGTCATCATTTGGGCTCAGATATTTGTTTCAGGCCCAATGGATGAGTGACAAGTGTCACTCATCCCATTAGTCCTTAACCCCAAATTGTGGATCTCAATCATGATTGGTGGGTTTTTATATTAAAATAATACTATTTTGATTATTTTATAATTCCCACATCTCTCATCTCTTAGTCCTCACCATCCATCTCTGTCTCTTCCTCTCATCTCCACCCTTCATCTCCATCATTTTTTTATCATCTGATTATCATCATCAAACTTCATCATCTTTCATTTTTCTTCAAAAACCTGAACACCCATTCCCTTGCAGCCCCTCCAAACCTCATTATTTGTATGTGGTATGTGAATGGAAAAGTGAGAGGGAAGAGAGACGATGATGATGAGGCAATTAGGGAGGACTCTCGTGGACGGTGGTGAAGGCCCAAAGGCAAAACCCATGAGGTATGGTTTTTACTTAAAAAATGAAAAACTAGTATTTGAGGTGTGTCAATCGATTTGATCAATCGTTTTGTGTTCTAGGGACCAGGACGAGTCGTTTGGTACTGGTTTCGTGGACCCAGGTGGCTGGAATCGCGAGAAACAGACGGTGGAACGTTGGCCGTGAATTCTTCGAACGGGGAGGTAATTTCTAGGCCATTTTTCGTATGTTTTGAGGACATAGAATGATAGGAAATGATTATAGGAAGTATAGGAATTGAAATGGACGAAAACAGACCAAAAATGAGAGAGATATGGGTTTGGACCGGTCACGCCGGTCCAGCCGGACTGGAATTGCAGGGCTAAACCGGATCGAATGGCTCGTGAGGGCCTGTGGGACTTCTTCTGGGAAAGTGTCCAACATGACTTTTAACTTATTTTATGTAACGAACATTTTGGGACTGGTTTCGTGTCGATCAGACATCGTTTCGATATAGTTCGGGATGTCCGAAAGTTTAGGATCGTGTTTAAAAATGTTTATAAATTTGGGAAAATTATGGGACTTAAATGAGAGGTATGAGGTAGTTAGTAACCCTCTAGTAACCTTCAAACTTGAAGTCCATTTTAGTTACATTATCGGGCCAGGGGCCCAATGGGTTCGTGAATTGATGGATTGATTTCGGATTTGGAAATATGGAATCGGGCATGAGACCCATTTGATTTACGAACTCTCGGACTTGGAGTCCATTTGATTTAATAAGGCATCGGGCTAGAGGCCCATTTGGTTTACAGGATCGGGTCGGGGACCCATTTGGTTTACGAAATCGGGCTTGAGGCCCAATTTGTTTACATGATCGGGCTTGAGGCCCAATTGGTTATGCTATCGGGCATGATTCCCATTTATGGTTTATAAATGGATTTCGGGTTTGGAGACCCTAAATTGATTTGGATTTGGAAACACGAATTTCTGGTTTCATAACGGTTTATGGGGACCGGGCATGGATCATTTGAAAGGTTTGAAAGGTATTGAGAATGATTACGAAATGGTATTTCATATATACTATCCTTTTATTTATGGATTGTCTCCTTTAGGTGGGTCGTTGACTTGGGTGGACCCTAGAGTAGACACAGAGCACTAACTGAGTGGAGTCGCCCCTGTGGGGTTCCTTACTCAGAGGAAGGCATTTATGGATTATAACCCCCAGGGAGGATCATTGATCTGCGGACATTGACCTCGGTGGACCCTAGGGAGAATTGGGATTTGAGACCCCGAATAGCACGCGCGTAGCTTTGGAAACTGTGACCGGATTGGTTATATGGTAAATGGTAAACATGAATTATTGGATTTCAGAAATGGTATTTCTGTATTTTATGGATTTGGGCAATGACCCACATACTCGGATTTACGGTTTTGGGCTGAGTTCCACATATGGTTGATATGTTATGGATTTGTGTAAATGGATTTGGGTAGGGGTCCGTATGGCTTGGATTTATGGAATTTGGGGCTGAAACCCTAATAATGGTTTAATTAAAGAAAATGGTTTGATAAATGGTTTTTTCGAATGCATGCGTGCTTTTTAGTGAAGGGCATAAATGTCTTTTTGAGATAAATGAGTTTTATTAAACTATTTATTTTCGTCCACTCACAACTTTTGTTGTTTTTAATGTCATTTAGGTTGATCACAGATGCGAGCTATAGTAGAGACCGAGACATCACACTCCTCCTCCACTGATCCTGGCGTGCTCTAGAAGCCCGGTCGGGCTGAAGGTTTTGAATGATCCCTTGTCTCACACTTCGTGTTAGACTGAAGCATGACACATCCCGTGATAATTCCGGGGGGATTGGGATGGGTTAGTCAGTCTGGGTTTGAATGGAAAAAATGAAAAACAAATGAAGATGATGGTGATGCATAAAGATGGGAAAATAGGCCAATGGGATGGGTGACACTTGTTCCTTTGGTTCATATTAGATGTTTTGGGTCCCACTAAAGACAACTCAGATCCACTTTTCTGAAAATCGTGCAATCGTAGCATGAATGGACGAGTTTGACTCGTGATGCGATGGTTCAGTAAGTACCTCAGTTGGAATGCTTGTTTGATGGCTTAGTGTGTGATGGGTGATCCTTAATAGGATGTGGTTCACCCAGGGGTGTTTACTAAGTGACCAGATATGCATATAGTGGCATTAATAATGGATGTTGGAATTGGACTCGAGAGGAGCCAAGGTATAGAAATTGAACTAAAAAAAGAGTCAGAATATTATTTAGGACTCTAGACGAGTCACCGTAATGTGTTAGGGCTCGGAAAGTGCCAAGAAGGTTGAAATAAAATCACAGTTTCACATAGCGAACGAGGGTTCGGGTGAAAACCTGCGGTACACAAAGATTTAGGTTTAGATTCCATGAGATAGTTTAGTTCATTAGGACGCCAGTTGGGTCCGCTGGGAGATGTAGTGCCATAGTTGGTCGTACAGTGACTTGTTATTCTCGTGGATAGCCTGGTCACATCATGAGAAAGTGTCCACACCAACTAGGTGGTAGTGGTACATGTCGAGGAGCACTTAAGCACAAGTACGACCTCGACTTTTGATATGATAGGTGGTATTAACCTAGTGGCTGATTTGATACTCGTGGATTTATATGATTTTGATGTTATCCTTGGGGTAAAAGTTGACTTTTTGATCGGGATGCTATTTGGACTTTTTCGGGAAGACCGTTGCGTAGGTCTCGTGGCGCTGAGTCTGTAGACAGGCCGCATGCCAAAATCGGATTTCAGGTAAGCAAGTTATGGGTCAAGAAATGCCAAGGGAATTTTGGTAATTATGCAAGGAAGGGCAAAATGGTCATTTGGTTGGGTTTTTGTTGAGTCATTGAGGGCGATGACTCACCTATTTATTTTGTGACATCTGTCACGTTCAAATTGAGCTTGGTGGCACAAGGTGAGGTGTTCCAGTGCGTTTTGTTCAAAATGGGATGAACAAAACTCCAATCCTTCCACTTCGATATGCATCACGTACACCAAATTGTGAGGTGAGACCAAATGAATAACTAAGAAATTGAGAGTAACTGGGAAAGAAAAACATGAAAGAAAAAACGAAAGCAAATGAGAGGAAGAAGCCTGAAACCCGAAACCCAACTCGGGAAGAAATTCAAAAAATTAGAAAATTGGAAACCATAAATTGACCCTTGAATTAACAAATTGATCTGCGTTTAAGCCTTCTGGGATCCTTGCGAGTCGATCCAAGTCGAAAACACTGAGTTTCGATGGTGTTTGAACCAAGAACAAACTCTGCAAAATTTTGGAAATTTGGAGCTTGAGTTCGTGTAATTGAAGGTGAGCAAGTATGAAATTGATTTCAAATTCACGTTTAGAATTATCCTAATATGGTTCCTAGTTGATTAGAATGGAGAAAACGATTGAAATTGAAAGGATTGAATTATGAATAGGGCCTGCGATACTTTCGAAATCTCGAGCTCGTGTTGGACCATTTCGAGGTAAGGATTCGTGCAATTGACGTTATGGATCCTCAACTAAGGTGTATTCGATACTATTAGATGATTGAAACGTTGAAATTGATGCACAATGCCTGTCACTGTACCAGGCGAGTGACTTTCACGCGCAGCCGCTTGCGACGGCCCGTGGAACAGTGCTTGTCACTGTACCAGGCGAGTGACTTTCACGCGCAGCCGCTTGCGATGTCCCGTGGACCCTGTTTTCGAGGTACTGTTAACGTTTGATTTGATCCTTTCGATGTAACGAACATTTTGGCACAGGTTTCGAGTCGATTGGATACCGTTTCAATATAGTTATACGTATTTAAATCCCGGAAATATTGGAGATATTAGTGTGAGATTATTTGGGCTATTAGTGACCCTTGATAATGATTTTTAATAGGATTTACGATTCCTATAAATTACAGAAAAGCGTGCAGCTCGAAAGCGAGCATCTTGGATGGTGTGCGAGTGGACTTTTGTTTTATTAATGTGATGCATGCATAAATTTTTTAAATGCTTTATCATATGTTTTGAGTTGAAATGATTTGAATGATGAATTGATATCATTACTTAATGATTTTGTGGATTTAATTGTCGGTTTATGGATGATTTTACGGATTTGCGTGAAAATGACATTTTGGGCTTGAGACCTAATTGGCTTATGATTTTGACTTGGATTTGGAGTCAAGTGTGAATACATGATTGAATTGATGGTTTTTGGATTTATGAAATAAATTCTGGACACTAGTTTATGATGGATTTGTGGAAATTTCTTTTCGAAAACTATATCTCGGGCATGGGCGCTATTGAAATGTTTTTACTTGATTTGAGATATAAATGGTTTTGAAAAAAAATTACTGGATTCGGTGATTGTGATATTGAGTTTAAAGACTCATACTTTAAAGACTCGCTAACCCGGGATGACGTTGGGCCTTGTCAAATTGGTATCAGAGCTAGACCCCGACCAGAAATTGTGCCAGCGAGGACGCTAAGCCCTATGGGGGGTGAATTGTAAGACCCGTGTCCTAGAGGGAACGGTGAATGATCCCACCTTCCTGCGTGGGGAATGGTGAAGTGCCTTATACACATCTTCACCTCTAATCTTCACCTCTCTTTCATACCATAATTACTCAAGTTTAAGATAGGTTTCAAGCTTTAACAATATTAAGCATAACATCTGTGAAAGTAGAGACTAGTATTTATACACATCATGATTTCTATCAATGCGCCTATCATATATTGAATAGGAATTCTAGATGATTTAGGTATGGTACCAATAAGGCCAGGGTCGGCCTTGAGCGTAGCCGGATAAAGAGGCCGCCTCGTGCCCCCCCTTCAGAGGGTCCCATAAATTGTTTATGTATAGTGTAAATTTTATATATTATTATGCAGCTTCCAATGATGCCAATATAAGTTGTATGGCTAAATTGGTTTTTAGGTGCGCCCCCTAGAAGTGCGTCCCAAGTTTGACACATGCAGCGACATTTCACTTTAATGTTTTTTTCCCTTTTTTATTTTTTTCCTTTTTTTGTAACGACCCGTCCCAAATTTTTGGGATTAATTAAGATTAATTCGAAGATTAGCGAGGCTAATCGGGGATTAGTCGAGGATCATCGGACTTTCGGGGGTGAAAGTACAATTTTGCCCCTAAACAAGGGCAAAAAGTTAACTTTTGACTCGGGAGGTCCAATGTATGAGGACCGAGGTCCGTTATGTAGTTGGGGTCGATATGAGTCTGTAGACAAGTGACACATCAAAATCAGACATTCGAAGAGAAAGATATAGGTCACGGACGGTTTGGGGAACTATTGCACGAAATACGAGACAGGTGGACTTTTGTCTTGAGTGGGCCCCAGATATTTTTTCCAGGTCCAATGGATGAGTGACAAGTGTCACTCATCCATTGCCTATCACCCCACATACATGCACCCACCCCCTTCATCCTCATCTGTTTCATTCGAACCTGAAACCCATAAACCCAATTATCCCCTCCCTTGCAGGTTTGGTTGAGAAAGCCTGTGAGACTGAGGGTGAGGCTGAGGGTGAGACGGTGACGACGATGAGGTGACAGGAGCGCCATGGACGGCAGTGGAGTCGCGGGAAAAAGGGTTACCATAAACCCGGTTTTAGTTCAAAAATCCAATATGGGATTTTGGACGTTATTGAAGGTTTGGATTGATCCTTGCAGGTTCTAGGGATTGAGACGAGTTCAATGGACCGGTTTTCAAGACAGGAGGTGGGCGGAATCGAGGGCTATCGACGGAGGAAAACAAGGTCGTTGTTCATCGATTGCTTAGGTATTTTCTAGGCCTTTTTTCTTGATTTTGAAGCCATATATTGATTCCTTAGGACTAGACGATCATGCTGGAAGCAACGATATCAATTTTTGTAACGACCCGTCCCTGAAATCGGGATTAGATTAGTGGTTAATGACGGATTAGTGAAGTTAATCAGAAATTAGTTGGGCGATTTCGGACGGACGGTGCTAAATGACGGTTTTGCCCTTGGAATGGGCAAAAAGTTTGACTTTTAGTTCGGGCAGTCAAATGGACTTTGGCCGATGACTGCGACGTAATTCGGGACGTCACGAGTTCATAAACAGGTGGTACGTTCAATTCTGACATTCGAGGAAAAATTTGTGACATTCGGAAGTTCGAGGGTATTTTGGTAAATTGGTTGAAAAAGGGAAAATAGTTGATTTTTTTACGACAAGTTAGTTTCACGCATTTCGAGGACCGTTAGATAGGACTTGATTTCCTGAGTACAACGACAGGCGGCATGATGTCATTGAATGTCGGACGGTTTCGTTATGAGTCTAAATACGTGAGGGACAAAATGATAATTTGGGCATTAGGGCCATTTTGGTCATTTCACGACCTAGGGATCTGTGCCCAGTGAAAACGGGACATTTGGATGCCTTGGGATAGTTGTCTAATCTGATGGGACACTTGTCCCTTGCTGGAAGGTTGTAGAACCCTCCCCACCGTCTCACATTTGTTTCACACGTTTAAAGGAGGATTGAAACGGTGTGGGTTCAAATGAAAAAAACAGAGAGAACAAGAGTGATCATGAACCCAGCCCTTCCATCTATTTGACCCTCACCCTTTTCTGTGATGTATGAAGAAGAATGAAGGGAGGTTGAGACGAGTGGTAGGCTAGTGGACTGCACCGTCGTGCAAGGTGGTGGATGGCTAGAGGCAAGCCGAGTACTCTATTTTGAAATTCGACAGTGGGGTCTTCGTTTAATCACGTATTAACCTATTATAATCACTTGGTTGCTGATTCTGACGATGAGACAAGTTCGATGAGTAGAGAATGGAGGGTTGCCGTGGTGGGTGGCCGTGAAAACGATGAAAGGTAAGTATTGATGTAAAAATGGTAAATCATGTTTTAGGGATGTTTGAGCACTTTTGACGCTTGGAAATTGTTTCTCAAGGTGCCAGAGGTTGTTTAGGATCAAAGGAAGGGCTGGAGAAAGCCCGAATGTCAAGGACACAGAGGAGGAAATCCTAGCTTTCTTCTTCGATTTGGAAGGTAAAAATAAGGACCTCATTCCTTGATTTAAATAGCTAGATCAATAGGAAACAAAGGGACGAAGTTATAGGATTTAACTGGATTGAAAATGGTCTGAACATGAAGGATAACCATGAGCGCCGGTTCAGTTGGACAGGGCCGGTCTGAACCGGTCTGACTGAAGGCAGGCGACGATGAATAGTATAGGTACGTGGCTCCCCAGTGTAGCCCCTTTGGGTGGTGGGTGGGGGCGCATGGCATGGATTTTTAGGAAGGGTCTAACATTACTTTTAAATTATTCGATGTAACGAACATTTTGGCACTGGTTTCGAGTCGATCGGATATCGTCTCGATGTGTTTCGGGATGTCCGAAGGTTGTAGAGCTCGTTTAAAAATAGTTAAAAATGCGGGAAAATTACGAGGCTTTAGTATAACCTTTATGTAGTAGTTAGTGATCTTATTATGGGATTTCGACAGGTTTGGGAAAGCCGGTGATAGTGGATTAGCCAGGAAAGCGTAATTGCACGCGTATCGAGGCGGCGAGGCTAATGGTCTGTGAGTGGACTTTGCTTTCTAACTTATGATGCATGCATAAATGTTTTATATGTTTCTATATGTGCTTTCTATGTTTATGATTTGATCTTGATGATTTACGGTTTTGTACGTATTTCGAGGTATTTACAAAGTTGTACGTTTTACGAGATATGATTTCCCGATTCTAGATTTGAATTCGGAATGATGATTTCGGATTCGGCTTGGGATTCGAAATGGTGATTTCGAATTCGGATTTGGATATGGATTTGGAAATGGTTTTAAAATGGTTTTGGATTGGATTTGCTGGGTCTGGTTATTGGGTTTAAAGATCCGGATATGATACATGACGGGGGCGGGCCCAGATTGGGTTTAAAGACCCTGATTGAGTTTAAAGACTCAGATATTGTTATTTTCCCCGTATGCCTATTGAGTTTAAAGACTCGGGAGTTTAAAGACTCGGATTATATTGAGGCCTGGATTGAGTTTAAAGACTCGGATTACTATTGAGTTTAAAGACTCGGATAGATCCAGCAGGTTTGATTGGTTGAAATGGATTTTCAAATGTGTTTTGGATTTCGATGATAACTTGATGATTTTCAATAATGATGGTTTTCAATAATGGTTTTCCGATGTTTTGGACTATGCCCCGGATGATATGGCTTTTGATGGTTTTGGGCTGAGGCCCGGGATTTAAGAAAATGAAATGATTTCGGTTTTGCATAAATGGTTTTTATTATCTCGGAAATCAACTGGTTTGTGAATGTATGCATTGGTTTTTACATGGAGGGTATAAATGTCTTTATGATAAACTGTTTTCTAAACTTATCCTTTATTTTTCTCCACCCACAGTCTTTTATGTTTTCGATACCCTCCAGGTTGTTGCAGTGCAAGTTGTTGGTAGAGAGAGACGGAGACATCACATACGCGATTCACAGTAGATTCTGTGCTTTGGGAAGTCCGGAACTTTTGTACAGTTCGTTTGGGAATCCCTTGTCCAGCTTACGTGTTACATGGAGGTTGGACGTCAGTTTAGCCCTCGTGTCACGCGTAAGTTAGACGGGAGCATGACTTAGCCCTTAATCCCGGAGAATTGGGGGTGGGTCCTGTCAATTTTGGTGGCTGGAGTTGGAAGAACGGATCAGGTCAGGTTCGTGGGTCTGCGTGACCCGATTGCAGGGATCCAAGTCGACCGAGACAGAGGACAAGGATGATGACATCAATGATGATGTCATCATGTCAAGTCTGACATGCCAGACTAACACGTGTCAGTGTCAGATGTTAGTGAGGACATCACTGCAGACGTCAACATTGATTTTGACCGTTAGCCACTAACGTTAGCTTTGACTTTTTGGTCTACGTTGACCAGCCACTTTGACCAGCACGTGGGGGCGCATACACACGTATTTCAAGTTAGGATCAGGACCATTTTAAAGGCTTCGACGATACGAGTCAAATTGTGGTGATTTCGAGTTGATCAGAGATCGTTAGTTTGGTCAAATTGAGGTTTAAAGCCTAAGGAAGCTTGTCCGAGACACGTTGACTTTTCCGGGAATGTTGGGGGTTCTTGATTAGGACTTGTCTAGGTTGGTAGTAACCTTTGAGTATGTTTTAGACAGGTCCGGATGACACGAAGAGGTTGGATTAGCCTAGAGAAGCTTATGGCACGCGTATCGAGGCGCAACTTAGACGATCTGTGAATGGACTTTGTTTTATGAATATGATGCATGCATAAATGTTTTATATATGTTTATGAACATGATTTGAGATTCCATGAGTGCATGCAATTTAAATATGAGTTTATTGGAACTTTTTTATATGATATTTAGGCATCGGTCGAGTGTACTACCTGCTTGTGTTTTATGTGATTCCAAAGGTTTCATGGAGATATGTGAAATCTAGGAACTGATTTACAGTTTTTGAGGATTTCACGGGGATGCGTGAAATCGAGATTCGGGCACAGTCCCCGTTGAAAGATTATTTGAAAGTGTTTTAGAAATGAGAACTAGTTTTCAGCATTGGAAATATCTTTTGGGCGTATGACATTGTTGATTTGAGGTTTGTCTTAGAGTATAGTCAAACGTGAGATAAGTTGGGCTGTGACCCAGTTATGAGTTTATGAAAGATATTTCGGGCATGTGACCTAGTTGTGGATTTGATAGGATTCGAGGAATCCTGGGATATGAAGTGTCGTAGGACAGTAGTTTTCGGGATGTGACCCATTTGGTGATGTTCTGCGTTTGAGGCTTTGTTGATGATGGTGACGCTCGCCTCCGGACTATAGATGTGTTCCTTCTGGATAGGTGACGATGCACTACCTGTTGTCAAACAGACACAGAAAGCAATGGTTGAGGGAGGCTTGACTTAGGAGTGCTGATATTATCTTCTGAGATCAATCGAAGATGAGTTCGCAATGACCTAGAGATGGTCGCGGTGAGTGATGTGTTCATGACGACATGCTAGGATTGTGAGCGGTCCTAAGATATTTACACATGTGCTAGGATTAGAATCGTGACTGACATTGGGATGAGTTCCCATGGGATGCGTTCCCACGTGTTCTATGATTTGGGCCGAGGTTCTGTATGTATTTTTTGTTTGGGCTGAGACCCGTACTTGTTTTCTATAATCTGGTTTTGGGTTGAGACCCTAATGAGGTACTAGCTTGGATTGAGAAGCAGTTTTCACTCTATTTTGGATTTGGGAAGCAATACGTCTTGCTTCCGGGAAAGCATTTGAATTAAATGTTTTATGATGCATGCATGTTTTTATGTGAAGGGTATAAATGTATTTTTGATATAAATGATTTTGATAAACTGTTGTTTTTTCCACTCTCAACTTTTATGGTTTTAATACCCTTTAGATTGACGAGTTATCCCTGGTCTAACAAGCGGTGTCAGACGAGAACAGACACGTCCCATGATAATCTGGGGGATTAGGACGGGTCCTGTCAGTTTGGTATCAGAGCCATGAGTTGCTCTTAGAGTTACGCGCAGGCGCTGGATGTGATGTCTCTGCAGTGGTAACAGTCTGTCATCAACCTGATAGTTAGGGTGAGAGTATAAGGATTCAGTGGAATCGGACCCTGATTAGGTTATGTTTGGCACGTGGTGCGATGGTTTAGGGTTTGATTGGCACGGGATGCCGTGTTTTGGTGAGCTTTGATCCCGGGTAGGATCAAGGTTCATATGAATCCAACGGCTTGGATCCATAGTGTTACTGGTGGATGGGACCTAGTCGACCAGTTGTCCCAGTATGAAGGTTTTGAGAGTCGGGACAAATGAGAGGTCATGTCAAATAGCGGATTGTGGCAAAGTGGTATTAATGGAGGTCGTGGATGACCCGAGTTGAGGCTGTTGGGAATAGGAATGTTTGATCCTATTTGGCATGAGAGGCCATGTTTCAGTATGTCAAATCCATAAGGGGTTTAGATTAGCAGAGGATGCCACGGTACAGTTAAGGTTTTGTATGGCATGTCGTGATTATGACATGTTGTGATTGAGCAGGTATGTCATGGCCCTACTCGGTGCCAAGTTTCTTGTGGGCCCAGCAGATGGAAGCTGTAGAGTTACGAGAGGATGAGGTCCTTCGATCATGGTTATTGGTTAGTTGTGTACCAGTATCAGAGTATGATGACTTTTCGATGTCGAGAGCGATGGATCGGTTGGGATGAATGTGCTGCAGTGAGCAACCGGGTTCGTGATAACCCTAGTTTGAGATTGATTGGACAAGTTACCAGGAGTGTGGTACTTGTGGACCGGATACTGAGCTGGGCCGATCGGTGGATATTGCATGTTGAGTGCTTGGTACTTGCGGTGAGTTGACCGCATGAGTACGGAGTCTTGATAGAAGAACGTTTCTATGATTTTTCTGCACGTGGTTGTGACAGACGCTGCTGTCGATGGACGTGGACGAGTCTCATCGTGTTTGATAAACACATGTTACCATGATGACTTAGACGATGGAGATTCGCCAGTCGTGATGATGATGCAGAGGAGTGTGAGTGTCACTTAGTACGAACAGAGCTCTGGGAGTAGATTTGGTACATACTGGGTGTAATCACAGAAGGAGATGTTGAGTTTTTGGTGTTGGCGAGTGTGCCACACTACCTCGGTGGAGGTGACTGAGATGAGTGAGAGATGCCAGAGATGAGTTGATGGGAATCTAATAGTGATTGGATAGTTCTAAATGACACTGTGTGTGTCTAAGGGATGTAATGCCATGAGGGCTCAGATTGTACCCAAGATGGTAGATGTGCCCTAGAGTGGCAAACATGTGAGTTTAGCGAGCAACGAGCGAGACAAAGAGGATCCTGGGTGGCTCAGTGCGAGGCATGGGGTATACCATGATTGGTGACATGTACCCTAGCTCGTTGTTGACGAATGGCACGAGTTTTGCGTACTGAAATTGATCCCATTAGGATTGGGACGTGCAAACCCGTATGCTGATGGGGATGGTGATGGAAGTAGCCGAAGAGAATCAATGGAAGTGTTAGTCTTGAGAAAAGGATTAAGCATTACAGTAATTATTAGAGAATACTCTGAGTCGGAGGAGGTAACTTCTCTTTTTCCGTTTGGTTGGTTAGAGCTTCGGGCTTGGCTGTCGATAGGGCTGTGAGACTTGAGATTCCACAGCGAGATCTCGGATAAGGTGGATTGGATGGAATCTAGTAGTGGTTGAGATGTATTTGGAGTCTCCCCAACAGTATTTGAGGGGACAAATGTGATGGAGATAATCAAGTGGTGATTGGACGGTTTACGGGACACATAGGAGGATGTTGTTCGAGTGAGTTGAGGACTGGAAAACCCAGTAGTTGGAAAACATGGATATACTTCCAACATGGTTGCAACTTCTCTTAATTTTGAAGTCAGTGAAGGAGATTATCATTTTCGGCCCTGTATCAGATGATGTTGGGCGTCACCAGTACTGTGATTACGTATTGATTGGTGGACCCATGATTGGCCTTGGATCCGTGGACAAGGGAAGTTGTAATTGTGACAATGAGGAAAGTGCTTGATTCCGAAGTCAATGAGGGATACTTCTCGTTTTCTGCTCCCTAGCAGATGGTGCTTGGTACCGTAGGATGACATAGGATGAATTTCGATTTCATCATCTTGGATCATCCTTGATTCTTCCCTATGGGGGATGATGAGGGATTATATGACAGTTAAGGGGTTCAAAGAAGATGTAAGAACTGAACACTTACGTTGTGAGTCAAATTTTAGTGACCTGAACAGAAGATGGTATTGAGCGTCACTGAATATGATGAGTGAGTGTCTGAGGTAATCGACCCAGGTTTGTATTGTGGGTCATGTTACATTGGCTGAGAGAGCTAGTATGGACCCACCTAGGATCGAGTGGATCGAGTCGTATGGTGACAATCAAGAGGATTGAGATGATTCAGTTGATTGTGGCGACCGTAAGTCTAGTAAACCGAAGTAGATCGAAATCACAAGAGTGATCAGGTATGAAAATACGGGACAAACATTGGATATGTGACTAAGTATGACAGGACCCGCCCCGATCCCCCTGGGACCACCCGGGGACGTGCCCTGCTCCCGTCTGACACCCGACATTAAAATATCATAATTACCCTTATTGAAAGTAAAATGCATAAAGAAAATCCAAAGTTAAGTCATACATATCACGCCACACAAATATTCGAATACCAATAGTGTCAGACAAGGGATAGTTCCCGAATACAGTTTATTGAGCATGACTCTAGACACACTACGTGCCAACCTACCCAGCAGTAGGGTTCAGGTGCGCAACGTAAACCTATGCCTCTTCCTCGGGATCCTCCTCCTCTTCCTCCTCAATAGCACCACCTGGAGGGGTAGTAAAACAACAAGGGTGAGTGGGCCGAAACTCAAGGTTTACCAAATAGTTTACCATTTCGAAAACATATAGATTTTCCCCTCCGTTTTTCGAAAAGACATGCATTAGTATCATAAACCAAAAAATCATATAATCATAAGCAGAATAATATCAACATAATATAATCTCAGTCACTGCACTATACATCCCAACCCTGACATCCCAGATGCCTGACGTCCCAGACGCCCAATAAGGTCACAGTCCCAAGGCTACGCGTGCCACCCGGGGTCTCAATCCCGAGTCCGAATCCCGAACCCAGTCCGAGCATGGCATTCTAGATGCCTGACGTCCCAGACGTCCAACAGTAGCAATCCTGCTCCTGAGTCACTCTACGGTCCGGTCCCTCCGTAGAATGACTCCTCATAGGCAATGCGACGTGACCACTCCGGGGTACCTACATCCGGAGGAGACAATATCCTAGGGTAGATCTATACAGTGCAGTACCAAAGATAAATATCGAAATCCATTTATACATATACATGACTCAAAACCGTTCATAAACAACCAGACGGGTCTCATGCCCAAACATCATAATACGTGCCATAAATCACACTCAAGATAAACAGATACCTTTACTTGAATCACATATAGATATAATAGAAAGTAAAACAGTTATGCATCCCGAGGTTTAGTGAAATCAAAGGCCCACTCACAGTACAATCCCGCTGCAATCCCGAGCGTAAAGCCCCGTCCAAGGGTTAAACTACAATTCCTGTCATGTCCAAAGCATACGTAAAGGTCACTTTAAGTCCCTACTAAACAACTAAGAAACCCTAGACTGAAACCGGCCCGGGAAAGACGTCCGAACACGCTTCCCAAGGCGTCAAACCCCAATTTGACCAACCTAACAATCTCCGATCGACACGAAACCACCGCCATTGGATCCGTATCGTCGAAACCTTGAAAATGGTCCTGGTCCCACACAAAACACTATTCACACGTGCCCCCCACGCGCTGGTCAACCCTCTGGTCAATGGTGCTACAGTAATGATGACGTCAGCATGACGTCATCACTGACAGTGTCAGAGGACACGTGTCAGCATTCCATTGGTCCATGGTCTGACTGTTTCTGACATGATGACGTCATCATGACGTCACTGCTGACGTCAGCATGATGACGTCATTAGCATGATGACGTCATCAGCTACAGTAACCGGGCCTGAGAACCGGGTCACCGTAGACCCACGGTTCAACCCGATCAGTTCTCATCAACCCGACCACCATTTCTGATGGGATTTGTTCCTATGAACTCGTCACATCATGCTCTAGGGTTCTGTGGACTCAAATCTAGTTTCTAGGTTCAAAAATCTACCTGAAAATCGACGGGAAAACCGGCTGCCAGCTCTGGTCGTCTTCTCCGGCGTGTCGTCCAGTTTCCAGCCACGAACTTAGGTCCAAATTGGTCGTCTGAGTCCCTAGGATATGTCTCAAAAGTAACCAAACAATTCCAACGTCAAAAATGGACGTTTCGAAACAGGGAAGGAAATCGGGTCTCACGGGTTTTCAGACTTACCGCCGCCGTGTCGCCGCCGTGGGCTGCCCAGTCCAGTTCTGAGTCGTCCAGCCGTCACAGTGAACCTATCCCTACGTTGGTTCAAGTCCAGGTATGATGGTTTGGATGGTTTGGACGGTTTGGGCTGTTCGGGTTTCCTTCTCGGGTCTGTGGGTTTTCCGGCCGTGCAGGGTGGCCGTGGTGGTGGTGGTCGGTGTCTGGGGGTTACTGAGGGCTGCCTGGTGCTGCCTAGTGAGGGAGGTTGGGTGGTGTGACGCTGGTGTGTTTGTTCGAAGGGTGAGAGTACACGGTTTTGAGAGAATGAAAATGTGAGAGTGAAAAATCTGAGAGTTTAAAACAGAATGGATGGATGGAATGAAGGGCTGAGATTCAATCTCAGTATAGGATCAATGGTGAGGATTTAAGGAGAGAAAACTAATTAATTAATCTAATGGCCAACATAGATCCTTGATTTAGGGAGTGTGGGGATGAGTGACACGTGTCACTCATCCAAGGGTCTAGATTGGTTTGAATAAAGTAATCAGATTCCATTATTTTAATATTATTTTGATTCGGTTCTCGGTTAGTTCGGTTAATCGCGTTTTACGTTCTTGACCATAACTTTTTCGTCGTACGTCCGATTTCGGCGTGCCGCCTGTCTACGGATTTGCATTGACGTGACCTACATAACGGTCATTTGCCCTCGGCCGTCGGACTTCCCGGGTCAAAAGTCAGCATTTGGCCCCTAAATGACCAAATTACCAAAATACCCCTCGACTTCCGAACGTCACAACTTCTTCCTCGAACGTCGAAATCGAACGTGCCACCTGCCTATGAACTCGTGACATCCTAAACTACGTCACGGTCACGGGTCAAAGTCCTAATTATTTCCCGTGGTAAAAGTCAACTTTTCCCCCCCTTTAGGGGCAAAACGGTCATTTTACAATAAAATAATAATTACGAAAGTTCGGGTCGTTACAAAGTATAAGACAAGGAAGAGACGTGGGTATCGATCAGGAAGAGATGAATAGTTGATGCCTCGAGTTGGATGTTGGTAGGTTCATTACCACTCCGGATGAAGAGATTAGATGGAGTGTTTTTGGACGGTGATAGGTAACCGACAGGTTCGAGTCTGGTACATCTTAGTGACGTGAGTCGGTTGACCTTTGGAATGAACCATGGAATGAGATTTGTTAGTGAACTAGTTGGATTATCTCTGGGGTTCGTCAGATGACCACGATGACCCCGAGAGGACGTTATGTATAGTGAGGTCTGGCCAGTAAAGATGATTGGGGCACGAACAGTAGTATATGGATGCATATTGCCGAAAAGCAATCCTTGAGCAAGCCAGATAGTGCCTTGATGATTGACATGATGTGGGTGCACCTGTGAGTAGTGCACATTAGACGATGAGATTGACCACAGTTAACGGGTATGTTGGGTTGAAAGTAACCAGAGAGGATGAGTATTTTATCTAATGGATAGAGTCCTAGATGGACATGAGACGCTGATCGAATTGGATCCGATGGTGACAGTTAGACAAGGATTATGATCGGATGTGTTCTGACATATTGAGTTTATGACTGGACGTCGAATACTGTGTGCTCGAGCAGAGGAGATTGAAAGGGTTCAGTGATTTTGTGAGCCGAGAGCTCAGAGCCATGTGGGCCAGAGGAACCCTATTTTTTTTATCTGTGTGATTACCTCTGGTGAGGCAAGTATTCGATGGGGTCTAGATACACCCAAGATGGGTGAGACGTCGAATGTGTTTCAACAGGATACATGAGATGACACTTGGGACTCGAGATGAGTCAAAATTTCAGTGTAGGTCGCTGAGTGACACGAGGCACAATGTGGGGACTCAAGAGTCAGTTGAGATCAGAGTGGTGCAGCGGAAGCGTAGTGGTCCCGGGAGTTGCCAGCTAGTCACTATAGTTGTTGTGGACTTGGAGGCTTTTAGAAGAAGTTGTATCTCTATGGATAGTGAGAGTTAGCATGAGTATGAAAAACGATAGAGTTGACTGATATGAGTACCGAGGCTGATAAATGCCGCAGATTTGAGTATGGCCTGCGAAGTGAGATTCGTGCCATTGTGATGGCAGGATCTAGTGTATGTTTACGTGATCGGACGCTGAGCAGGATGTCAGCTTTGATTATCGGATGAGAAGGGTTATCAGGATGAAAAGTCGACTAAGAGGTCAGCTTAGTATGGCAGACCTGTCGGAGTGAGTAACAGGCGAGAGTGACAAGTGTCGGTGTCTCGAGTTAGACTTACGAACTGACTTGTTGCCTCTCGAGAGTTGAGTCAGAGCTTTGGAAGCTCCAGTGACAGTGGGTATCGACGTGTATGTTTACACGAGAGTGCCCCGAGTTAGACAGAAGATTGGATTTCTACCGTTTAGTTGTGGACATGGGTCAGTTTAAATTTCGAGGATGAAATTCTGTAAGGAGGGAAGATTATAACAACCCGTCCCAAATTTTTAGGATTAATTAAAATTAATTTGAGGATTAGCGAGGCTAATCGGGGATTAGTCGAGGATCATCGGACGTTCGGGGTGATAGTACAATTTTGCCCCTAAATGAGGGCAAAAAGTGAAATTTTGACCTAGGATGCCCAATGCACAAGAACCAAGGACCATTACGTAGATCTAGTAGATAAAAGTCAGTAGATAGGCGGCACGTCAAAATTGGAAATTCGACGCAAAAGATACGGGTCACGGAAGGTTCTGGGAACTATTGCCCGAATTACGAGGCGGGTGGACTTTTATCTTGAGTGGGCCCTATATATTTTTGCTAGGTCCAATGGATGAGTGACAAGTGACAAGTATCACTCATCCATTGCCTAACACCCCCACTTACATGCATCCACCCCCTTCATCCTCATCTGTTTCATTCGAACTCGAAACCCACAAACCCAATTATCCCCTCCCTTGCTAGTTCGGTTAAGAAACCCTGTGAGACTGAGGGTGAGCCTGAGGGTGAGATGGTGACAGCAAGAAGGTGGCTAGACCGTTGTGGACAACGGTGGAGTCGCGGGAAAAAGTAAACCCGGAACCCAGTTTTAGTTCAAAAATTGAAAAATGGGATTTTGGACGTTGTTGAAGGTTTCGATTGATCCTAGCAGGTTCTAGGGATTGAGGCGAGTTCAATGGGTCGGTTTTTAAGGGAGAGGGTGGCCGAAATCGAGGGCTAATCGATGGAGGAAAAAAATGTCGTTGTTCATCCATTGCTCAGGTATTTTCTAGACCGTTTTCTAGGTTTTGAAGCCATATATCGATAGCTTCGGACTAGAAGATAATGCTGGAAGAAACGCCATCGATTTTGGTGGCTGGAGCTGGAAGAACAGATCGGGTCAAGACCATGGTTTTACGTGACCCAGATGCAGGGATCTAGGTCGATCCGGACAGAAGACAGGGATGATGACGTCAAAGCTGGCGTCACTGTTAACGTCAGCGATGATGTCAGCATTAACTTTGACCATTGATTGATGATGTCAGCGTTGACTTTTCTAACGTCAGTTTTGACTTTTTGGTCAAAGTTGACCAGCCACTTTGACCCGCACGTGGGGGTGCATGGGCATGTATTTTGAGGTAGGACCAGTACCATTTTAAAGGTTTCGACTATACGAATTCAATGGTGGTGGTTTCAAGTCGATCGGAGATCGTTAGATTTGTCAAATTGTGGTTTAAATCATATGGAAGCGTGTCTGGGACACGTTGACTATTTCGGGAATGTTGGGGGTTCTTGATTAGGACTTGGCTAGGTTAGAAGTAACCTTTGAGTTTGTTTTGGACAGGTCCGGATGACCCGGAGCGGTTGGATTAGCCCAGAGAGGCTTATGGCACGTGTATTGAGGCGCAACTTAGACGGTCTTTGAGTGGACTTTGTTTCATGAATATGATGCATGCATAAATGTTTTATATGTGTATATTAACATGATTTGAGATTCCATGAGTGCATGTGATTTAAATATGAATTATTTGGCATTTTCGAAGGAAAATACGTTATTGCACGTAGTTCGAGATTTTTATTTTATATGATGTTTGGGCTTCGGCCGAGTGTACTATGTGCTTGTGTTTTATGGGATTTTGAAGGTTTCACGGAGAGGCGTGAAATCTAGGAACTGATTTACGATTTTGAAGAATTTCATGGGGATGCGTGAAATTGAGATACGATACGAGTCCTAGTTGAAAGATGATTTGAGAGTGTTTTATAAATGAGAACTGGTTTTCAGCTTTGGAAATATCTTTCGTATGACCCAGTTGATTTGAGGTTTGACTTAGATTATAGTCAAATGGGATATAAGTCGGGCTATGACTCTGTTATGAGTTTATAAAAGATATTTTCGGTCATGAGGCCCAGTTGTGGATTTGATAGGATTCGAGGAGTCCTGGGATATGAAGTGTCGTAGGACACTGGTTTGCGGGTTGTGACCCATTTGGTGATGTTCCGTGTTTGAGGCCTTATTGATGATGGTGACGCTGGCCTCTGGACTGCATATGTTTTCCTTCCAGAGAGGTCACGATGCACTACTTGTTGTCAACGAACAGCGGGAAGTAATGACCGAGGGAGGCTCGACTTAGAAGTGCTGATGTTATCTTCTGAGATCGATCGGCGATGTGTTCGTGATGACCTAAAGACAGTCTCGGTGAGTGATGTGGTCACGACGACATGCTGGGATTGTGAGCGGTCCTGAGTTATTTACACATGTTCTAGGATTAGAATCGTGACTGATATTGGGATGTGTTCCCACGTGTACTATGATTTGGGTCGAGGTTCTGTATGTATTTTTTGTTTGAGTTGAGACTTGTACTTGTTTTCAATAATCTGGTTTTGGGCTGAGACCCTACTGAGGTACTAGCTTTGATTGAGAAACAGTTTTCAATGTGTTTTGGATTTGGGAAGCAATACGTCTTTCTTTTGAGAAAGCATTTGAATTAACTGTTTTATGATGCATGCATGCTTTTACGTGAAGTGTATAAATGTATTTTCGATATAAGTGATTTTGATAAATTGTTGTTTTGTCCACTCACAGCTTTTATGGTTTTAATACCCTTCAGGTTGATCACGGATGCAGGCTGTAGCAGTGATCGAGACATCACATGCCACCTCTGACCGAGTGACGAGTTATCCCTAGTCTGACACTCGGTGTCAGACGGGAGTAGGCACGTCCCACGATAATCCAAGGGGATTGGGAAGGGTCCTATTATTTTTCTTTTGTTTTTTTTCTTTATTTCCTTCATTTCACTTTTAATTTTCCTTTCCATTTTCAAAACATGGTATTTTCCTTTCCTTTGTCAAAACATAATATTTTCTTTTCCTTTTTCCTTTTTTCTTTTTTTTTTTCCTTTTTTCTTTTTTCTTTTATCTTTTATTTTCAATTTTTCTTTTATTTTCTATTTTCCTAAATCAACCAAATAGTTTTTCTTAACTCAAACCAAATAACTTTTCATATTGCATTTTGTTAAATAATAACCTAACTTCCTCAATTATGTTTAAATTAGATTTAAATCCTAGACCCTCTCTCTCTCTCCTCTTCTTAGTTTTTAAATAAATTGAAGAAATAAGTTTAATTCAAATGGATATTGTAATTTTTTTTCCCTTTCAAAGTGCAAGAAATGCAATATTTAAGTGAAGTTTCATTATATTTATTAAGCATATTTTTTTTGGGGAAACTATTAATACGAAACTCAAATACTTATTTGATTAAATTGGTTGGTAATTTTCTTTAATCCTAGGTTTAATTTTTTGTGAATTATGATATAAAAGATATATTTTGTTTTTAAGTATTCATATGTACGGACAAGTTTTTGTTTTGACTAGTTGGTGTACGAGTGTACACGGGTTGCGAGGTCGATTGTACTTTCCACGGGGTGTTTGTGGAATCAGGATAGTTGGAATTTCGAGAATGAAACTAATTAAGGAGGGAAGAACGGTTGAGGTTACTTCGGTTGGAATTTTTAGGACAAAATTAATTAAGGAGGGAAGGTTGTAACGACCCGTCCCGAATTCCGGGATTAGATTGGTAATTAATCATGATTAGTGAGGTTACATCGGTGATTAGTTGGGCGAAATCGGACGAACGATGCAAAATGACCGTTTTGCCACTAGTCGTGGGTAAAATGTTGACTTTTAATTCGGACGGTCAAATGGACTTTGACCGATGACTGTGACGTAGTTTGGGACTTCATGAGTTCATAGACAGGTGGCACGTTCGATTCCGACGTTCGAGGAAAAAGTTATGACGTTCGGAAGTTAAGGGGCATTTTGGTAATTTTGGTTAAAAGGGGCGAAATGTCGACTTTTTGACTAGGATGTCCGATGGCCGAGGGCCGAGGACCATTACGTAGATCAGGATGATACGAATTCATAGACAGGCGGCACGCTAAAATCAGACTTCAAACGGGGAAGTTATGGGTCACGGAAGTTCGATTTCACGATGCGCGCATTACAAGGCGAGGACACGTGGCTTATTATAATTGGGTCAGACATTCTAAGTGGGGCCTATGGACCAATAACCTTAAAATATGGACTTGTGTCTTGATTGGTGAGATTGGATTAAAATATAAGGATTTAAATTATTTAAAAATTCCCACTTAATTCACCTTTTGATCTGGGCCCTTCATCTGATCTATGCCTTCAATCCAGACCGTCCATCTCCTCCCTCCCCATCTGAACAGATTCCACCATCTCTGATATAAATCAACCTGATACCCCATTTTCCTTCTCCCATACAAACACACATATCCCTCACCTCACCATCTCTACTGTGTGTGCACAGCCATGTGAGTGACTGAGATAGTAAGAGACGACGGGAGGCGGCAAAGGAACGGCGGCGACCACGGTGGTTCACGACAAGGTAAGTTGACCTGAGAGCTCCTCTGTGTTCAAACCATAAGAGTCGAGTTTTAGTTGTGATTTTAAACTCCTGGTTGCTTCTAATAAGACCTAGGGACATAGACGAACACAATGGACCTGATTTCGAGGCTCGAAGTGGTCTGGATCGTGAGGGAGGATAATCGAAAATTCTGGGTTTCGGATTTGAGTCCAGAGGTAAAGATCTAAACGTGTTCTCTTGTTTTTGATTTCATAAACCTCTTAGTTGGACCTAGAAGAACACGTAGGAAGAAACCCTGTAGGAAATGGCTGAGTATTGGCTGAGAACCGGCTAGACCGGTTCACCGGTTCAGTCGAACCGGAAAAAACCAGAGGACCATGTTCAATGCGAGGTAGGGGATGACACTGTTCACGCACGTGGGCTTCACGCGCAGCCGCTTGCGTCGGCGCATGGGGGCGCGTGATGGGTCCAATGGGGAAGTGTTTAACATGTGAAATAATCTAATCGTTATAACGAATATTTTGGGATTGGTTTCGTGTCAATCGGGCACCGTTTCGATATTGTTCGGGACGTCCGAAGGTTTTGAACAGAGTTTAAAAATAGTTAAAAATTCGGGAAAGTTACGGGACTTTGATAGGAGGTTAATGAAGAGGTTAGTGACCCTCTAATGTGATTTGGACAGGTTAGGGAGTCCCGGTGATAGTGACGAGACCCGGGAAGGCCTATGGCACGCGTATCGAGGCGCATCGTAGGACGGTCTGTGAGTGGACTTTGGTTTTATAAAATTTATGCATGCATCACTATTTTATATGGATTATGATTGTGATTACATGATTTTGATTTGGATATTGGTGAATTATATGGTTTCACGCATTTAGAGGCGATTTACGTGCTTGCACGTGAATCGAGGTTTTTCCAATTTTACACTGATTTTCCATACTTATGGTTTTGGATATGACTTCATGAAATGGTTTTTAAATTGGAATGATAAACTCGGGCATGAGGCCCAATTGTTTTGGAAACCTCGAACTAAGAGTCCAATTGAGTTACGTAATCGGGTCGGGGGCCCAATTGCTTTATGAAATCGGGCCAGGGGACCAGTTATTTATGAAATTGGGCTAAGACCCATTTGAGTTATATAATCGAGCCAAGGGCCCAGTTGATTTACAAAATTGGGCCGTCTGCCCAGTTGATTTACGAAATCGGGTCGTGGGCCCAGTTGATTTACGAAATCGGGCATGAGGCCCAGTTGGTTATAAATGTGATTTAGGGCCGGGGACCCTACATGGATTTGAATAAATGGTTTTGGATTTGATAAATCAGAGGTTTGGACTTGTGATGGTTTTATTGAAATTCCGGGCAGGGCCCTTGAGATGTTTGAAATGATTGATAAATTATTTTCCATAAACCATCTTGATACGAGGATATGTGATGGTCTTCTCCAGGTGTCTGGGACACTGGGGAAGTCACAGTGCATTGCCTGCGAGGGGTCATTGTACGGAGCTACCGGACCGTATAGTGACTCAGGAGCAGGATTTCTTTGATTAGACGTCTGGGACGTCAGACATCTGGGATGTCAGAGATATGGACCCGGAGAGACCCCGGGCAGCACGCGTTGCTTATTATTATATCGTGAGATATGACGTCTGGGACGTCGACCGTCTGGGACGCTAGGCATCTGGGATGCCCATGATGGTTTTAACATGTTTTTCTGGAAATGGTATTTATGGTTATGGTTTTGGGCGATGGCCCACTGGGAAATTGGAATTGGTATTCTGGATGTCGGATTTATATAATATATGTTTGGTTTTTGGTATTCATGGTTTTGGATAGAGACCCACATGATTTGGTTTTATGGTTTCTGGGCTAAGGCCCTAATGGTTGTTTTTTAGTAAATAGTTTACTTACTGGTTTTTGATGCATGCATACGTTTTAATGAAGGGCATAAGTATATTTGTGAAATATGTTTTATGAACTTATTTATTTTCGTCCACTCACAACCTTTATTGTTTTTAATGCCCTTCAGGTTGATCACGGATGCGACTGCAGCAGAAACTGGGACATTGCATGCCTCCTCCATCGATCCTTGCGCACTCTGGATGCTCGTTGGGGCAGTGGATTTAGGTTATCCCTTTTTTGACACTTCGTGTCAGACGGGAGCATGACACATCCCACGGTAATCTCGGGGGGATTGGGATGGGTCGTGTCAAAGTGGTATCAGAGCAGGTTTGCTCTTCGTGTGCGCACAGGTTGAGGGTGTGATGTCTCTTTGGGCTGCAGTTCGTTATCAACTTGATAGTTATGGGATCAGATGCATAGTTGGTGGGAATGAATCATGAATAATGGATAGAGTACGATTGGCCCGATACGCAGTGCGTTAGTGTGATCCGACCCAAGTGGGGTTGTGAGTGATGAACTAGTGATGTGAGACCGTCAGTTCGGTCATGTGATAGTAGATTGTTATGCTGCTAGGAGCAGCCGAGTTTTCCCCGAACCCCAATTGAGTGATGGGAATCCCATTTGAGTAGTGACTTGGAAATGTGAACCTCAGTTGGGAAATGGTCTAAATGTGAACTCTAGTGGTGATTGCTAGTGTAAGGAATGTTGGTACATCGAATTTAGCCGATGAGCTTAGTGGTGGAACCCATATTGAGTTGATAGTAGGATTAGATTTGACGTCTATACGATGTCAGGACCGCGGGGTTGGTCAAGTTGTAGACTACACTGCAGGGGACAGTGGGGTTCAGAGGAACCCTAGGTTGTGATTGTGGAACCCTAGTATATGATGGTTAGGAAAGGTGAACCTTATTTGTGATAGATGAACTAGTATTGTGAGTCCGTAGTTTCTGAGGATTGGAATATTTTTCCGAAGTCGGGGTGGTCTGTCGAGGCGAACCCCAGATTATGACTAGTGGATTGGAACTTGTGCTGCGACGAGCGGCTGAGGTCGTGGGTGGCCATGTGGATGACTCTAGTGAGTATATCCAGAACTATAGAGATTGGTTTTCAGATGTGAAGTGAATTGGTGGGATTCGATCCACGGGTACGGTTATGAGATAAGATACGGAATCCTGAATTAGACTGAATAACAGTGTGATGGGTGGACGCGGATCTCGATAGCGATAACTGTTGGTCGACAATCGTGTAGAGATGGTTGGCTATCGAGGGTGCTTGATGTAGTTGTGTTAATTGAGGATTGGGGAACGTTCAGGGAAAGTTCAGTACCTTGTGTTGGTTTGGCAGAGTGGTGGTACCTAGAGTGGTTGGGTACGCGAGAGATAGAATTTCTCCAACTTGAGCAGAGGTACGGGATTGTCGCTCGGTATGAGCGGAGATCCAGAGTTGTCTGATTCGCACACTTTGTACTGATGCTGACGGGTGATAGTGTTGGTACTGGTGCTAGTGTCGGTGATCGTTTGGTATTAGTCACGAGTCGGGAGGTGACTCCGTCGAGTTGGGCATATGTTCGGTATCTGTGGTTCGGGAGTGGATCACGGATAGTGATGGACTGGATAGGATCCAACGGTAGTTGAGACGTGAGTTGGTCAATTATGGTGGTATGCAGAGATTTGGGACATGAGGGATTAGGGACCAATTGGTTAGTGTTGGCAAGAGTTGGTCAATTATGGTGGTATGCAGAGATTTGTCTGCGGATCACAGCAGGGGTCTGTTGTGACTCTCCAGTCGAGCAGTACATCACATTAGAATGAATTGGTACCCTTTTGGATATACACACATGGTCATAACCAGATAGATGAGTTGATTGTTTACTGACACGCGGAGTACGTGTTTTTCACATTGGTAATGGGTAAATCGAAGTCATTTTGGGTGACTTCTCAGGTTCTACTAGGGCAGATGATGGGTGTATCACCAGTACATTGGTCGTGTATTAGTTAGTGGACTCGAGATTGTAGACTAAGATTTCTCGTTTTCTGCTCGGTGGCAGACGATGTCAGGTAACATAACTTGGTGATTGCATCAAGTGTTGTTTGCATTCATGTAGGATGAGTGTTGATGTCATCGTGTTGGATCATCCTTGGTTTTTCCTAGGTGGAATGATGAGGATCGATACGAGGTAATCAGTGAGAACCCACAGTCTCGGCGTGTCTCGTCGTTGACTGATCGGTTTAGTTGTGGGAGTTGGTTGTCGAACGTTGTGACAGTAGGCAGATTAGTTGAGGGTGTAAGACCCTATGGTTTGGAGTATAGTAGTTAACTGTGTGGATCCTAGGTGGAGCAGGATCGTGACGTTTATAGTCGGGCACGCAGTGTTTAATCTGGGTCGTGATCTTGATGATCCAGATAGGGGGGAGAGTTTATCACCCTTACTTCGGTATGTGGGTCGTAAATGACGGCACTGAACTTCTTTTCGAAGTGAATTCCGTACGGTGTATTACTCGGGTGAGTAGGTTTCCGACGTGGTCGGATTTTGTCAACCTTGGACGTGTGGATGTTGGGATTGGCTTCCCTATGAAGTCAATCAAATGTATTTGAGCAGGTAACCGATAGGTTCGATTTTGGGTGTGTCTTGGTAGACGTGAACGAGATTTCGGGTTTTGGAATCGAATTTCTGGGTGACGATTCAAGATTCGATTTTGGAACTTAAAGGTGGATTTCTGGATTTTGGTGCGGAATGATTATTCCCAATGCTAGCTTACGGAATAATTCTTTCGGATTCGGATTTGGAAATGGGTTAAGAATATGATGTCTGGGTTTGGATTTGGGATTTCTTATGAAATTGCAGATTCGGATTTGGATTTGGAACTGAATGATGGGTAGAGTTTTGATTTGTCTAATGCGGGATTGGAAAAATGGACTCCATTATTTGAAACGTGTTGGCTATGACCTAGGTGGTTGTAGTCTGGTCGATGGATAGATGTGTGTACTTTGTACATGGTTCAAGGTACGATACTTTGCAGACTTGTGGTGCCAGGTGACGGTATATGTATTATACCCTAGGTATGTCGGTGAGCGTGTTGGTAGTCGGATTGGTTCCGACACCATTGGATTAGTTGAGGTCGTGGACTGGACATCGGATACTGTTCAGTGGGTCATAGTGGTTCTGATGGGTTCAATTATACGCAGGTCGAGTGAGGTGTTGATTGGTATATACTCGAGTCGAGTAAGTTGGTGGTTAGTGTAACCACGAGTGAGTATAATGTCAGTTTTCGACTGAAAACTGCCAAGTGGTGACAGTTTGTCGGGATGTGTCAACGTGGAATTAGTGAGTGAGGTCTGATGACTCCCAGTGGGAGTAGATATCAGGGTAGATTGGTGATTGAGAAAGGAACCGTCGGGTTGTCGCGTCAATGAAATGGTAGATTTTACATGTGGTGTCAATTCGAAACGTGTGGTTCTGTCATTCGACGGGGTCGAATTTAGTCAATACGACGTGAATACTAGTGGTACGTTTTGGTGCGGACAAGTTTTTGTTCTGACTAGTTGGTGTACGAGTGTACACGGGTTGCGAGGTCGATTGTACTTTCCACGGGGTGTTTGTGGAATCAGGATAGTTGGAATTTCGAGAACGAAATTAATTAAGGAGGGAAGAACGGTTGAGTTTAGTTCGGTTGGAATTTCAAGGATGAAATTAATTAAGGAGGGAAGGTTGTAACGACCCGTCCCGAATTTCGGGATTAGATTGGTAATTAATCATGATTAGTGAGGTTACATCGGTGATTAGTTGGGCGAAATCGGACAAACGATGCAAAATGACCGTTTTGCCACTAGTCGTGGGTAAAATGTTGAATTTTAATTCGGGCGGTCAAATGGACTCTGACCGATGACCGTGACGTAGTTTAGGATGTCACGAGTTCATAGACAGGTGGCACGTTCGATTCCGACGTTCGAGGAAAAAGTTATGACGTTCGGAAGTTAAGGGGCATTTTGGTAATTTTGGTTAAAAGGGGCGAAATGTCGACTTTTTGACTGGGATGTCCGATGGTCGAGGGCCGAGGACCGTTACGTAGATCAGGATGATACGAATTCATAGACAGGCGGCACGCTAAAATCAGACTTCGAACGGGGAAGTTATGGGTCACGGAAGTTCGATTTCACGATGCGCGCATTACAAGGCGAGGACACGTGGCTTATTCTGATTGGGTCAGACATTCTAAGTGGGGCCCATGGACCAATAACCTTAAAATATGGACTTATGCCTTGATTGGTGAGATTGGATTAAAATATTAGGATTTAAATTATTTAAAAATTCCCACTTAATTCACCTTTTGATCTGGGACCTTCATCTGATCCATGCCTTCAATCCAGACCATCCATCTCCTCCCTCCCCATCTGAACAGATTCCACCATCTCTGATATAACTCAACCCGATACCCCATTTTCCTTCTCCCATACAAACACACATATCCCTCACCTCACCATCTCTACTGTGTGTGCACAACCATGTGAGTGACTGAGATAGTGAGAGACGACGGGAGGCGGCAAAGGAACTGCGGCGACCACGGTGGTTCACGGCAAGGTAAGTTGACCCGAGAGCTCCTATGTGTTCAAACCTTAAGAGTCGAGTTTTAGTTGTGATTTTAAACTCCTGGTTGCTTCTAATAAGACCTAGGGACAAAGGAAAACACAATGGACCTGATTTCGAGGCTCAAATTGGTCTGGATCGTGAGGGAGGATAATCCGAAATTCTGGGTTTTGGATTTGAGTCCATAGGTAAAGATCTAAACGTGTTCTCTTGTTTTTGATTTCATAAACCTCTTAGTTGGACCTAGAAGAACACGTAGGAAGAAACCCTGTAGGAAATGGCTGAGTATTGGCTGAGAACCGGCCGGATCAGTTCACCGGTTCGGTCGAACCAAAAAAAACCAGAGGACCGGGTTCAGTGCAAGGTAAGGGATGACACTGTTCACGCGCGTGGGCTTCACGCGTAGCCGCTTATGGCGGCACATGGGGACGCGTGATGGGTCCAATGGGGAAGTGTTCAACATGTGAAATAATCTAATCGTTATAACGAACATTTTGGGATTAGTTTGTGTCAATCGGACACCGTTTCGATATTGTTCGGGACGTCCGAAGGTTTTGAACAGAGTTTAAAAATAGTTAAAAATTCGGGAAAATTATGGGACTTTGATAGGAGGTTAATGAAGAGGTTAGTGACCCTCTAATGTGATTTGGATAGGTTTGGGAGTCCCGGTGATTGTGACAAGGCCCGGGAAGGCCTATGGCACACGTATTGAGGCGCATCGTATGACGGTATGTGAGTGGACTTTGGTTTTATAAAATTTATGCATACATAATTATTTTATATGTATTTTGATTGTGATTACATGATGTTGATTTGGATATTGGTGAATTATATGGTTTCATGCATTTCAAGGTGATTTTCGTCCTTGCATGTGAATCGAGGTTTTTCCGGTTTTACACTGATTTTCCATACTTATGTTATTGGATATGACTTCATGAAATGGTTTTGAAATTGGAATGATAAACTCGGGCATGAGGCCCAATTGTTTTGGAAACCTCGGACTTGGAGTCTAATTGAGTTACGTAATCGGGCCGGGGGCCCAATTGCTTTATGAAATCCGGCTAGGGGACCAGTTATTTATGAAATCGGGCTAAGACCCATTTGAGTTATATAATCGAGTCAAGGGCCCTGTTGATTTACGAAATCGGGCATGAGGCCCAGTTGGTTATAAATGTGATTTATGGACGGGGACCCTACATGGATTTGAATAAATGGTTTTGGATTTGATAAATCAGATGTTTGGACTTGTGATGGTTTTATGGAAATTCCGGGCAGGGCCCTTGAGATGTTTGAAATGATTGATAATTTTTTTTCCATAAACCATCTTGATACGAGGATATGTGATGGTTTCCTCTAGGTGTCTGGGACACTGGGGAGGTAACGGTGCATTGCCTGCGAGGGGTCATTGTATGGAGCTACCGGACCGTATAGTGACTCAGGAGCAGGATTGCTATGATTAGACGTCTGGGACGTCAGACATCTGGGATGTCAGAGATATGGACCCGGAGAGACCCCGGGCAGCACACGTTGCTTATTATTATACCGTGAGATATGACGTATGGGACATCGAGCGTCTGGGACGCTAGGCATCTGCGATGCCCAGGATGGTTTAAACATGTTTTTTCTGGAAATGGTATTTATGTTTATGGTTTTGGACGATGGCCCACTAGGAAATTGGAATTGGTATTTTGGATTTCGGATTTATATAATATATGTTTGGTTTTCGGTATTCATGGTTTTGGGTAGAGACCCACATGATTTGGTTTTATGGTTTCTGGGCTAAGGCCCTAATGGTTGTTTTTAGTAAATAGTTTACTTACTGGTTTTCGATGCATGCATGCGTTTTAATGAAGGGCATAAATATATTTGTGAAATATGTTTTATGAACTTTTTTATTTTCGTCCACTCACATCCTTTATTGTTTTTAATGCCCTTCAGGTTGATCACGGATGCGACTGCAGCAGAGACTGGGTGTCCGGACCGGTTCCAAATCCCCCGGGATTAACGTGGGCCTCGCTTGATCCCGCCTGACACGAAGTGTCAGACCAGGGAAAATTCCATCTCTAACCCTCGTCGGGGCTATCAGAGTGCGTCAGGATCGTAGGAAGAGGGGAGTGATGTCTCGTCTCTACTACAGCCCGCATCCGCGATCAACCTGAAGGGCATTAAAACACAAAAACTGTGAGTGGACAAAATAATCATTTCATTAAAAACATTTTTCGCATAAAGAAATTTATGCCCTTCATAAAAGCATATGCATGCATTCAAAACCATTTATCAATTATTCATAAAAACTATTTATCAAACATATCAAAACCATCATGACCCATAAATCCATTTGGGTCCTTAAACCGAAATGATAACTCAAAAACCTTTAAACTACTACATGTGGGAACTTAGCCCAAATCCGTTCCTAGTAAAATACCAAAACATCAAGTACGGGGTCTCTGCCCCCAAATCACGTTCTAAATCATAAAACACGGGGTCTCCGCCCCCAAATCACTTTCTGTAAAACCTCATACGTACTCGTACGTATAACCCATCCTAGGCACTTCGGAAGAAGATGCCAACTCGGGTCACACAGCCCCTAGGGAACACATCCCCGATATAGTCACGATGATAAATCTATCTAGTGTGCACACTACTCGGGGTCTCACTCCGAGTCTTCTCCCAGGAATCTCCATCTGAGAGGCTCAATCTCTGGATCTAGTCCACATATCCCTCCGGAATCTGGTCCGGGACCACAACATATCTCGTAACCTCCACTCTTGGAACGGGATCTCTATGGGGATACCCACTCTGGTCTGTGGATCGTGACTCTCCAGGTCGACGCTGGAGGAGACCATATAATCAATATGGAGGGTTTCATATACATTTTCAAATACTCTTTTCTTTCTTTCTCAATTCACTTTTCAATTGGGTCTCATACCCGAATCATCTCAATAGGATTCCGCGAATCCGATCCAAATCTATTTCACAGGCCTCGGCCTAAATCCTCAGTTCAACTGGGTCTCATGTCCGAATTCTCATTTCACAAACGGAACTGGGACTCAAGCCCGATATCACAACCAATTGGGCCCTAAGCCTGGAACCATAAACCAATAGGATCTCAAGTCCGATTTCACAACCAACGGGGCCTTAAGCCCGGTATCTCAACCAAATGGGTCTCAGACCTGATATCATAAATCAAAGGGGCATCAAGCCCGATAGTACCACTAACTGGGCCTCAAACCCGAATCGTAAACCAACTGGACCCTCGGTCCGATCGTATGGCTCAAATGGACCCTAGGTCCGATTCCTCGTTGAATCAATTGGAATCCAAGTCCGAGAGTTTGTAAATCAAATGGGTCTCATGCCCAATTTCATATTTCCAAATCCAAAACCAATTCATTGAACCCTCATTGAAAACCTAGCACGTATAAGCATCGTATAAAACTATAAATCTCGAAATACGTGCAAATACGTAAATCCTAGGCTACCACAAAAAAATGCACTCATGGCATCACAAAATATATTCTAAAACAATTATAAAACATTTATGCATGCATCAAATTCATAAAACAAGTCCACTCACAGACCGTCCGAAGCCGCGCTTCGATACGCGTGCCAAAACGTCTTCTCGGGCCAATCGTCGCCTCCGGGATTCCCGAACTTGTCCAAATTCATTTAGGGTCACTAATTGTCAGGACCCGTCCCAAATATCACCTCGATACCAGGGACGAAACCTGCTCCCGTCTGACAATCACACATAAAGTACTAGAATACCCGTAATAGTACTGTAAGTATAACTATCAAACGCAGGAGTAAATATAATACAACTGTAAGTCAGAGCATAGTTCTACAAAATGGGCACAAAATCCTACTATGCTTGTCTCGCAACGGAAGAACGTCGTAAGCTCTATGCCTCGATTCCTGCCTCAACGTTCACCCCAACGCTATCACCACGACCTGGAGGGAAAATTTAAAACCAAAAGTGTGAGTGGACTAGAATAAATAAAATTTTCAAAATCAATTTAGCATCAAATCAAAGTTAAGGAAAAATAATAATAATAATATTTGTCCCTCCCTTCTAAAAACATGCATGCCCAACTACATATTAGAAAATCATAACATAAAACATCATAAGAAACAGAAACACTATAAAACTGCATCATAAACCGTAAATATCAAGGTATCATTTTACAATCAAACCTGCTGGGTCTATCCGAGTCTTTAAACTCAACCAGGCCTCAATAATATCTGAGTCTTTAAACTCCCGAGTCTTTAAACTCAATAGGCCTACGGGGGTAATATCATAAATGCCCGAGTCTTTAAACTCCCGAGTCTTTAAACTCAATCCGGGCCCGTCCCCCGTTAATCAGAATCCGGGTCTTTAAACCCAATATCCAGATCCAGCAAATCTAATCCAAATTCAATGTAAAACCATTTCTAGATCCATAGCCAAACTCGAATTCGAAATCCCCGGTTCGAAGCCCTTCCGGCGTTCAGAACCGTCATTCCGAACCCAAATCCGGAAATCAACTTTTATACCAAAACCCACATTTAATTACAAATCATGTTTCATAGTCCATTCATCATCATCAGAAAACATTTATAGATTGAAATCCCTCAATATGGCATCAAAATCCGAAAACCAGCTTTTTCTCGAAAAACGTGCAAAATCCCGGAAATGTCTCGAAAAACGTGCAAACATATCAACCACATATGAGCATCATTAACAAACAAAAAACATGCTTAAAACCATAAAATATCAATGAAAACAGTTAGGCATGCTCGAAAGAAAAGAAGAAGTCCACTCACAAATCAGAACGAGTCAATCGCGCTCTGTGCGCTCCTCGACCGTCTCAGGCGTCTCCCGTCCTTGTCAATATGCACCAAATAGGGTCACCAATACATCAAGGATACTAACCCTAATTTCCCCAATTTTTCGGAAATTTATTAATATTTTAATCTTAAACCCTAAACTGTCCGAATTCCCGAACTACCTCATAACATCGTCCGATTCACCCGAAACTCATACCAATGGATTCCTTAGGACATTTAAAATCAAAACCATGTTGGAAGCTTGGCCGGAATCCTCCCCACGCGCCTCCACGCGCCGCCCAAAGTGGATGCGCGTGGGCCCAAAGTGGATGCGCGTGGGCCTCACGCGCCTGCTACAGTGCTCCTTCAACCTCGAGTCACCCGGTTCAACACAGTTGAACCAGCGTGACCGGTTCTCTGCAATTCCTCCACTGTTCTTCCTCCTTTCTTCTCCATTAGCACCGTCCAGTTCCTAGCAACCTTTCCATGTCCTTACAATTGAGATTCACGGCCCAAAACCACACGATTCTCCCTCGAAAAACTGAGCTCGTGGACCCTATTTTGGCCGCCGGCCGCCCAGGTCCTCCCCCGGCACGGCACCACAACCAAACAACTCCTGAGACCTCCAGGAGTCTCACCACAACCACCAAATCCCTCGATTCTAGCCCTAGGTCCTCGACTTTCAAATTGAAATTCACGGGAAAAATAGAGGAGTGAAGCTTACCTTTCGATTCAGTCTTCGCCGTGTGCACCGCCGCATGCCACGGTGCCCGTTGGGTTCCTTGCAGACGTCTGAGCCTCCTATTGGCTTGGATTGATCCACCACACGGCACAACTACCACCCCTGTCTCACGGCTTCCCTGTTTTTCTCAGAACTCCGCCGCACCACCGCCGTGTCTCCAAGCACGATTCCTCCACTGAAACACGATCACAAGCTCAGCCGTGTCTCTCTGTCACTCTCTCAATTCACTCTTCACTCACTCACACCCTGAATCGATCACAAGCTCTCCAATTTTCCTCTCTGTTTCTCTGTGTCGAAGACAATGGCACGGTTTGAACGTGCACATTGTGTGGCCGTGTACATTTTAGTCTCTCCCAGAACCATCTAGTTTCCCCCACGTGTCCATCATCCCTTGGTTTAGCACAAAATATCCCAGCCCACTTATGCCACTTGTCATGATCTGATTGGGCTGAGGGAAAAGACTAAAATACCCCTAGTGTTAAAATTACCCTCACACTTTCCAGACCCGTAACTACTTCGTCCGACGTCCGATGACAGAGTGCCGCCTGTCGTTGTACTCAAGACGTCGAGACCTATCTAACGGTTCTCGGTCTACGTGAAAATCACAAGTCCTCCAAAAAGTCAACATTTTCCTCATTTAGTCAAAATTACGGTAACGCCCTCAATCTTCCGAACATCATAACTTTTCCTCCGATTGTCCGAATCGAACCTGCCACCTGTCTACGGACTCGTGACGTCCCTAACTACGTCATGGTCAAGGGTCAACACTCAACCAACTGGTAAATCAAAAAGTCAACTTTTGACGCACTATTTACAGGGGCAAAATCGTCCTTTTATACAAATATTTACAAAAATTACATTTATACCCTTCCCGAAGGTACGGGTTGTTACACTAATAGCCTCATTAACCTCTCATTGAAGTCCCATAATTTTCCCGATTTTCTAACAATTTTTAAAATCGATCCTAAACCTTCGAACAGCCCGAACTATATCGAAACGATGTCCGATTGATACGAAACCAGTCCCAAAATGTTTGTTACATCGAATAGATGAAATTACATGTTGGAACCACCCCCCAAAGATTGGACACGCGCCCAAAACAGGCCCTGCGCGTGGGCCTCACGCGCCAGGGTACTATTCATCTTCTTCCCTGCGACAGACCGGTTTGGCCGGTTCGACTGTGCAGTCCGGTCCGGCCCTCCTACTCCCTCATTTTTCATCCAATCTTCTCCTTTTCGATCCTAAAATTCCTATTTTCTCAATTCCTATCAAAACCAATCCCTAAAACTAATTAAAACCGTCCAAAACCCAAGGTTTCAAAATGAACCTCACGGTTCAAGGTTCCCAAAACCTCCCATGGCTTCCACAGCCACCCAACCGCCATACAAACCTTCTTAAAACCTTCCTAACATCCTAATAATCATTCCCTAACCATTCAAAACCAACCATAATGTTCAAATCAAAAAATATGGAAAAGTGTGCCTAATCGTGCAATCGGGTCCTTCTTGGCTTTCACCGCTGTGCACGGCGGCCCAGCCACCGTCCTCTGCTTCCTCAGCCTCTCTCTCACTCTCTGGGTCTCAATTATGATCATAGGGTTGGAGGGTTGGATTTGGGGAGAATGGGTTGATTGGGTTTGTTTGGGAACAAAGAAAATGATCGATGAAAAATGCAAGAGGAGGATATGCATGTATGTGATCATATTGGGCAATGGATGAGTGACACTTGTCACTCATCCATTGGGCCAGAAGCAAAATATCTGGGCCCGCTTAAGTCCAAAAGTAGCCCGTTTCGTAATTCGTGCAATAGTACCTTCGGACTTCCGTGAACCGTAACTTCTCCGTCGAACGTCCGAATTCGACGTGCCGCCTGTCTACGGATTCGTATCGTCCCGATCTACGTAACGGTCTTCGGTCCTCAGCCATCGGACTTTTTGGGTCAAAAGTCAACTATTGGCCTAAATTACCAAAATGCCATTGAACTTCCGAACGTCATAACTTCCTCCCCGAACGTCGGAATCGAGTGTGCCACCTGTCTATGAACTCGTGACGTCACGAACTACGTCACAGTAATCGACCAAAGTCCATTTGACCGTCTGAATGAAAAGTCAACGATTTGCCCATTCTAGGAGCAAAATCGTCATTTTGCCTTGAACGTCCGCTAATCCTCGTCTAATCCCCGATTAGCCTTGCTAATCTGTCCTTAACTCTTAATTAATCCAGTTAATTTGGGACGGGTCGTCACACTGGAACATTGCATGCCTCCTCCATCGATCCTTGCGCACTCTGGATGCTCGTTGGGGCAATGGCTTTAGGTTATCCCTTATCTAACACTTCGTGTCAGACGGGAGCATGACACATCCCACAGTAATCCCGGAGGGATTGGGATGGGTCGTGTCAGGTTGCCTTATGCACACAGAACTATAAGAGCTTTGATGCAAATCTACATCATTCCCTTACAATCACCATGAACACATGGAAACAACACAATGCTGCTTTCCATGGTTTAAAACAAAACCAACAAGCATTACATTAATAATGCTTCCACATATTGGCCATTTGTTTTTAGTGATGAAACTCACTAACAATTCATCTAAGCCAATCATAAGTCTTCATTTAAGCATTATTTTATATTATTTTATACCATTTATACTTGACTTTTAATATTATAATACGAAACAATTGAAGAAAATAATATATTTTGTGGGAATTTTGTAGAAATAAATAGGGCTTGGAATTTTAAGCATTTTGACGAAAGAATCATCCAAATCGGAGTTTTAACAAAGAAATTATGGACGAAACAAGGGAAATAGACTAAGAATTCATCCAACCCATATCCATTTTGCAGCCTAGATCAATTACTCGCCCCAAGCCCAATTTGTACGAAGGCCCAAACCAAAATTGGCTCAAGACCAAGCCACAGCCCAATTCCTGCGCATCAGCTCACAACAGCTTTTCGGCCAGTGCTAGACAAGCTCATGTTCTCCCATTCGACGTGCAGGACACGACTCATCCCAAATCCCTCCGGTATTAATGTGGCATATGCCATGCTCCCATCTGACACGAAGTGTAAGATAAGGGATAACTCAAACTTTAGCCCATACGGGGCTTCTAGAGTGCGCCAGGATCAGTGGAGGAGTGTGATCTCTCGCTCTCTGCTACAGCCCGCATCCGCAATCAACCTGAAGTTCATTAAAAACCATTTAAAGTTGTGAGTGGACGAAATAAATAATTTATAAAACTCATTTAAAGAAAAGACATTTATGCCCTTCACTAAAAAGCATGCATGCATTCGAAGACCAGTAATCAACCCATTTACCTAATTAAATCATTAGGGCCTTAGCCCAACATCATAAATTCAACCATGTGAGAACTCAGCCCAAAACCCAGTATATGGGAGCTCAGCCCAAAACTAATCATGTGGGAACTCATCCCAAAACCAATCAATATTAAATAACCAGTTTATCAAAATATAATATAACCAATCCTCAGCATCCCAGATGCCTAATCAATACTATTGTCACGGTCTCTAAGGTTAAGCGTGCCACTCAGGGTCTTAATCCCGAGTCTCCCCAAGGTCTACCCAGGTCAATGACTCGTAGGTCAATGACCCTCCCTAGGGGGGGTATTATCCATAATTCCGCTCCTGATCATGAGCTACCCCGCGGGCAGCCCATCTCAAGTAGTGTGCCGTGACTACTCCGAGATACTACGAGACGTCCGGAGGAGACAATCCATACATAAGGATGGTATATGGAAAACATGTTATAAATCATCTTAAAACCTTTCAAAGGGCTATGCCCGGGATTTCGATAAAGCCATCGTAAATCCACAATTGGGTCTCGTGCCCGAAGTATAACTTTCATAAACCATTTCCACAATTCCAATTTTCAAATTCAAGGGACCTAGACCAAACTTCCATTTCATAACCCAACTGCGCCTCAAGCCCGATATCATAACCAACTGGGCCTTAAGCCCGATAGTATAAATCAAATGGGTCTCTAGCCTGATGCCTCATTAAATCAAATGGACATCAAGTCTGATTGTTTACAAATCAAATGGGTCTCATGCCCCGTTCCATATTTCCAAATCTGAAATCATACAATTGAACCATAATTGGAAACACAAGACAGTTCAATGCTGTATAAAACCATAAACTTTGAAATACGTGCAAATACGTGAATACTAAATACCACAATCATGTTCATCATAAATCACATATTTAAAACATATAAAACAGTTATACATACACCATATTTAGAAACCAATGTCCACTCATAGACCACCCAAGCTGACGCCTCGATACACGTGTCATAGGCCTTTCGGAGCTAAATCACCATCCTCGGAACTTCTGGACCTATCTAAATCACACCAATGGTCACTAATGTACTCAATAAGGTCATACCTGTCAGTGACATGCGGTAGCCACTGATTGTGACATGTGTCCCGTTCTGAGTGGCTGCTGGGCTAACAGGTCTTACATGTCGCGCAGACCCGTGACCTTGACCTGGCTGCCATTTTTCCATTTCTCAACCAAATTGGATGGGGTTTCTTCCTACATGCTCGTCTCAGCCTAACTAAGAGATCCTTCTAATTGAAAACATACAAAACTCATTAAAACATTACCCTCGATCGATGAACATCAAGCTGGTTTTCCAACATCGTTCTTAGAAAACTCAGGCCACAAAATCCTTCCAAACAGGCCCAATGCACTCATCCTAGTTCCTAGAATAAAACCTAGACCACCCCCTTGATAAATAGATGTCAAAATCCAAAGTTAGAAGAAATGGGTTAAATGGGTTATGGGTTTCGAGTTTCCTAACTCACATTCGTCGTTGTCCGTCGTGCTCACCCTCACCGTTGCCCATCCAACCTTTCCGTCCATTCTCTCTCTCTCAGTCCCACATATGAACACAGAAAGGGTTAGGGTAGGGGTGTGGGTTTTGGTTGTTCACGGTTTAGGGGTTTAAGGAACAAAAAGATGATAAAGGTGAACGCGGGTGGAAGAGAGAGATGTGAGGATAAATGAATTAAATAAACCCTTAACCAATGAAACGTAGATCCACAAAATAGGGAAAGCCACCAATGGGATACGTGACACTTGTCACCCATCCAAGGGCCGCACATTAATTATTCACCCAATTAGAATTAAGTATTAATTTCAAATCCCGATAACGTAAAAATAAACCGATTTTGATCCCTTGACCGCAACATCCCCGGTCGACATCCGATTTTTACATGCCACCTATCTACGGAATCGTGATGTCCCGATCTATGTCACGATCATCGGTCCTTGTATGTTTGACTCCCCAGGTCAAAATTCAACATTTTTCCCAATTTCAGGGGGAAAACGGTCATTTCACACCGTTCGTCCGTATTCTCTCAACTATTCCCCGATTAGTCACGTTAATCCTTAATTAATCAATAACTAATCATAATTAATCCAGTAATTCAGGACGGGTCATTACAATCTTCCCCCCTTAAAGAATTTCATCCTCGAAATTTAAATTAATCCCATTTCCACATCCAAATTATGTAAATCTAAACCTGCCTCACAGCTAGGCCTCACGTTCAGGCTCACATTTAGTATACCCGCGTGTACACCCTCGTGTGTAAGTACAAGTTCAAAAATTGACCACACATTGATTCCTCGGAAGTAATGCATGATAATGAAATTAACCACAAATTCCCCACTCGGAAATAAGCACCTGATCACAAATTAACCATAAATTTCCCACTCGGAAGGTGTGGTCCCCTTATTGATACCACCTGATAATTCTGCCATTATGCTGACACTTTCCAACCTGTCACCACTTTGACAATCGCTAGTCAAAACTAAAATCTTTCAACTTTTCAACTTAACGGTTCTTCTCGGTCATCAACCCACTTTGATATCTTCCAACTTTTAGCCGTTAAGTTGAAATACGTACTCCTACTGAGGGTTTATCACATTCCAGCTGACCCTCTGCTCCTACTGAGCATAATCCAACCTCATTCGTTCCCGAAGATCCATAACGTTGCACTCAACTGACACTCACAGCCCCGCTGTCACTATTTGAGTCATCGACACAACTTCGACTCACTATGGAGCCATACGAAGGTACCTCATACCAAATCTCCCTCAATGTAGCGTAAGATTCTGCCGTCACAATGGCGCGAATCTCATCTCGCAGGTCAAGCTCAAAGCTGCGCCATTTATCGGTCTCGGTACTCACATCAGTCAACTCCCTCAGCGATCCACGCTGACATCATACTTACATGTGGTCATACTAACCACCAACTCCCTCGATTTGAGTATACTTATCGACCTGTGTGTAACTGGACCTCATCGAATACATGCCTAGCAGTGATACACATATCAACTCTAGGATTCCATTGGCCAACCATTGCCTTGAGCACTTGCTCATGCAATCACTTAACCCATCAAAATTACTCCGGTCTTGCGCAAAGTATTCAATGTCCAGTCCACGTCCCCAACCAATCCAACGATATCAGCACTAAGCTGACTACCAAAACGTTTATTAACATACTATTGGTATATCTCATATACCGTCACCAAGCACCACGCAGGCCTGCCCAGTATTGGTCCTCGCACAACGTACCCAGTACGTACATCCATCCACCAACCAGCCCACTATGTAGCTCGTAGCCAATCACGTTTCAATTCTAAAGCATATCTGTCTGATCCAGTACTAGACAGATCACACACTCCGACTCAGCATTCATCTTGGGTCTCCTGGCCACCTGATAAGTGTTGGTCAAGTCTAATCCCACTCACGTTTACCAAGACATACCGATTTTGAATCATGTCCACCAAGGCATACCTATTCATGCCAATGAGTATCCAATAGGCTCAGATATCTACCAACCTCCAACTCACTCAACTACCGTCTCATACTAAATTAACTTCGAAAAGAAGTCAACCTCAACATTCCCATATCGAACCTTTGTCTTGTATTCTCATAACATCATCACCCTATGATCCAAGTGACTCCGATTTATTCAACTGTGAGTCGACATGATCACCTCAATCATGTCGATCCACACGAGTCCCAACTTACTTAGTCGCCAAGTCTTGATCTCCTCGATCATCACAACACTACCCGATCCATTTGAGTTGACTGGGACTCGCCCACACATCTCGATTCTGATCCATCACAACATCACCCGATCATTAATATCACGATTTTGATCCACCTAGGATCCATCCATGCCCTCTTTTAGCTAACGACCAGAATTCCAGTCATAAGGTCTTACACTCTCTTTGAATCCTTATACTATGACATCATTCGTCAACCATTTTCACATCTAATAAGATCACCTAAAGATGAGACACATCTAGACCGTGGGTTCAATTTAATTACCTCATACCGATCCTTGTCATCCCACCTAGGGAAAATCAATGATGATCCAAGACGATGACATCAAAATTCATCTTACGTGAGTGTAAACACAAATCCTAATACACTTGCCACGTTTGGTGACACCAAGCACCATCTACTAACGAGCAGGAATGAGAAGTCACCCTTAGTGACCCCGAAATCAAGAGAAGTTGCAACCATGTTGGAACCATATCCAAAACTCTACCCAAATAGGTGTCAAATCCAACCACTGGACTCCCCGAACGAATACCAAATCCAATCACAAGACTTGGGAGGTCCACGATTCACTCGGACAACCTCCGACGTGTCCGTAAATAATCTAACGCACTACCCAACTCGCTTGTTAGTTATTACCATTTCATCCAATCACCACTTGGTTATCTCAATCACTATTGGGACTCTACCCAACACATCTCAACCACTGCTTGATCACATCCAGTTCATCTCTAACTAAGATTCGGTAGTGGAATCTTAAATACCAAACATATGCACATCATGACTGAGTCACATCCTCGGTTCGTGGCTCATCGTCTCCTATCGGTATTGCAATCACTATCACACGGTGTGCGAATCAGCCAACCTTGAATCTTTACTCATACCGAGCTAAAACCCATAATCTCTACTCAGGTTGGAGAAACTCTGCCTCCCTCAACTCACCAACTCTAGGTACAATCACCCTGACAATTCATACAAGAAAATGAACGTTGCTCGAACGTCACCTGATTCTCAACAACCACAACTAGAACCACCCTCGATAGCCAAAAGTCACCACATGGCTATCAATTAGTAGGCATCGCTATCGAGACTTCGTATCCGGACGCACTTGTGGATCAGATCCCATCATTTTTCTTAGTGTCAGACTAATCAATCTCCATAGTCTTAACTAGACTCAACCAGAGTCGTTCAATAAGTTATCCATGACCTCAGTTGCTCTCTGCAGCACAATCTCCAATCTGACCTGTCCTGACATTGCCGTCGAACAGTCACAATTTTGGAATATCGTCATATACAACCCTACTAGTTAATCTAGATTTCTCCAGATCATCCCTCGGTAATTACTCAAACAATTTATCATATCCGACCCTAACGATAATGTCATATCCGACCCTAACGATAATGTCACATCCAACCCTCCTTGGGTCTAATGACACCGATTCACAGCATATCGGGCCAATAGGTTACGTTTGGCGTGATTGAATGCCACTAACTCGCGTACCAATTACACTAACGACCAGGTTGATAATAGGCTGTTCCACGTAGAGACATCATATCCTCGACTTGTGCAACACTCTAAGAGAAAACAGTGCTCTGATACCACCTTGACACGACCCATCACAAATCCCCCTAGGATTAACGCGGGATGTGCCATGCTCCCATCTATCACGAAGTATCAGACAAAGGATAACTTAAACTTTAGCCCAAACGGGGCTTCTAAAGTGCTCCAGGATCAGTGGAGCAGTGTGATGTCTCGGTCTCTACTACAGCCTATATCCGCAATCAACCTGAAGGGCATTAAAAACTATTAAAAGCTATGAGTGGACAAAATAAATAATATATAAAACATATTTCACGAAAAGACGTTTCTACCAGTCACTAAAAAGCATGCATGCATTCGAAGACCAGTAATCGAACCATTTACTTAATTAAATCATTAGGGCCTTAGCCTAACATCATAAATCCAACCATGTGGGAACTCAGCTCAAAACCTAGTATATGGGAGCTCATCCCAAAACCAATATTCTGGAAACTCAGCCAAAACCAAGCAATATTAAATAACCAATTAATCGAAATACAATTTAACCAATCCTCGACATCCCAGATGCCTAATCAATACTATTGTCATGGTCTCTAAGGATACGCATGCCACTCGAGGTCTTAATCACGAGTCTCCCCAGGGTCGACCCAGGTTAATGACCCTCCCTGGAGAGTATTATCCATAATTACGGTCGTGATCACAAGCTACCCCTCGGGCAGCCCTCTCAGGCAGTGCGCTGTGACTACTCCAGGATACTACGAAACGTTTGGAGGAGACAATCCATACATAAGGATGGTATATGGAAAAAATGTTATAAATCATCTCAAAACCTTTCAAAGGGCTATGCCCGGGATTTTCATAAAACCATCGTAAATCCACAATTAGGTCTTTTTCCCGAAGTTTAACTTTCATAAACCATTTCCACAATTCCAATTTCCAAATTCAAGGGACTTAGCCTGAAATTCTATTTCATAACCCAACTGGGCCTCAAGCCTAATATCATAATCAATTGGGTCTTAAGCCCGATAGTATAAATCAAATGGGTCTCCCGGCCAATGCCCCATTAAATCAAATGGACATCAAGTTCGATAGTTTACAAATCAAATGGGTCTCATGCTCGGTTCCATATTTCCAAATCTAAAATCATACCATTGAACCATAATTGGAAACACAAGCAAGTTCAACGTTGTACAAAACCATAAACCTCGAAATACGTGCAAATATATGAATACTAAATACCACAATCATGTTCATCATAAATCACATATTTAAAACATATAAAACAATTATGCATGCATCATATTTAGAAACCAATTTCCACTCACAGACCGTCCTAGCTGCCACCTCGATACGCGTATCATAAGCCATTCGAAGCTAAATCACCAGCTCTGGAACTTCCGGACCTGTCCAAATCACACCAATGGTTACTAAAGGACTCAATAAGGTCATACCTAATAGGCTAAATCACCATCTTCGGAACCTCCCGAGGCTAAAAACCCCAATTTGACCAACCTAACAATCTATGATCGACACAAAACAACCACCATTAGATTCGAATCATCGAAACCTAGAAAATGGTCACGGTCCCATCTTGAAACTGGCTTTCATGCGTCCCTACACGCGGGTAAACTGAAAGTCAATGCTATAAATCAACGGTCAACACCTGTTGATGTCATCATGACATCACTGGTGATGTCACCGCTGACATCATCTGACAGCTGTCAAGTCTGACATGTGTTAGACTCAGACAGGTGCCAAGTGTCAACATGCGGTTGGTCCACGTCACTGACACGTGTCAGACTCTGACAGTGCCATGTGTTAACTACTTATAGGTCCACATCACTGACATGTCAGTGACACATGGCAGCCACTGATTGGGCCACGTCACTGACATGTGATACGTGTCACGTCTTGAGTGGCTGCTGGTCTGACAAGTCTGAAATGATGATGTCAGCATACTGATGTCATCATCCCCTACCTCTGGACTAGTCAACCAATCAGTCTGCAACCGGGTCGCGCAGACCCGCGACCCTGGCCCAGCTGCCATTTCGCCATTTCTCAACCAAATTGGATGGGGTTTCTTCCTACATGCTCGTCTCAGCCTAACTAAGAGAACCATCTAATTGAAAACATGAAAAACTCATTAAAACCTTACCCTCGATCGATGAACAGCAAACTAGTTTTCCAACCTTGTTCTCAGTCGACTTAGGCCACCAAAATCCTTCCAAACAGGCCTAATGCACTCGTCCTGGTTCCTAGGAAAAAAAAAACCCAAACCACGCCCTTGATCAATAGACGTCAAAATCCAACGTTAGAAGAAATCGATTAAACGGGTTACGGGTTTCATAACTCACCTCCATCGTGGTCTGCCGTGCTCAGTCTCTCAGTCTCTCAGTCCCACAGATGAACACAGAAAGGGATAGGGTCGTGGGGTTTGGGTTTTGGTTGTTCACGGTTTAGGGATTTAAGGAATAAGAAGATGATGAAGGTGATACACGAGTGGAAGAGAGAGATGTGAGGATAAATGAATTAAATAAACCCTTGACTAATGAAATATAGATCCACAAATTAGGGGAAGCCACAAATGGTATGAGTGACACTTGTGACTCATCTAAGGGCCCCATATTAATTATTCACCCAATCATAATTAACTATTAATTTCAAATCCCAATAACGAAAAAATAAACCGATTTCAATCCCATGACCACAACATTCCCTTTCGACATCTGATTTCGACGTGCCACTTGTCTACAGACTCATGACGTCCCGATCTACGTCACAGTCATCGGTCCTCGTATGTTTGACTCCCCGGGTCAAAATTTAACATTTTGTCCAATTATAGGGGCAAAATGGTCATTTCACACCGTTCGTCCATATTCTCTTAACTAATCCTTGATTAGTCATGTTAATCCTTAATTAATCGCTAACTATTCATAATTAATCCCGTAATTCGGGACGCGTCATTACATTGCACGTACCGATCTTCACGTGCTCCTGTCAGCGCCCATCGTGCGAATCCGTACACCCCATGTCAGCAGGCATGCAATGAACTCACCTACCCCATGTTAGAACCTCCATGTTGAAAGTCATGCCTTCTTGTTAGTTAGCGCATGCCGACTCCCACGTGCCCCTCTGCGCAGGTCCATGCCAACGTATAGCCTCCATTTTCAACAACTTTTGGCCGAAAATCTAGTCTCCCATGCCCTGCTGCAACCTGCCCCTTCAGCCGTGTTTTTCTTGCACAATTCACTAGTAATGAGCCCCAAAATCATCATTTCCTCATTTTATTTTATTATTATTATTTGTATTTAATTTCTTAGTTTTTTTTTTTGCACTTCCTCTATAAATAGAGAGGCCATTTCATTTGTTGAGAGTCACTTATTTTCCCCTTTCTTCCCTTCTCTTAGTTCATCTTAGTCTCTTTGTTTAGTTTTTTTTTTCTCTTTTGAGAGACATTTTTGGGGACCATTTGTAACTTCTTTTAATTTTCTTCTTAATTAGTTTTCTTTTCAATCTTGCTTTTATATTTTGTTCTTAGAATTTCTTAAACTTCTCTTTGTACACACTTTTATACTTTCCTTAAGAAAATCCTAAGGCTAGGTAATTCTAAGGCCATTGGAGAGTTTTTAAGACCTAATTCCTTGTATTTCTTCCTCCATTTTCACAAGTTTTCTACCGTTGTTCGACAATTCTTGTGAAAACCCATCGTTTTCTACTTTAACTATTGTTATTGTTTCGGTTTTACTTATAATTCAATATACGAGCTGGTATTTTCTTTCTAACATTTGTAAGTAAGAATACAAACTCCATGTGTTTTACTTTCTGAATTTCTTTTACTTCATATGTTTTAGTGTTTAAACTTCAATTCGAAGCTAAATGTTGATCTGATGTTCGGGACATTTAGAATAGAATTGAAGAGATTTAATGTTTGACTTCTATTCCATACATTAAATCACAAATTTAAGGTGGATCATATTGTAAGTAATAATCCGTTGTTCAATGCATTTATAAGATGAAAAATGTATGCATGTAATTGAGATGATGAAGGTAGGATTTCGTGATTGGTTCAATATGAGCATAATGTTAGTGTGTTGATAAAAATTGTGTATGAAGGAAGTCTATTTTGTGAGTAGTATAAATAATATGTTTATTAATTTGAATTTAATTCTTAGCTACTGTTAAAATGTAGTTTATGTTACAGTTTGTTCAAAACCCCCCATTCAATTCTTTATTCATTAATTCGTTATTCTTTAATTCGTTATTCATTTATTCTTTAATTCTTTAATTCATTTATTTATTCATTCATTATTTTATTCATTTATTATTTCTTATTCTTTTTCATAAACACATTATCAATGTTCCCTAATTTCCCCGGTTAAGAATGATCCCTATTTACCAATACTACATCTATAAAAAAAAAAGGGTTTAAAATACTCGAAAACCAAAATATTCACAATTTCTAACAAAGAAAATCACAGCATAAAGATTCATAAGTACGATGCAAAGTTAGCATAACCTGATGCATTCAATTTAACCATTCATAATCATAACCAATGCAGTTTTTCTTTTTAATGAAATTAACCAATTCTGGTGTTGAAAGCATATACAAGAATTTACAATTCGAAACAACTGAAATAAACAAACTTACACATCTTACCCCCACTAATGAAGTGAATCAAAAGAAGTAGTGATTCCCATGTTTGAGACATGAGCTTGGAAATCACCCACGCACAGTGCCATTGTCAAAAGATCAACAAGCATTGACTTAGTGCTGATGTGAACCATATCTATGATTTCATCCTTGACCTTTTTTCGAAGCATTGTCACCTTAGTCAACGTACCTGAAACACTCCGAGCACTCCCATACATACACACTAAATCCTGTCGGACAAGAGATGACATATATATATATTTCATAATAATTATATTAGCATGTCTATCTCGACATATATAAAATCAGTAGATTCCGTTCTTGTGGGGTTACCGCCCACATCCAACCCACTGACCCCTATGAAATAATGGACTCTTGTCACCTCAAATCTTTTCGATCCTTAAGATAATATTATGATTCCAATCAAGTCTCGCTATGACATCATTAATCTTCCCCCTTACATAAATCTTGTCCTCAAAATTTAAGTACGTAGGTCGAGGCCCACATTCAAATATATCATCTCAGGCCTCCCTAGGCACGAGTCTTTAAAGTCTCATCTAGTTCCTATCATAGTATCTCACATGATAATGGGTCTTTAAATACCCATCTGCGTATCACAATACATGCATTAGGTAACACAGACTATCGGGCTACAATTTAAATCTAATCAAGTCATAACAATCAAACAACACTACGTGTAGGCAAACGTGGTAACTGCACCTACGAAATATTGAATCGCACCTGGGAACTGCAATCGCAACATCCAGACGCACATACAAACTCAGGAACTACACCGATACATTATACATGATCTGAGCTACGCATGGGGACTACAATCGCATCATCTGAATACGGTCGGGAATTGCACATGCATCATCTAGACGTACAGACATACGCGGAAACTACACACATGCAACATCCGAGCCACGTCTGGGAACTGCACTCGCATTATCTAGACACATACTAGTATCCACAATCATAAAACCAAATCATCATTTCAAAACCCATGTTTGACTCCAAATCCAAGTCAAAACCATTTCCAAACATAGCCTAAGCTTAAAACACAATTTTCACGAATACCGACATAAAATCACACCCTGAAATCATTCAATAAATCTGAAAATCATCTCAAATCAATATTCAAATCATTACAACCCAAGTAATGTAATAAAACATTTAAAATAATTTCATTACGCATGCATCAAAGTTACAGAACATATGTCCACTCACCGCACGTCCAACAATCACTATCAGAGTTCTACCAACTAATGAAATTCCCATAACAACGTCTCCCAATTCGCTTTGATACCATATTGACAGGACCAATTCTAAAAGGCCTTTGATAACTAGTCCTAGTCCTACTCTCGTCTGACACCTTAATCAACGTACCGGAAACACCCCAAGCACTCCCATACACACACAGAAAGCCTATCATAATAATTATATTAGTATTTCTATCTCGACACATATAAACCCAATAGATTTTGTTTTTGTGGGGTTACCGCCCATATCCAACCCACTGACCTGTACGAAATAGTGGACTCTGTCACCTCGGCTCCTTTCGAGCCTTAAGATAATACTGTGATTCGAATTAGGTCTCGCTATGACATTGTCATCATTTCAAGAAACTAATAACTCCTCCCCCGAATACGTGGGAGGCCTACGTGTAATGAAAATAAGAATCCTATTACATTGAACGGATACAATTGTCTCAAAACCATAGTTGATCATCTAATAAATTATAGCATTAGATTCTAAATTCAGGGAGGAAGACTTTTCGTGTTGACCACACCCTAAGAAGCAGCCACACACGCGGTCACGCACCAGTGAGACATCAACGAGTGAGTCTAACGAGCATTGTAGCTATAGTCACACGATAATGGCCCATGTCTTCCAATGCCTACACCTGGGTACTCGTGACCCAAATGTTTACCCGACCTAATTCCTCTATTTCCACACCATTTCTCGCAATTTAAACACCCAACATGTCCTATTTTAACTCCCTCAACCTAATTAGGCCATGGACAAGACCCAATTTCACTACAATCCTCATGGAGAAAAATCTAACTCACGACCGAGATTCTAATTCATCCCAGCATCTCTCCTCGTGCCTACTCTTCCCTCAAGGTTAGCACTATTCAACTCATAGGGCTAAGGTCACCAACTACCCCCTCTCAGTTTTCATCAAATCAATCTCCAAGTCCTCCTTCTTTCCCAAGAAGGACGTTCCACGAACTGAATTTCCTACATTTGGCACCCTTGATCGTCAACGACAATCACGCTAGCCTGAAATTTGCTAAGGGAATCAGTCACTGCCCACCTTCCCTAGCATGATATTGTCTTCTTTGGGCCATTCCCTTACAGTTTTATTTCTAGGAACTAACATGCAACTTCCTAGTTCGGTTGACGTAACCAACTACCCCCTCTCAGTTTTCATCAAATCAATCTCGAAGTCCTTCCTCTTTCCCAAGAAAGACGTTCCATGAACTGAGTTTCCTAAATCTGGCACCTATGGTCGTCAACGACACTCACGATAGCTTGAAATCTGCTAAGGGAATCAGTCACTGCCCAGGTCCCCTATCACGATATTGTTTGCTTTAGGCCATACCCTAACGGTTTTGTTTCTAGGAACTCACGTGGAACTTCCCAGTGGCTCAGACATCTTGGGATTGCTCTGGCCTAACATCGCTTAACTTTAGAGTTGCAAAGGAATCCAAAGATAGTGAGCTCCCAAAAATACTTACACTAGGAAGATACGTGCCTATACATATAAGGCACTTCGCCTTTCCGTCCCCAAGCAATGTGGGATTGTTCACCATTCTTGCTCCCCCGAGCATCAGTAATTTGGAAACACCCCTAGCTCTGGCTACTTGGGGTACAACCCCGAGCATCAACCATCTGGGAACACCCTTAGCTTTGGCTGCTTAGGACACGGGTCTTAGAATCTACCCCCTTTCGGGCCCAGGGTCCTCGTTGGAACACTTCCAATCGAGGTCCAGCTCTAGTACTATTATGTCCTGGCTCGTCTCCAATAGCACAATATTGTCCACTTTGGACAATGCCCTCAGAATTTTTTTCTAGGAGCTCACGTACAACTTCCTAGTGAGGCACGCATCTTGGGATTACACCATCCTAACCTCGCTTAACTTAGTAGCTTCAAAGGAATCCAAAGCCAATGAGCTCCCAAAGGCCTCGCGCTAAGAAGATACATGCCTACACATATAACGCACTTCACCTTTCCCTCCCCGACTGATGTGGGATTACTCATCATTCTTGCTCCCCTGAGCCTTAGTCGTTTGGGAACACCCCTAGCCCCAGATGCCTAGCACACAGCCCCCGAGCATCAGTCATCTGGTAACACCCCGAACTTCAACTTCTTGGGAGACGGGTCTTACAATTGAGAGCACCCTTCATCCTTCTCCGTATGGTGGAGATGGTTATGTTCATCCCTGGTTCGCTTGGTTTGCTGGTTCGGTCTTCTCCAACCGAACCAGCACCTTTTTTTTCCTCCTTTGTTCGATTTTGAACACTTTCATTAATATCACCTCCCAAACGGTGAGTGCCACCTTCCTGCATACCCAAGTGACACTTTTCACTTGAGATAATAGTCCACTAGCTGTAACGAACCGAAATTTCATTGAGGGTAAAATTGAAAAAGTCAAATGAAATTGACCATTTTTCCCTTGGTAGTCAAAAGTTGATTTTTGACCAAAAGGTCAAAGTGTTGATTTTTTTTATCAGGACCTCTTTTAGGCAATTTGAGAAGACCGTTATGAAGGTCTCAGCTTTTCGAGTACGTCGATAGGCGGCATGCCGAAAATGGAGGTCGGTTCATTTTGTTCATGGTCTAAGTTATGTACGGGCGTTTTAGTAATTTGGCTAAAAGGGTATTTTAATAATTTTAATTAAGAGGTTTTCTATGGATGGTATAAGGAGGTGAAAAGTATCCATTTTATCTCTTATGGACTTGTGCAACCGACTTGGATCCATGTGGGGGTTGTGATATTGATGTTAAGTGTTTGTGTGTGTATGTGTGTGTTTTCTATGTGGTTCAGCCAAAAGGGAGAAACAGAGAAACAAACACAGAGGAAACAAAGTAGATGATAGAGTGAGGAAAATAGAAAGAAAATAATGAGGAAGGAAGGGAGATGGAACTCAGACCGAGAGGGAGGAATAGATGGTGAACCTGTGAAGGTATTTTCCAGGTTTGGAGTGCCCAACCATGTTTTTTATGAGAAATTTTGGAAACAAGTTTATTGTCGACTTCCATGAGTTCCTATAACCCTGATAAAGCCTTGATTTGAATTTGGGGACGTCGAAACCTCCTAGAAACCGAGGATACAGTTTGGCCAAAAGGTGTGCTTGATGTTGGATTTAGGTAGGTTTTCTTCACGTTTCGATCGTACGGATCTTGTGTTGGGTTGATTTAGAATATACGGGTTGAAATAAAATTGAAAAGGGGGTTTAAACGAAGGAATTAGAACCAGTTTGGGTCACTGGGTCGGGTGACCTGAAAACCAACAAAATGGGTCGAACTGAGTTTGAGGACGATGAACAGTGCCCCTAACGTGCAGGCTTCATGCACAACCACTTCAGGCTGCACGTGGGGGCACATGTCAGGGAATCTAGGGATGCATCCAACATATCTTTCAATCTTTTCACTGCAACGAACATTTTGGCGTAAGTTTCATGTCGATCAGACATTGTTTCAGAGTATTTTTGGTTGTCTGAGGGTTTAGGGTTCATTTTAATTTCGTTTAAATGTCCCAAAAAATTGTGGGGATTGAAATAGAAGGTATATGGGATGTTTAATGACCTTTATATGTGATTTATGACAGGTTTATGACAGGATTGAAATAGAAGACGTGTGTGAGTGGACGTTTATTTTTATTAAAATATCTTCCATGCATATTTAGTTGTTTTAGATGGTTTTATATATGAATTTGACGATATTTGGTGATTGGAATTTTTATATGATTTCAGTTATTTTTAGAATTAATTATTATTTTTGGCACATTTTAAGAGATTTTTTCGTAAACTATGTTTCGGATATAGTTTCGATTGTCGTTTTGAAGTGGATATGGTTTGTGGCATGAAATAATGTGATTTTGAAACATTTGTGATTTCCATGTGTTCCCCTGGACAATTTTTATGGAAGTTATGTTAATGACACATTTTACGAGAATGATGTTGATAATGGTTTTGGGCTTAGGATCGAGGTTCTGATTGTGGGTTGATGTGTGATATGGATGTGTGATAATGTGAGTATGTATTTTTTGGTACTCGTGATCTGTGAAATATTGTGAATATTGGATGGTTACTCAGACGTCGAGTTAAGGGCTCTGAATCCTGAGACTGATATGGTGGTGGCAACTCAGACGTCAAGCCGGGGGCTCTGTATCCTTAGTCGAGTTTCACTCGGACGTCGAGTTGGGCTTCACATCCCGAGTGGTACTATATGGCCTACTAGTAGTGCCCTTGTGATGTGATGATTGACGTTGTGCTTGTGCAATGACGTTGAGTTGATTTTATGTGAATTATGTGGTAATGTTGTATGTGGATTGATTGTGTGTTACTGATGTAACTTGTGATGAGTAACCATCCTCGAGATGCGTGTTGATGGATTGCGTAGTCTCAGACGTCAAACAGGGCTTCGATTCCTAAGAATGTGTTATGATGACTCGGATGTCGAGCTGGGCTCTAGTTCTCGAGTGAGTTTGTAGTGTGCTTGCATGTGGGGCAATAATTTGATGTTTGATATTGTGCATCGAGGATGAGTTGACTGTAAAATGTATGGGTTGATGTGACAGTGGATATGGTTTGGTTACGTGGCATTAGTATGAATGCACAATATGCCATTTTTAGTTATAGATAACACTAATTAGATGACAGTTTAAATTAAAACTGTCATCTGACAATTTTGGTAAAAATTTTCATCTCTTGTAATGTAAAAATGTTAATTGCCTTACTTTTTCAATATTTTGGAAACTAATAGATAACACTTTTTAATTTAGTGTTGTCTATTACAGTCCTTTCGATGAGGGGGAAATTAAAATCTACAAGCGGCAATTGAAATTTCGAAATGGAAAAACCGCGCAACACTGTTCATCATTAAAAAAAAGACAGAGGGGATCGTACACTGCTCAAAAGAAAGGGAAAGTGGCTTCAAAACACCAGTAACCAACCCCTATTTTAGCTGCAAAGAACGACCATGGAGATTCAATTGAGAGATTTCAGAAGACCATGAATAACGAACCACTGATTGAGAACGAACCACTGATCGAGAGTGGACCATCTTCAATATTTCTGCTCTACACTGATCGAGAACGAGCCACTGCGAATGAACGATCACCGTCTTCAATAATACCGTGAATGGAGAAGCACGACATCGACGACACTGAGGGTTTGTTTCTCTTTTATGAACAACTCTTTCTTTAGTTCTTCTTACTGTTATTACATAAAAATGATCTTGAAATTAGGTTTTTTTTTTAATTGAGGATTTTCTGCTTGTTTTATCATACTAGGGTTTAGTTCTTTTTTACTACTGAATTCATGATGTTGATGCCTAATTTGCCTGTAATTCGTTATGTAGAGATTATGTGTTTCCCTATTGCAAATACCTAAAAAGTTAGCTTTTAAGTTTGGTGCTCGGAAAAACTTATGGATAACATATTCTTGGTTTCAGTTGGTTATAAATTACAATGTATATGTTTAAGTCTCATGATTATAGACAGCTATATAATAGATGAGTTGTCTGGTTGTGCAGGAAGGGATTTGAACATGTCCCTGGTTGTCTAATTGAGACTTGTGCATTAAGAGTTTAGAGAAGGTGATTAGCAAAACCAATACATGATTTCATAGCAAGATTATGGATTCCAAGCCTAGGGAGGATGGTATGGCTGAGGTGCTTTATACCATAGTTGCTGGTGCAACCCCTGTTATTATGGATAGAGATGTGGATAAATTGAACAAGTATGGTTTGAGGAAGACTCCAAATTTGTTTTATGATGAATTGGAAAAGATCGAAAGCTGAAAATGGGTATAGTTATGTGAAAATGGAAGAAGAATGCCTTCCATTTTCACTCCAACCTCAGTGGTAGATTGGGGACCTATTGATTGTAGTTTTTTATTTTTATTTTCTTTTGCTTCTGTACATATAACCAAATAAGAGAAGTTACATTAATGTTTCTGATGTTCTACTATTAGAAATTTCAGCCTTGTTACTCCTAGTTTCACATTCTATCGTGAGTCTTTTTAGTCTTTCTCCTTCAGCTATCTTTCTTGAAACTGGTTGTTTTCTTTACCTTTTCATCAAGGTGGGTGAGGGGATTGCTGAATTTCTTTAAAATACACCTTTGATATTTTTACAAATCCCAAGATCCTTAATGATGAACACTGTGTTTTCTTCTTTTGATTGATCAATGTGTTTTCTTCTTTTACTTCTATCTCATGTTTTGTTTGGTTAGCCCTTCTACTATTCCTTTGTTTAATTAGTCCATTTTAAGCATTGAATCTTGAGTCGTAGCTTAAATGGTTTCAGATATTTTGATTTGGAATTTGAAATTTAGGATATCTCAGTTAGGGGGAAGGGAGTTTAGGGTACTGTCATTGTTATTGTGTTTTCTATTGGAAGGAGATTTGGGAAGGGAGTTGGTTTTCACTTTAATTTCACATTGTGAATATTTTGGCATTAGAGAATAAGCACTTTTTTTTTTTAATTGCATTACTTTTTGTTGCATATTATCGTGTTTAGCAGCTTGGCCAAAAATATGTATGCATATATATGGTTCTTTATTTCAGCTTCTGTGTAGGATGAGTATTTTGTTGGTGATGTATATTGCTTACAAGGCTCTTTCCTAGATATTCTATGTTATATGAGCGTATTATTCCCAAAATGATTCATGTTTATTGTTCCATACGAATGATCATGGGAAGTGTGATTTAAGATTTAATAGGGAGTATAAATGAGTGGGTAAAATGATTCTTGTTTATTATTCCATACGAATGATCTTGTTTGTTGTTCCTCTTTATCTCTTAATTTAATTTGGGCTAATTATGTGATTTCTAGGGTGCCAAGTTGAGTAATACCAACCTGAAGGATGTGAACCTACAACGTGTCTATTTACGACAACTGAATCTTCGAGATACGGTAATGAAAGCTGATTGAAGGCCTTTTTAAAACTTTTTTACCTTTCTTTTGGTTTTTTCTTCAAAGTCATGAAATAAATTAAATTAGTAACTAACAATAAGTAGGTGTGGGGGTAGCCATATTGGCTAGAGCCGATGTGCTCCCCCTAATACTCCTGAATACGAACCCCCCTTGGTTAGATTTTATATGTGCGGGATCTAGTGCTGTATAAATTTTAGCATTGAGAATGCCATGATGTTTTCTGTTGGTAGGATAGTTTTTGGTATCTTTGAATGCATTTTGTTGAGAGGGTATAATTTTTTATTTTATTTATTTGATAATCAAGAGAAACTATTAGAATGGGTATATTTCTTCATCTTATTTTATTTCTTTGTATCTTTGAATGCCATGGTGTAATTCTGACTGCTTTAATTTCAAAATTGGTCTTCGATTGCTTTAATTATTTGAATGGGTATATTTCTTTTGAAAATTGGTCTTGAATTGGCTTCATTCTTTGGAAGAATGCATATTTCTGTAGTTTTTTGTGTTGTTTGAATTGGGTTAATCATGTTGGGTATAAATTAGTGATAACAAGTTGATTTCAGCCCCTGTTTCGATCTGGTTTCTCAAATTGTAAATCTTAAATTATCATATCATCCTTATTTTAAATCTTAAGTTGATTTCAGCCTTTGTTCATTTTTATTTTTATTATCATGTTAGGTGTAATTTTTTATTTATTATTTGAATGCCATGCTGTAATTCTGGCTACTTTAATTTCAAAATTGGTCTTCGGTTGCTTTAATTATTAGAATGGGTAAATTTCTTTTGAAAATTTGTCTTGGACTGGCTTCATTCTTTGGAAGAATGCATATTTAGGTCATTTGGTGATAATGCCTAGTTATTGATAAATGGTCTTCAACTCAAGTATTTTTGCCATCTTGAAAAGAAGATATTTTGCATCTTTGTATCTTTGAATGGATTTTGTTCAGAGGGTGTAATTTTTTATTTTATTTATTTGAGAATCCAGAGAAACTATTAGAATGGGTATATTTCTTCATTTTTTTTTTATTTCTTTGTATCTTTGAATGCCTCGGTGTAATTCTGACCGCTTTAATTTCGAAATTGGTCTTCGATTGCTACAATATATGCTTCATTTGATAATGATGCTTTATTGCCATTCCCAATCAAAGATGAAATGGAGAAGGTTGGACAGGCTGTTGGATCTTTTGTATTGTGGCCGAAAGATCTTTCTTATTATCGAAGAATGAGGTAATTTTGCCATTGCGATGTTTGTTTATCATGTCTATTTTTAGGTAATATTCAAAGTGATAATGGTCATAACATATTCTATTTATATAACTTCGAAATCACAGAAAAATTGGGAAGGTGGGCAGCCACGATCAAAAGAAGTAGCGATTAATAAAAAAAAGCCAAAGTCTTTAAGATTGTTATGTGCTTATGCAAGAGATGCATTATATGAAATATCTATCATGTTCAATATTAAGAAGGAAGTGTTTGGATATTTTAGCAAGGTTCATGTCTTGCAAGAAGATATTATGAATTTTGGAGACATGAAAGAAATTGGTGCCAACTGCATTGTGGTTTATATGAGGTAATTCATTATGTTTGCTTCGTTCTTTTCGTCGCATATTGATTCTTCATTAGTTGATGAATTGTTGGTTGCTAATTTGTGTGTGCATATAATAGGTACATATACAATGTTCTTACAAAGTCTAAAATGTTAAGCATTCTTGGTGTCATTGATCCTAATAAAACTGGTGCAAAGGGATGTGGGAGTTTGACTCAACGATCACGTTTCATAGCAGAAGTAATGTCACAAGGCAATGATGAACAGATCTATTTGGTGCCTACTAATAGTGGGTAAGAATGAAAGTCGAAGAGGGCCGGTACTTCATTTCCCATGTACATTATGACATATAATGCTGAATTTTAAATTTTTCCAGATTTCATTGGACTTTAACGATTGTCAATCCAGACAAAAGTATTGTCTATCATATGGACCCGCTACGGAAACCCTTAGTAGATAATGAGTGGAAAAATGTTGTTAATAAGTAAGCTTCTTTTCATTCAAATTCATTCACTTTGCTTAATATTGTATTATTGGAAATCTAATTCAACTTTCTTGGCATGTTGAAGTGCTATTCAAATCCTGAATGCGCAAAGGAATTGGCAAGGGTGCAAACCCATACAATGGAAGAACTTGGCCGTATGTTCCATCACCTACATTTTATTTTAAAGATGATTTTTTTTTTTGCACAAGATAATGGTTGATAGTAAAGGTTGATATATTTGTTAGGGTGTTCCTCAACAACCAACTGATAAAGAATGTGGCTATTTCGTGATGCGGTATATGAAGGAAATTGTTGAAGACAAAAACTTGAGCTTTAATAAAGTACTAAAAATTTGTTATCATTTAGCTTGCGGGAAATATGCTATATGTGGCTATTTCTGCTTTATTCTTCTGTTTTATGCCTAATTGGACCTTTGAACTTGCTGGAAATTTTCTATTCAATTTGTGTGGTGTGTCTGGAAATTAGACTGAATTTATGCATTCTTTGGACCTTATTTAACTAGAAATGTAGCCCTTATTCTCACTCATTAGCTTGCTGGAAATCTGCTCTTATTCTGGATATTTGCCGTTATTCTAGACACTTGACTGGATTTTCTACATTTATTTGAATGAAAATTGAGTTTGTTGGAAATATAGCCCTTATTCTCACTTCCTAGCTTGTTGAAAATTTATGAGGCCAAATATCGATTGAAATGAATGTTTTCTCTAAATAGTTGAGTTGTTCATGAATGGAATGACTTTTGTGGTTTTATAAATATTCCTTTGGCCTACCCTTTGGAAATATGAAATTTGAATTGTTTGTACTTCTACATTCTAGATTGAATATTGAATAGTGTTGAGAATGAATAGGTTTTAGTTGCTAAAATGTGCTTAATACTTGCTAGTCACTGGCAATGAGTTATAGAATATTTTGACAATGTGTAGGATTTTTGCTTTATTAGACTTTATATATGTTTGATTGAATTTTTTTTAATATTACAGTGGGAGAAGAGAACAACCAACACTTACACGCAAAAGGAGATAGATGAAGTGCATGGTGAGTGGGCTGATTTTTTAGGAAATTATGTAACTTAGGTTTAGGTAGCATATGACATGACTCAGTACAATTGAATTGCCCGACCTAAACAATGTACTTTTATGTTAATTTTGCCTCTTTGTTTTGATTATATCTTGAGAGGCATGCACTTAGCTACGTATAACTAATTCTTGTAATTTCGGGATTGAAATGTATGGCTATCTTTTTAGTTTTTAGTTGATTTAATATAAGAATGATTGTTTGATGGACTTACTAGTATTGATTGAAAAAAATTATATATAAATAGACAACAGGTGCTTGAGGAATTGACTCACAAATGTCATTTCTTATAAGATTATAAGTTTCATACAACAGTGAATTACTTTTTTGTCTTACTAATATAAAACTGTTGTCTAAAAGTATATCACACAACATCTCAATAACAAAAAATTGTTGTCTACATTACAGGAAAACTGTCGTCTTCTAAGCTAATAGATCACAATTTTTTAGAAAAACTGTTGTCTGATGCACCATCAGATAACATGTTTTCTCACAAACTGTTTTCTGAGAGGCTAATAGACAATTGTTTTATGAAAAAAGTGTTGTTTGATGGTGCATCAGACAACAGTGTTGCTGAAAATTGGCATCCATTAGCTAATAGACGACAGTTTTCCTGGGTTTAGTATTTTTTTTTTTCAATGGATGACAGCTTTTTTAAGAAAAAGAAATTATCGTCTATTGTTTCTTTAGACAACAGTTAATAAGTTTCATCTAATATCATTCAAATAGACGACATTCACATAGACAACACTTTTTTTTTGCAATTACATGACAATTTTTCACTGTCGTCTAAGACCAAAAATGGCATAGTGGCCTATTACGTCTATGATATGTTAGTATTTCATGGTTGAGTTGGTTTGTAATTAACGGTTGATTTAAGGTTAAGTTCTTTACAGATGTTTTCACGTATTTCAAGAATATAAAATGTGTTTAGTTTTAATCGAAGTGAAATGGTTTTTGTATGCATGCATGGTATTGGAAAAAAAAGGGTAAATGCCAATTGTTTTAAAAGAAAGTTTTAAAACTATTTGTTTTTTTCACTCACACGTTTGCTTAATTTTGTAACCCTCCAAGGTCGTTGCATGGGAATCGAGGCTCAAGATGCGGAGGCATGAACTAGTGAGACTTTCGTATATCCCTTTTTCTGATAAGATCAAGTGAATGTTGGCACTTCGAGTTACTTGTTAGACGGGAGCAGGTTCTGGGCATGCCTTACTGGATGTTTTCAGGGTTGGGTCATGTCACTAGCTCTACTGCTGACTTACCAAATAGCCCCTCTGAAATGAACATAATACCCCTGACAACTAATTTTACCAAATTACCACTAAACATTCTAGACTCGTAACGGTCACATCTGAACTCCGATTTCAACCTGTCACCTATCTACGGATTTAGGACTCCAAGACCTACATAATGGTCCTTTCAAAAGGTCAAACAAGTGTCCTAAGCAAAATTTCAATTTTTTACCACGAAATCCACGGTAAAAACATCAATTCTCAAATTGATTTATGAAACTGTCCCAACTCTTGGGACGGGTCATTACATAGTAAAACTTTACTTCCATCAGTCGTGTAGCAAAAGTTCTTATGGTGTTTTTGGAAAAGAAAACATCATAAGTGTTGTCACAGTAAAGAGTAATAGGTCGAGTTAGTGAGTCTATTAACACAATCTGCTCCATGAAATTTTTGAGACACATAACCTTCTTGGTGGTTTTATAAACATCAATGAATTTTACCTATATTGTAGATGTAGCAATCGTGGTTTACTTTATTGTTTTTTATGACACTGCACCACATGTCACCATAAAAATATAACCACCAGTAGGCTTCCTTTCTAGAGGATAACCAACCAAATCAAAATCAGAGTATGCCGCTAACTCAAGATCATTGGTACCTCCATATATGATCATGAAATCCTTGGTTCTATGAAAATATCTCAGAGCCTTCTTACCAGTGATTCAGTGAGCTTGACCTGGATTTCCTTGAAACCTACCCAGCAAGCTAATAGTAAACGCTAAATTAGGCCATGTGCATACATCACACTGGACACTAAGGATGTATACGGCTTGTCCTACATTTTAGATTTTTCCAAATCATTCTTAGGACATTGATCCTTATGCAGCTTATCACCCTTATTCACAGGAACCTCTCCTTTGGATTACTTTTCCATGTTAAATCTCTTAAGAGCTCTTTCAACATAGTTTTTCTGAGAAAATCCTAAGAGTTTACTTTTCCTATCTCTCACTATCTCTATGCTTATAACATGTGCTAGACCAAGATCTCTCATTTCAAAATTTGCATAATATTTAGCATGTTCTAGTAGTTGTAAGTATAAACTATCTAATAGGATGTCATCAACAAACAGAATTAGGAAAATGAACCTTGAGCCACTAGCCATAAGGTAGATGCAATCGTCCAGTTTGTTTTTTGAAAAACCATAACTAGTAACCACTTGGTCAAACTTGTGGTACCATTGCCGTGAAGCTTGTTTCAAACCATAGATTCCTTCTCCCTTTCAACAAATCCAGGGGGTTGCTACATGAACTTTCTTTCAGTTATATCACCATTCAAGAAGGCAGTCTTCATATATATTTGGTGAAGCTCGAGATCGAAATGAGTTATTAAGGCCATTAAGATTCATAGGGAGTCCTTGGATGAGACTGGTGAAAAGGTGTCTAAGTAGTCAATGCCCTCTCTCACGTTTTGTTTTGTACACCCACTTGCAGCTAATTGGCTTGATGTCCTTTTAGTTTTCAACCAAGTCCCAAATGCCACTCTTTTCCATAGATTGAAGTTCTTCGTCCATGGAATTTTTCCACAAGGCAACATGAGGTCTTGTCATGGCCTCTTTGTAGGTCAATGGGTCTTCTACATCCCTAAAGTCAAATTTTGTCTCCTATAGGTATACCAGATAATCTAGTGTTATTGTAGAACGTTTAGGTTTTGAGGACCTTCTTGGTTCAATATGTGAATTGTTGATTACATCATCATATTTGCTTATTGATATTGTTCTTCAACGTTTGGAATCAGGTTTTCCAACACCTAAATTGTAAATTATGTTGGCATTGTCATGCCAAGGTGACCATAAGTTTGGAGCTGAGTACTTGGGAGTAAGCACATGCTTATGTTGGTTATTGATGCTTCAGTGAGGCTCTGGTCTGGTTCTCTGATTTTATCAAAATAAGAATTATCCAAGACCAAGTAATCAATGACATAGGCTTCCAAAAACTTGGCATTGTGAGTCTCTTGTATTCTAGTATGAAGATGAGGGCAATAGAATTTGTACCCTTTGGACTTCTCTGGATACCCGATAACTAAACAAGACTTAGTCCTATTGTCCAATTTCTTTTCACTTGGGGTTAGGGAATCTAGATTTTACCTTGCAGCCCCAAATGTGAAGGTGATTCAATCTAGGTTTCCATCCCTTCCATAGCTCAAAAGGTACCTTAGGAACAGCTTTACTAGGCTCATGGTTGAGCACACGATTAGCTGTCTTGAGTGCTTCTCCCCATAAGTAATCTAGTAAACCTGCCCCTGCACATCATGCTTTGAACCATGTTTATCAAAGTCCTACTCTTCCTTTCAGCCACTTTATTTTGTTGTGGAGTGTAGGGAGTCGTGTCATGGGCAATGATTACATGTTTTCGCAAGTAGAGAGCAAAAATCCCCTTGTGTTGACCTGTTTCAGTGAACCTACTATAGTACTCACCACCACTATCAGATCTCACAATTTTGATGGTTTTGTCAAGCTGATTTTCAATCTCAGTTTTATAAATCTCAAACCACTTTAAAATAGCAGATTTTTTAGGTATAAGATAGATATAAGTAGACCTTGAAAAGTCATCATTGAAAGTCACAAAATAAGAGTTTCCAAAAAACATTTTATATGAGCACATTTTTACCCTTAATGCAATCAATGCAAGTAGTTAAGTCCGTAGGAAGTAGTTTTGGTAATAAACCATTTTTCATTAGCCTTAGAATTCTGTCTTTAGAGATGTGTCCTAAATGTTTATGCCACAACAAAAAAATGATTTCATCAAGCACCATTCTTTTATAACCTAAATGACTAACTAAATAAACATTCATTTACAACTGTAAAATTCAATTGCCACATATCACCAATCAAGGAAGTAGTACAAATTAATTCATCCATGTTATTGAATTTATAAAATAAATGTATCAAGGTTAACAATGAAACAGAAACCTTCTCGAGCGAAACTAGATGCAAAAATTAAATTCCTTGTCAAGGAAGGTACACAGAGTACTTCTTTTAATTCTAAAACAAAATTGAATGAAAACTTTAACTTGACACTTCCAACAGACTCAACTGCAAACTTTGATCCATTCCCAAAAAAAGACTTTGTAAACCAATCTATTGGGGTTTGTCAGTTTTGTAAACCCCTGCAAAGAATTTGTGGCTATTGGGGGTTAGACGACTACTCACGGGGCCAATGGAACTAGTGGCGGCCAAAGGGGATGCGACCGACCCATGGGAGGGCTAGCTCATGTCTTGGTAGTTACACAACTGGAGACTCGCACAACATCCAGAGTGGTGACAAGTACTTTATCTATCTTTCGTCGGGATGCACGAGTGTTGATGGATCTTGGGGCCACACACTCTATTATTTCTAGAGGGTTTACACTTTTTCCTAACCAGCAGTTGACCCAACTGGGTTGGGACATGGGTATTAGCACCCCAACCAATGCGATGTTAGTAGCAAATTCAGTGATCCGAGACTACTCGATTTGGGTAGAAGGTTTTGACCTCAAGGCAGACTTAATTCCTTTGGACATTTACAACTTTGATGTGATCCTAGGGATGGATTGGCTAACTACTCATCATGTCACGACCCGACCTTTTCCAATAATATATTGTACTCTTTGGGCCCAGCCCTCACGGTTTTGAACTCAGGAGCTCACGTGCAAGTTCCTAGTGGGTCACCCATCTTGGGATTGCACTAGCCCCTACTCGCTTAACTTTGGAGTTTCCTAGGAATCCAAAGCTAGTGATCTCCCAAAAGGCCTAATGTTAGATAGATGTGTGGCAACACATATAAGGCACATCCCCCAGATCCCCCCGGGCGATGTGGGATTGCTAACCATGCCACCAAGGCACGAGTCCTCACAATACACCCCTTTTGGGGCCCAGCGTCCTCACTGGCACACTCAATTCCAACCGGGGATGGGCTCTGATACCACATTGCCACGACCCGACCTTCTCCAACAGGATATTATCCGCTTTGGGCCCAGCCCTCACTATTTTGATCTCGGGAGCTCACGTGTAACTTCCTAGTGGGTCGCCCATCTTAGGCTTGCACTAGCCCCTACTCGCTTAACTTTGGAGTTCCCCAGGAATCCAAAGCCAGTGAGCTCCCAATAGGCCGCTTGTTAGATAGATGCGTGCCCACACATATAAATCGCATCCTCCAGATCCTCACGGGCGATGTGGGATTGCTAACCATGCCACCAAGGCACGGCCTCTCATATCATGCCTTTGTAGAGTGTTTTGAGAAGATAGTTGTCTTTCAAAAACCCTACTTACCTTTTCTTTTCGTAGGGACCAACGGATACTTCCTTCGGGGTTATTTCAGCCTTGGAGATTGCGAAGTTGTTGATGAGTGGTTGTTAGGGGTATTTGGAACATGTTGTAGAGTCCCAAGATATCTCAGTGAATATTGAAGAGATACCAGTAGTGAGGAACTTTCCCAACATGTTTCCAGAGGATCTACCAGGGTTATCGCCTCATAGGGAGGTCAAGTTTACTATTGAATTTCTTCCAGGAACCCAAACTATTTCACAAGCATTGTATCGGATGGCGCCGAAAGAGTTGAGGGAATCTGCAGGATTTAGTGGATTTGTGGTTTATTCAACCGAGTGTGTCACCTTGGGGAGCCCTGGTGTTGTTTGTACAGAAGAAGGATGCTAATCTGAGACTTTGTATTGATTACCGGAAACTGAACAGGATAACGGTGCAGAACAAGTATCCATTGCCCGTTTATCAATGATTTGTTTGACCAATTGAGGGGTGCAAGGTACTTTTCTAAGATTAACCTTCTATTCAGATTTCACCAGTTAAGGATTAAGGAATCGAATATTCCTGAGACTGCCTTCCAGACTCGGTATGCTCATTTTGAGTTTCTGGGTATGCCTTTCGGGTTAACTAATACACTAGCATCATTTATTAATCTAAATAAGCTAGTCTTCCGGAAGTAATTGGATCATTTTTTTTATTGTGTTCATTAATGATGTCTTAGTGCGTTTTAGGAGTGCAAAGGAACACGAAAGGCATTTGAAACTAGTTTTGAATACACTCAAAAAGAAGCAATTGTATGCTAAACTTAGTAAATGTATGTTTTGGTTGACTAGCGTCAGATTCTTAGGGCATGTTTTTCCACTGAATAGATTAGTGTGGACCCTTAAAAGATTGGAAGCAGTATCAAATTTGCATCAACTAACAACTGTAACCGAGATTAGGAGTTTTCTAAGGTTAGCGGGGTATAACAGACATTCAGTAGAGGGCTTCTCTAAGATAGCGGCTCACTTGATGTGTTTGACTAGGAAAGGAGTAAAGTTCGACTGGGATGATCGGTGAGAGTAAAATTTCTAGGAATTGACTAACGGTTGACTACTGCTCCAATTTTGGCCCTTTCAGACAGTAGTGGGGAGTTTGGGGTCGACAATGATGCATCTCCGTAGGGTTTTGGGATGTGCACTCATGCAATATGGGAGGGTTATTGCTTATGCGTCTAAACAGTTGAAACCCCATGAGATGAATTACCCTACCCATGACATATAGCTTGCCACAGTCATACATGCATTGAAAATTTGGAGGCACTATATTTACGCAGAAACATGTAGGATTTTCACGGATCATCAGTTTCCACGTGAGGCCTATTTTGATTTATTAGGTTATGGTAGCTAAACTTCAGGATCTGACTTTGTGTGTTATCAGTATGGAGGTTGAGGCTGGAAATCGACAAGATTTTTCGCTCAAGGAGGCTGGAGCTTTGCTAAAGGATGGTCGTTTATGTGTGTTGTATAATTTACAATTAAAAAGGAAGATTCTTGAAAAGGCTCATAGTTCTGCCTATGCCATGCACCCGGAGTGGAACCATGATGTATCGAACCTTAAGAGCGTACTACTAGTGGTCTGGGATGAAATAGGAGACTACAGAGTTTGTGAGCATGTGCAAGGTTTATCAATAGGTCAAGGCTAAAAGGCAGAGGCCTTATGGGAGATTGCATATGATTCCTATTCTGGAGTGGAAATGGAATCACCTTGCCATGAACTTTGGGTGATTGTGGACAGACTTACGAAGTCAACACACTTTTTGCCAGTTAAGAGGATTACAGGATGGATCAGTTTTCCAAGTGGTTTCTTGATCAAATAGTACATTTACATGGGATTTTTGAATTGATTGTTTCAGACCGTGATCCAAGATTTACCTCAAGGTTCTGGCAGAGTTTTTCTTGGTCTCTTCGAATTAGGGCACACTATAGTACATCATTTCATCATCAGACTAACGGACAGTCTGTGAGGACTATTCAAACAATTGAGGATATGTTTAGGGCTTATATACTGCGGTACACTGGGGCCTGAATACTTACATACCCTAGATGGAATTAGCCTACAACAACAGTTTTCAAGCCAATACTGGGATTTCTCCTTTAGAGGCATTGTATGGCGGATAGTGCAAGATACCGCTTTGTTGGATTAATATAGGTAAGAGGAGGCTACAGACGCACAAAGTTTCATATTTGTCAAAGGAAAAGGTCAAAGTTAGCAGGTAAAGATTAATGGAAGCTTGGGATCGTCAGAAAAGTTACGTTGATTGTCACATCAGGGACCGTGAGTTTGAGGTTGGGGATTGGGATTGGCTCTTTTTGAATATATCCCCTTGGAAGGGTGTAGTACGGTTTGGTTGGAGTGGGATGTTGAGTCCTCGGTTTATTGTACCCTATGTGATCACATAAAGTATAGGCCCAGTGGCTTATCGGCTTGCGTTACCCTCAAAACTTTCTCGAATCCACAATGTTTTCCACGTGTCTATGCTTCAAAAATATCTTTTTGATAAGTCGCATGGTCTGAGGGAGCAACCTATTAGACTCAAAGAGGATATGAGCTATGAGGAGTAACTGGTTATGATCTTGGACTAGAAGGACAAGGTGCTTCGTGGGAAAACTATTCCACTGGTTAAAGTGTTGTGAAGAATTTTAACGTAGAGGACGCCACTTGGGAGCCAGAGGCTTTGATGCGGGATCAGTATCCACAGCTTTTCCAATGACATGTATGAATTCCAAGGACAAATTGTTTTTTAAGGATGGTAGATTGTAACAACCTGAACTTTATTTACTGTTTTTACGAAGTTCTCCAGGATTTGTTTTCCAAGATTTTACGAATTTGTTTTAGCATGTTTGACCGTTTTTCCCTTAGGTTTACTTTTGAGTTTCTAAATTAGGGAAGGACGTTTTGGAAAGTGGAAGAGTTGGATATTTTGGTGTGAGTTGTTTTTATCCACATATCCCTATAACTATCTTTATCTCATTTTCTCTCTCTTTTTCCCCTCAAACTCGTGCAACCCAAACCCACACAAGAAATACATAAAACCCATTAATCCCATATTCTTTTGGAGACGTTTTTTGACTTAACCAAGGTTAGAATCAAGCTCTAGGGACCCTCACATTCAAGACAAGCCCAGGTTTGAAGGTGGAGGACGTAGAACACAGACGGTGTGAGAGGAGGAAGAACCCAAAAATTTGGGAGATCATAACTTGGAATCTAATTCTGGACTTGAATTTGGATTCTTGGGATTGAGTGAATAGATTATGATAAAAAAAATAATAAAAAAGGATGTCCAATTTGGTTGAGTTTCGAGCGAGTTATCGAAGTTCGAAGTTTAGGATAAAAATGGAGTTTTTCGACGATCGACGGAGGCCGCCATGGTAGGGGGCACGGTGGTTCCACGGTCACCTCCGTTGAGAGAGTGCCACGTGGCAGGTGGCGGTTGTCAGAGGGTCCATGTGAGAGCATGCCACATCATTTGTCAGCGACACATCAGTAGTGTCAGGCTTCGTTAGCTAGGGTTGACTTCGACGGGTAACGTCAACGGGTGACATCATGTGCGTGGATGGCGCGTGGTGAAAGCCACCAGCCTTCCACCTGTACGTGGTGGCGTGTCAGCACAAATATAGAGGTGGGGTTAGAATTTGTCAAAAGTTTTCAATGAGCTAAATGCAATGATGGTGGTTTCAGGCTGATCAAAGTTTGTTTAGGGGTAGTATTGGGCAGTTTTAGCCTCGGGTTGCACGTTTGGGACGTTTTTATTTTTTTGGACTTTAGGGCGGGTTTAAATACAAGGCTATTTGGAATTTTAGTAACCCCCAATTATTACACTGACAAGTAAGGATGCTCTATGGACTTTTGAGGCGTGTATAGCTCAAGATTGCGCTACCGGTTTGACTATGAGTGGGCAATTTCTTTTATAAATGTGATACATGCATATTTACGTATTTTTATGGTTTTATGGCATGGCTTGGATTACTATGGTTTAAATATATGATGAAAAATGTTTTCTAGATAAATTCTTGGTTTTAGAACATATATGCGGTTAAAGTTTTCGAGACACAAGTTTTGGTGGATTTTGGGAAAAAATTAGATTTGGACTAGTGCTTGCGTTTTAAAATTTTGGGTTTTTGTGGGTATGGTATTTTTGGTAAATTTTTCTTTCAGTATGGTCATCCTCATATAATTGGATCGCTATTCTGGAGTTGGACTTCGATGATTCCTAGGGACGGACTCGGACGTTATCGGAGTTTGACTCCATATGTGCCAACGGAGTTAGACTCTGCAGGATCTGTGATTATCTACACGTAGTACAGGGGGAATGCGGGTTTGACCAGCGGGGCTAGGTTTGACTTATATTGGTTGTTGTGTCAAGAGCTTTTCAAATGCTAATACACAATGATTTCAGGGAAATGTGGGCCAAGGACACTTTTTATATGATTTGCATGATTTATTTTAGTCCCACACTTTTTATATTGTCACCGTTTTATCTGAAATCTACTATTTCCATAGTTATGCATGCATATCTTCATCAAACAAAGGGGAAAACATATTATTTTGGAAAATGGTTTTCAAAGGCTTTGTTGTGCCCACTCACAATTTTAATGGCTTTTCTTGCCCCCAGGCTGCTTTTATGATGAGGACAGATTTGAGGTTCATGCATTATTAACCTTCGACTGCGCAATCATGTTTTACCAGAGTAGGGTTCTAGTTCCATTATTTTTTTATCTAGTACTCTGTGTAATCGTTTCTTTTTAAACTTCGTTAACGATTGACACATGGATGTTAATCCTTGTTTGATATTATTTGCGTGTCTATTTTGGACTAAGGGTATTTTTAAAGTACTTATGTCCGACGAAAGCAGACCCTTTCTCAAGAATTGAGGTGATTTTGGGGAGGGTCCTATCAGAATTTCTCTATGCGAGTAGAAAACGTGACACTTGGTTTTTGAGGAAACCAAATCACAGCTGAAATTTGTTTGGATGAAATTTGGTTTCTGAATTTTGAGAAGAAAAGCTTGTAGTCAATGGTCATATAGTTTAAAGGAAATGACACGTCGTTTATTTTTCTAAAAGGGGGTCTATCTTGTTTCAACGAGACGCGTCCGAAAATATATAGAAAACAAGAAACACAATTCAGTGGCTCGAGATTGAAAAATGTTTCAACAATTTTCTCAAGGGTGAACGATGTTTTTCCTTGTAAAAAATGTCTAAGGATAAAATTGTTAAAGATTTTCAAAATCAAATATACATTTTGAATCTAGAAGCATGTTTGATGCTCTGATATCACATGTAAACTATTATACATTTTTTAGATCAGACGTGTAGCAAAGATCATTATGTAATTGAATCACTACAATCATATATATATATATATATATTGACATGAACTAGGGTATAGACAGAACCTGGTTTTGCCATGTTAACAAACAATGGGCACGACAACACTAATCTTCTCCACTCTTTCATACTCGAATTGCTCAAGCTTAAGATAGGTTCCATGTTTTAACAGTATTAAGCATACTATGAGGGAAGAGACCAATATTCATACACATCATGGCTTCTATTTGTGCGCCTATTGTATTGTTTACACCCAAAAATATCTCCTCTAGGCCCAAATCAATGGCTCAGAAAAATTAAAGGCCCAAAACTGACACAAGCCCAACCTAAGGGGCCTTGAGCGTGGAAAAGAAGTAACCATGGGCGATGATGATAGAGAACAAAGAAAAGTGAGACTTGGGGAGTATTCCAACAAGAAAAACGGTGAAGTAGGACCCGAACGGGACCCAACTTGGCACGTTTAGTATTTCTACAGTCTATAAAAAGAGAGCAACCCAGCTTCTCAAAGGAAAGACAATCAACCAATCAAGCACAACAAATTGATCTCCATCAATTTCTAAACCCATGAACACCTTTAACCAAGGTTTCATGGTTTAAAACAGCTGACCTTTGTGGTAAAAACTACTTCTTTCGATCTAGGAAATCAAGATGCAGCTTCTCTTCTCACCTCTTCAAGGCATTTATGCAACTGACTAACCGTCTTTCTGACCGTTCCAGCAAAAATATCATAATGGTTAGCTACATTTCCCTGCACAAAACTTCTTTGTGACGACCCAAAAATTTGAAAAAGGAAAATTTGGAAAATTTGAAAGAAATTATGATTTTGCCCCTAGAATTGGGCGAACGGTTGACTTTAGATTCAAGCGGTCAAACAGACTTTGACCAATGACTGTGACGTAGTTCGGGACATCACGAGTTTATAGATAAGTGGCACGTCTGATTCCAACATTCGAGGAGAAAGTTATGATGTTCGGAAGTTTAAAGGTAATTTGGTAAATTGGTTAAAAAAATGGATCATTTGTTGACTTTTTAAACGACATGGACTTTTCACGTAATTCAAAGACCGTTGGGTAGGTCTCGAGACCCTGAGTCCATAGACAAGCGGCATGCGTCAATCAGAGTTCGGATATAAAAGATACGGGTCTGAGATGATGAAGGGCAATTTGGTAATTTTAGATAGGAGGGGTAAAATGGTAATTTAACAGAGCAAAGGGAATTAGTTGAACTGAGACGGTTGTGGGACACTTGTCATTAGGAAATTAATACAGGGCTGTTCAGTTGTGGATGAGGTCGTGGATGAGTAAGCTCAAACTGAGAACAGGTGTTTACCTCCAAATCCACCTCTTGAATTCAGTGGTCTTGGGAGAAAAATTGATAAGGCCGAGTGAAGTGTTTGTATCAGAATGAGATTGGGTTAAAACCGAGTGGATAGAGAGGAACTGAGGAGGGATACTGAGAGAATTAGAAACCCAAAAAAACCCGAATTGGACAAATTGAGAAAACAATTTCAACCGTGAATTGTAAGGTGAGGGGATCCATATTAACAATAGAAACGACCTTCTGAGCCCATTTCGAGTCTAACCATGTCAAAATCGAAGGAGTTTGGCTGTGTTTTGACCAGGAACTGAACTTCGAAAGACCGTGAAAAATCGAGGTTAAGTTCAAACACTTAGAGGTAAAGAATGGTGAAATTCAGTATGTATTAATGTTCTTTGAACTCCTAGGATCCTTCCTGTGTGATTAATTGAAGTAATAGATGTAAAATAGATGAGTTCGAAGTGAAAACCCATTTGAATGTTCATTGGGGAATTGATAGATTAAAAGCCCGATTCATGTAATTAGAAATAAAGAACTTAAATTAAGCTAGAATAGATTGAATTCGGTGGAATAATTGAATGAAATAAGATCGAATTGAAGGACAATGAACCGGGTCGTCTCGCGAGTTCGTAACCCGTTTAGCAGAAAAACGGGTGAAGCAGACGACACTGTAGCAGCACTGTACAAGGCGCGTGACTTTCACGCGCAGTCCCTTTGGGCGGCACGTGAGGGCGCGTGAGGCAATATCTCCGGTCAAGGTCAACATGTGATTTTATCCTTTTAATGTAACGAACATTTTGGCACTAGTTTCAAGGAAATTGGATATCGTTTCAATAGTGTTCAGTGTATCCGAGGTTTTCGTATACGTTTAAAATACGTATTTAAATCCCGAAAAATTGGGGAAAATTATATGAGATATATTGAAGTGTTAGTGACCCTCGATAATGATTTTGGACAGGGATTGTGATTTTCGAAATTTACGGAAAAATGTGTACCTCGGAAGCGGGCCGTTTGGACGGTGTGTGAAAGGACTTTGCTTTCTAAATTTCAATGCATGCATAATTGTTTTCTATGCTTTCTCTCTATGATTTCTATGCTTATGATTATGGTACTTACGATTTCCATATTTACACGTATTTCGATATTTAATACGTAATTGCACGTATTTCGAGAATACTGTTTATGTTATACTTTGATGATGGTTTGATGGATGATTTTATATGGTTTACACATGTCATGTTTTGTTAATGAATTGATGATGTGACATTGGGTTTGAATGTGAATTCGGGCACGAGACCCATTTCGATTTAATATGATTTCGGATTTGGTTTCGGAAATTGGATTACGATGGATTCTGGATTTGCTATGAATTACACATTGTTTGGGTTTAAAGACCCGGTACTATTGCTGGATCTGGTTTGGGTTTAAAGACCCGGTACTATTGCTGGATCTGGTTTTGGGTTTAAAGACCCGGTTGATTGATGAAGGGGGAGGGCCCTTGATTGATATGTTTTGAATTTAAAGACTCGGTTATTGTGATATCCCCCAAGGCCTATTGATTATGTTTTGAGTTTAAAGACTCATTGATATCCCGGGAAGCCCTGATATGTGTGAGTTTAAAGACTCGATGATTGAGATCCAGCAGATTGATTGACTTGTGATTTACTGTTGATTTCCGATGGTTTTGGATGTGTTGGGCAATGGCCTGGTTTATATGGCTTTATGAATTTTTGGGCTATGTTCTCATACTTAAGATTTTGATTCATGATTTTGGGCTGAAGCCCCGTGTTTACGGTTTCGGGCTAAGGCCCAAGGTTTGAGAAAAGGAAATGATTTTGGTTTTAATACACGATTTTCTTATATTGGAAACGAAATGGATTATGAAATGATTTTCGAATGCATGCATTGGTTTTACGTGGAGGGTAGAAATTTCTTTTCTGTAACATGTTTTATAACTAATTTATTTTTGTGCACTCACACCTTTTGTATTTTTGTTAACCTTCCAGGTTGTAGTGCGATAATCGAGGCCGACCGAGAGGTGGAGGCATGAGTGGGCACATGTGTTGTTATCCCTTGTTTGGAAAGTGCTGAGGGTAATTTGGGAACTTCAGTTGACTTGTCAGACGGGAGCAGGACCGGGCACGGTTATGAATATTCCTTAGGGGACGGTCCTGTCATTCTTTCTGAATGAACAAGTGTCATAAGGGTTGCATTCCTTCCGACTGACGATTTCATGGGCTTTCGGCTGAGGTTCGTGAAAGATTAGCCTTCTTTCAGATCATTCAGTTCATAAGCGTTGACATTACTAACTACTGGATTACGAAAAGTGATTCTGACTTCTAGCTCACGGATAGTCTGCGACTACCGTGACAGGACCCTCCCCGTAATCCCCCTTGATTACGGTGGAAGGACCTACTCCCGTCTGACACGTCATGCAAAACCACTAAAGTACGCTCGAGATTTAAGTATGGATACTCACCACGTGTTAGATAAAGGATATGGCTACATTCTAAACAAGATATCGAGAGTTCTCAAATCTACGTGTTTCCTCAACCTTCACACAGCCCGCGTCCGATCAACCTGGAGGGTGTCAAAACTAATAAAACATGTGAGTGGACAAAAACAAAGGTTTATAAAAAAAATATAGTTTGAAACACCAGGTTTACCCTCCGTTTTATAAAGCTGTGCATGCATCGAATTCGCAAATAAAACATCAATTTCAAAATATGTGCAATAACTAGAAAACCAGTAACGTCATAAATCTTACCCACATGAAACCATATCAAACATCACTGCATATACTCAGTAAAATAGTAACCTTTCGAACAGACTGATTTGACCTTGAAATTCATGTCCATAAGGCCACATGCGTCGGTCAATGCTGATGTCAGCCTAACAGTCTGACATTTGACACCTTCTGACAACCTGCCACGAGGCATCCCCTAGTTGGTGCCACGTGTCACCACCTGACACGTCCACGTCCACGGTATTGTACGACCTGTGTATTGGGAAGAATGATGTACAATACAGCATCGCTCGAGGAGGGAAAGTTGAAGTTCCCTAGATGTGTGGGCACGTATCTGTCTACCATAAGGCCTTTTGGGAGCTCACTGGCTTTGGATTCCTTGGGAACTCCAAAGTTATGAGAGTTTGGGTTGGTGCAATCTTAGGATGAGTAACCTACTGGGAAGTTTCACGTGAGTTCCTAGAAACAAAACTGTGAGGGCTGGGTCTAAAGCAGACAATATCGTGCTAGATGAGTCGGGTAGTGACAGAATGGTATTAGAGCTGGACCTCGACCATAAGTGTGCCAGCGAGGACGTTGGGCCCCAAACAAGGTGGATTGTAAGACTCGTGTCTTGGGAAGAAAGGTGAACAATCCCGCATCACTTGAGGAGGGAAAGGTAACGTGCTTTATATGTGTGGGCACGTATCTATCTAGCTTAAGTCCTTTTAGGAGCTCACTACTTTGGATTCCTAGTGAACTCCAAAGTTCAGCAATTTTACGTTGGTGCAAACATAGGATGGGTGACCTACTTGGAAGTTTCATGTGAGTTCCCATAAACAAAACCATGTGGGTTGGGCCCAAAGCGGACAATATCGTATTAGATGGGTCGGGTCGTGACATATCGTTCCATGGAAAGCAATCTCGACTACTACATATACGGAAAGTCATCTCGACTGTCAATTCAAGGCTAGTTAATAAGGGACTCCAACCTTCTTTTCAATGTTCTACCATCGTATTTGAGTGCTCTACCATCTCATGACATGATTTTCCGACTGATATTCATTTCAGTTGATGATTTTTGGAATTTCTTGCTTGATACGGGCTTGAAATATAAAAGAAATAATTTACGTTATGTGCTTGTAATTTCAGTTGTTATTCAATTCCAATACTTTTACATTTATGTATCCATACTTTTGTTTCTATTTCCATACAAACTAGATTTCATTAAGTAATGATTGGTAATCGGGATACACTAGCCGAACGTGGTTCACGGCTTGCCAAGTCGAGATACCATCTATGTGCATTTATCTGAATACTTTGATTTCGACTTGAGAGAACCTGAGATCATTTTCCATTTAACTACTGAAATAACGACGTCGTCAACTTGAATATCATGGCAACATGAACTTTTGACTTGGGAATCGTTGGAAAGAGAATATTTAAGTTCTTAAAAAAAGGCATAGAAAAGAACAGCGCAAGTGAATTCTTGTCTGCCTACCTCACAATCGTATTGAGCAGAAAAAAAGATTCTCGGGCCAAAAACAGAACCCATCTACATTTACTAGTAGCAGACTTCTACTAATGGCACACATGCACCTGAGTTGAGAGGCTTGTTTTCTTGTTCTTCCATCTAGGGATCGACATTGGCCCAAGGCCCATCACACTTAACCCAATCGAGCATCTCTACATCATTCGAAGTAAAAGCGATTGCCACGAGTGGTCCGCCCCTCGCTCCGCATACCAGATTTCGCTCGGAGGTCCAACAAGGGTTGCCTTTGGACACTCGACTCCTAAAACAAGAAAAAAACATTTTGGGTAGGAACATACACTCTCACACTTGGTGGAACTCTTTACAGCGCATGCTTAGACCCAATTCTACTCAACGATAATGAGACACTAGGGGAGGGTTTGTAAGGAACTCTCCTTAAAAAAATTGGTTCTTGAGTTACCTGTCACACATGCTGTCATGGAGCCTTAACACGATGGAGCCATGGAAGAGGTCTTTGATTCGAATCTACGTAAGGAAAAGCTCTTGCAGTTTTTCAAGGAAATCCTATCTCCTATTAGCCCTCAAATTGAAGCTTTGAATTGGCAAGTTCAAGAGCTTTCTAGCCGTGACGGCTTCATTAATGATGACAGGACCCGCCCCGATCCCACAGGGACCACAAGGGGACGTGCCCTGCTCCCGTCTGACACCCAATAATTCATACCAATTTTAACCTCAAAACATTTAAATGCATAAATAACCGAATTAAAGTCATACATCAAATCCGAATTAAACGAATGTCAGACAAGGGATGAAATCCAAAATTACAAATTTGCGAGCACGACTCTAAATTAAACCTGCGGGTACACCGCCCAGCAGGGGTTCAGGTACGCAGAAGTAGATCTATGCCTCAGCCTCTGGTTCCTCCTCTACCTCAGTTTCCCGACCTGGAGGGGTTATCAAAACATTAAGGGTGAGTGGACCGAAACTCAAGTTTATGAAATCGTTTGATAAGTAAAACATATAATTTACCCCTCCGTTTTCCAAACATGCGTGCATCATAATTCAAAATCATAAACCATATAATATGAACCATAAGGCATATAATAAAACATAAGCATAATTTTAGTTGCTGCACTATACACTCCAATCCTGACATCCCTGATGTCTGACGTCCCTGACGTCAAATAAGGTCACAATCACAAGGCTACGCGTGCCACTCGGGTCTCAATTTTCCGAGTTAAATCCCCAAACCCTGTTCGGGTACAGCATCACCTGATGCAGCATCACCTGATGCTTAGCGTCATAGACGCTGGACGTACTAGACGCCCGTGACCTCTCCGGGGTACCTCGCCGGAGGAGACAATATAATATGGAAGGATCTATACAGTGCAGTAACAAATGCATTTTGTTGATATCCACATGCAAGGCATATATATACATAGATAAAATCCGAACCAATCATTAAGTTTCATCAGACGGGTCTCAAGCCCAAATACCGTGAAACATGCCATAACCATATTTTCCATATCCTCAAAACCATTATTGTTTTAGCATGTGAATAAGTATAAATAACCAAAAAACATTTATGCACGCAAGGGTTTAAGAAAATGGTCCAGTCACAGTACAATCCTGCTAGAAACCGAACGTATACCCTCGTCCTGGTACAAATGTACAATCCCTGTCAAGTCCAAAGTATTCGTAAAGATCAATACAAACCCCTAACATTCAGCCATGAAAGCCTAGGCCGAAACCGGCCCGGGAAAGCCGCCCGAACGCGCTTCCCAAGGAAATAAACCTTAATTTGACCAACTTAATGATCTCCGATCGACCCGAAACCACCGCCATTGGATCCGGATCGTCGAAACCTAAAGGATGGTGGTGGTCCCACCAGAAACACTGTTCACACGCGCCCCCACGCGCTGGTCAACGCGGCGGTCAACGCTGGAACAGTCCTGCTGACGTCATCGCTGACGTCACTGCTGACGTCAGCATGACGTCATGCTGACGTCAGCATGACGTCATGCTGACGTCATCTGACAGCTGTCAGGTCTGACGTGTCAGACTCTGACAGGTGCCACGTGTCAACATCCGATTGGTCCACCTCGCTGATCTGTCAGGCCACGTGTCAGATCTGACATGTGCCACGTGTCAGCATGGCACTGGTCCACGTCACTGACATGTCAGTGACACGTGGCAGTCCCTGACTGGTCCACGTCACTGACATGTCAGTGCTGACTGTGCACTGACATGTGACACGTGTCGGCTCACGATTGGTCCACGTCACCTGGCAGACTGACAGGGTGCCACGTCATCACCGCTGTCCTCAGACGGGTTGACCCGAAAACCTGCAACTCGGGTCGATCAGACCCGCGATCATGACCCGGTTGCCATTTCTTCATTTCTCAACCATTTCAGTCCTAGTTTGTTCCTAGATGCTCGTCTCAATCCCAGAAAGGGTTCTAGCTAATCAAAATTGACAAACACAGACAGGATCGAAGGCTTACCTCGATGAACAGACCCGGTTCCCGTCGCCGTTTATACTCCGTTCACGTCACCTCCGGTCACACAATTGAGTCCTAGAGGTTCCTAACAGTCCATAGAAGTGAATAGAGTCAAAAAGGAATGCCAACAAACGCTGAACAACAAGCTTCCATTTCTGAGTTTTTGAACCCGTTTCGGGTTTTGAAGCCGGCTCACCTCGCCGCCGTCTGCCGCCGTCCACCGCCGTGCCTCCGTCCTTCCCCGTGAGTCCAGCAACACACAGACACAGGGACAGGGTGTAGTGCGGGTGTGATGGATGAAATGGGCAGTGTGTGGGTTCGGGTGAGAAATATATATAGAAATGGAGGGAAAGCTGCACAATGAAATGAACGGCCCAGATTGAATCTCAGAATGAGATCAAGGGCTGAGATCAGATCTGGAGGTTTTCAGATCAAGGGCTGGAATTTAAAGCTGATTCTATTGCTATTTAATCCAATAGTGGATCTGATCCAATCTAGCCAATGGGTGAGTGACACTTGTCACTCACCAGGTGTCCTCCAATCAGATTTCCTGAATTTAATATTCGACACGAAAACCGAGACACGAACTTCCCGAATTCACGTTTCTGACCATAACTTCCTCGTACGAAGTCCGATTTCGGCGTGCCGCCTGTCTACGGACTCAGGACGTCGAGGCCTACCCAACGGTCCTTGAGTCAACCGAAAATTAGTTGTCAAACGAAAAGTCAACATTTTCCCCCTGAGAGTCCAAATTACGGTAATGCCCCTGAACTTCCGATAGTCATAATTTTTACCCTGATCGTCCGAATTGGACGTGCCACCTGTCTATGAACTCGTGACGTCCCGAACTACGTCACGGTCATAGGTCAAAGTTCATTTAGTTCACCAATCAAAAAGTCATCAATTGACCATACCATTCACAAGGGTAAAATCGTCAAATCACACATTAAAGTACAATATGGGAATCCTCGAATTTCCGGGGTGTTACAAATGAAGACTAATGTTCTAGCATCTGAAACCTCGAAACTTGATAGAGGTAAAAGCCACTTAGATTCAGAGCATCAATCTTGGAGCCCTTGTTTCAAGCGCCAAAGTTTTTAGGGAAAACGGGTTTCGAGATTCCGAGGACAAGCAGATCTCAACAGGAGTTTCCAATCTTTAATGCATGCTTGTTTTCTAGGAACCAGCCATTTAGCAGTTGAGGAGAAAAAAACCTGCAATCCTGCCAAAGAACAAAAACATGCTACACAATTGGAGGGATGCTGATCCCGATGAGGCAGGGTCAGACGAAGAGTTTCTCCGTGATGGCAGACTGCCTAGAGCCACCGAGCATCAGACCCTTATGAACTAAATGAATGAACTAAGGCATCTGATAACAGGTCAACCATCACCTCTGCGGAGAATCAATGTCCCAACCTATAGGAAGTTGTATCCTACTTATATAGACTAGGACAAACCATTTCCCACGAATTTTAATCTGCCAACATTCACACTCTTTAATGGAGATGGCAACATATCATCCTTGGAACATTTTGAGAGGTTCTCACCCTAGTGCGTGGCAGTCGAAGATAATCCCTACCTCAAGTTATGGCTGTTTAGTAGCCCTCTATCTGGAGATGTTTTCTCTTGGTACACTTTACTGTTAAAGGCTTCTATTCACACTTGCGGGCAAATGGAGGCTAAGTTCCATGAGGAATTCTACAGGGTCTAACTTGAGGTCACTATTAGTGATTTCACAACCCTCAAACAAAGTGAGCATGAAATAATGAAGGAATTCATTGCTAGGTTCAAAAGGATGAAGATGAAATGTAGGTTTCCTAATCAACAATGCGCAGATGGTGGCCATCGCACAATAGGCTTTGAGGTTTTCCCTCAGAAAGAAGTATGATGATTCTACCTTTTCCGATCTTCATGAAATAACAATATCAACAACCAAGTTCGAAAGGTTGTTAGAAGAAGAAAAATAGTAGAGGCACAATTCCAAAACTTAACCACTTTAAAAAAATATATATGTGCACCAATTGGAACATCAAGAGCTCAGAGAAGAACCAAAATCTTTAGAGGAATAATGAGAGATAGAAATAGCCGTAGTCGAAATCCAAACAGCAGGGAATGGACCAGTGACCCTCAAGTCCTTAGTGAAACTTGCTCGGGAGCAGAAACCACACATGTCAAGCGGCAGCCTGTTCGCGAATAAAACACCAGTATTCGACTCTTACTCTTTCGACCATACCAAGGCTGGAGAGATTTATGATGAGAGCAAAGGTAATCAGACCAAACTTGAAACAGGAGTGGCCCGAGCAGGAAGAACTTAAGGGCAAGTAATTCTACAAATGACATGTGTTATTACACTATGGCATGGTCAACTGTGTTCAGTTATGGGATATCATCCAAAGATTGATCAATCAAGGCCATATCGCGTAGGCGTTAATACCTAACCCCCTGCTAGGAGTGGATACCAATTCATTCGCATCATCATTAGTCAACATGGTTAATGTCCACTGGTATAAATAAAAAAGGACCAAATCAGCAAAGGGAGAACATCCACATGACAATCAAGCCAAGCCGATACCTGCCACCAATGGCTACGGGAGAGCGTTATGCATCAAATTTAGGATAGAATATGTCCCGACAACCTCATCCTTAAGTGTTAAGCCGAAATTGGGATACAAGGGAAAAGGTTGGGGTGACTCCCCATTGGACATACTTGAGCAGAAACATGGTCTGTGTGTCCCCAAAATCAAGACTCCTTAGAACTCCAAGACTCAGAAGTTCGGAGATACTAGGAAAGAGTGAGAGCAGAAGGCTAGTTAACAGACGAGGGGGAAGGGTGACCAGCAGAATAAACAACTAGTTCCTCCCAAGGCCACCGAAATGGCCAGACCCGTCAAGGCTAGGATCCAAGAAGGGAAGGGGTACATGGCAGGCAAGAATGGGAAACCAGCTAAAGAATTGGAAAAAACTGCCAAAACAAGAATTCAGAGATAGTATGGGGCATACCTTAGCAGAGAAAAAAGGCTTAGGGGCAGAGCCTCCCAAAGAACCAGCTACACGTCTAGCAACCAAAAGGGAGCTAATCAGTCCTCCCAAAATGAACAAGGAATAGGAGAAGAAGAAAGCTACTCACCTCGGAACTAGCTCAGAAGTTTCTTCCACAATTAGGAAAAGACTCGTGTTTGGGAACTTCCCCCAAGGAGACTTGAAAAGCAAGAAACTAAAAATGGTTGAAGAACCGACCAGAGATTCTCCAAAAAATGACAACCAACGAAGCAATGGTTAAGAGTTGACCAAAAAAGCAACAAAGGAACTTGGAGAAAACCTGTTGGAAGTCATGGAAGTGATGCGTTGTTTAACAAGGAACAAGAGCCTCATTTCGAGATCGACATGGTGGTAGTCCTACCAGAGCATTTATCATTTGTATATCAGCAAGTCAACCAGATGATCAGAGACATTTCTATCTATGTGCCTTCCCGAGCAACACCTAAGATTTTGATAGAAGAAGATCCCGATGTTGTTAAAAAGGTCACTCCTTGTTGAGAGAAGTCACTGTTTTCTGTCCAAACCAAGGGAATGACAGATCATCTACGGTTTATCTTCATTACAACTCACCTTGAAGGCATTATGATCGATAAGATGACGATAGATGGAGGAGCTTCCATCAACGTCCTACCTGTAAAAATGTATAAAAAATTGAATAGACCACTACAAGATTGTTTGCCAACTTTGGAAATAATGTCCAACTTTAGTGGAACTATCACCAAGACCAATGAGGTTCTACCCTTCGAGATCAAGGGGTATCCAAGAAGTTGATGTTGGCTTTCTTTGTGTTGGACAACACTGCAGCCTATAACATTTTACTCGAATGAGATTGGATCTACAAAAGTATGTGTGTTCCTTATACCCTACACCAACAAATTGCCATATGGAACTGATGACATCACCTCTGGGGAAGGGTCCTAGGAAATTATCCAAGCAGATGCGAGGCCATTCATGGCCAACCTTACAATAGCTGAAGCTACTTTCTATAATGACATGACCCATCCAAATGCTGCCCCCCCCCCCCCCCCCCCGGCGAATTAATTCGGGATGTGCCATGCTCCCGTCTGCCTCCTCGTGCCAGACCAGGGATACACCTCAAACCCTCTCGGGACAACCAGAGTGCGCTAGGATCGGTGGTAACATGTGATATCTCTGTCTCCGTTTTCGCCCGCATTCGCTATGAATTTGGAGGGTATTCAAAACATGAAGAGTTGTGAGTGGACGAAAATAAATAGTTTATAAAACACATTTCACAAAAAGACATTTATACCCTTCACTAAAAAGCATGCATGCATCGGAAAATCAGTTATTAAAACCAACTGCCTTAAATTAAATCATAGATTTTCCAAGTCAAAACTCAATGAAAAATGGTTCTCAATCAAAGCCATTTCTTTATTCCAATCAATAGGGCCTTAGCCGCATATCATCTCAATACTGTGCGGGAACTCAACCCAAAACCATATCGTGTGGGTCGTTGCCCAAATCAGTAAACACAGAATAACCAATCTAATAAAAATGTAGTTACCAATCCTCGGCATCCCAGATGCGTAATCAATATTGTCACCGTCTAAGGCTACGTGTACCGCTCAGGGGTCTCATGTCCGAGTAAACCCCTGGGTCCACTAGTGTCCGGCGGTACCATAGTGATATGCCTTTCCAGAATTATTGCCCGGGGTTTGACATCCCAGATGTCTAATCAATAGCAATTCTGATCCTGAGCCTTTCTACATGATCCTCTATGCGGTCTCTCCGTAGGGCGGCTCGTCTTAGGTAATGCGCTGTGATTACTCCAGTGTCCCTTATGACTTGAGGAGACGATCCACTCATAAAGATAGTATATTTAAAACCATAATCAAAACCATTTCAATAGGGTCTCAACCTGAGGTATAACTTCTGTAAACTATTTCCACCAAAATCCTAATTCCAAATCCATTTAGGGTCTCCAAACCCGAAATCACATTTCATAAACCATAAATAGGGCTAATGCCCAATATGATAACTAACTAGGCCGTAAGCCTGATACCGTAAAATCAACGGGGCCTCAAGCTCAGAATAATATTTCCAAATCCAAAATCTTTTAGTTTATTCAATCCTTTGAAACCATAACCACGTATAAAAATCACAGCATAAGAGATAAATCCTCGAAATACGTGCAGTACCACATTCATACAAAATTAACAAAACACCACAATCATATGCACTCATGGCATCCCAAATCATAGATATAAAACATATATAAAACAGTTATGCATGCATCATATTTGAAAATTATGTGTTCACTTATAGATCGTCTGTGTTACGTGCATGTAAGCTGCGCCGTAAGCCATTTCGGCTATAATAAACTCTCCAGATCATCCAAACTTATCTAAAACATACTTTAAGGTCACCACTAACAAAGATAAGTTCTATGTAAACACCCCCCAAAATTCTAGAAACCACCGCCATTGGATCCGAATCTTGAAAACCTTTCAAACAAGACTGGTCCCACCTCAAAATTCTTGCCCATGTACCCCCACGCGCGAGTCAAAGTCAACGATGACGCACTGATCAACGGTCAACGGTCAATGCTGATGTCATCGCTAGCGTCATCATGACTTCATCCTAACTGGCTTGAAACTTGTTAGATCTGACACTTGTCAAGTTGATAGTGCCACATGTCAGCATCTGATTGATCCACGTGGTTTGTCATGTCAGTGCTGACTGGACTCTAACAACTGCCACGTGGTAGCCTCTAATTGGCCACGTGGCCTGACAATCTGACAAGATGATGATGTGGCTTTCCATGTCATCGTCTTCAACCTCTAGACGGGTCGACCCAAACCCCTACAATCGGGTCAACAGGACACGCGACCTGACCCGACTGGATTTCACTCCTTCGACCGCCATATTCCACCATTTTTGGTCCCCTGGACTCGTCTACTACCCAGAAACAAACCTAAAACCTCAAAATCAAGAAAAACGGTTAGATTTTACCTGTTCAAGCTTATCACCACCTGTAGCCTCGCCGTGCCATCGATTTCGGCCTCTTCAGTCTTTGAAATCGGTCCCTACAACCTCACACACTCCCAAGGAACAATATTTGATCAACCAAACAGTCCACCAAGCTTATCACCACCTGTTCCTTCTCACTCTCTCACTTTCCGTTCAAGTCAACAACAAAGGGTGAGAATTGGGGTTGGTTTGTGTAGGTTTCGGGTTATAAGGATCAAAGAAGATAGAGAACAAATATCCCAAACAATTGGAGTTTGGGCCAACCAGATAGATGACACTTGTCACTCATCAAGAGGTACCCCCAGGTTTCAACCCAATCCAAAATAGCCACTTGTACAATTTTCTCATAAAACGTGAATAGTACTATTTTCTTTTCGTTAACCGTAACTTCCTCGTACGAAGTCCGATTTTGATGTGCCGTCTATCTAC